>JANAVB010005547.1:0-48790 GCA_029216955.1 Iris pallida
CTAATCACATAGGTTTTCATATAAACCTATATCTAGAAAGTCTCATATTATATATCTATATATAGAGATATACACAAGTCTATCTATTACATATATATATCAATATAGTATACACTATATATATACAAAATCACACACACATATATATATAATGACACATATATATAATAACATATAACATATATAGATAGTGAGAGAGGGAAATAATGGAAGAGAGTGAATTAGAGAGAGTGCATGAGAGAGAGGGTATAGAGAATGAAAGGGTGTGAGAGGGTTAGAGGGCTGGGGTAGTGGTGTGTGTGTCACAGTGAGAGGGGGTGGTTCTCAGAATTCTGAGAACAGAGGCACAAACACACACACATTACATACATAAATACATACATATATACATATACTCATATACATATATACACATGCATTTCACCCAAATTCCACCCCCCCCCCACACACACACATATACACTATGATACCACTAATACATACAAAAATAACATCAAATCGTTTCAAAATTCGTTTTAGAAAAACTGGAAAAATCCCAAAAATCAGAAAATGTGCACTGTGCACAGTGAGATGGGGTAAACCTAAATCCGTGTCCAAAGCCAAACTATGACACGAAACCCTTGGTTGGTAAGTGTTGCCCCAAGTGTCCCCTAGCTTCTAGGGTGCCTGAGACATAGTCCCGACACGACACAACGCGTCAATCTCGTGAAAAACCCAATCGGGTAAACACTGACACAGGGAAATGTCACCGCGTCGTGCACGCGTGCACCTAGCTCTAAGACACGACACGCACACACTCGTGTCTCGTGCTCGTCCCAGTGGGTACGCCTGGGGGTAGTGCATGTGTCCAAGTGCCTGCTCCGTGTCCAGTGTCTCCAGGACATCACGAGACGCGTATCAGTCGAGAAAACTTGACTGATACACATGCTACGCGCAGCGTCGTGCAACGATGCAAGTGTCTCGTGGATACGACACGAGCCACGTGGGCCTTGTGGTCATGTCCACGTAGCCCACGTGTTGGGCTACACACCCGTGCAAACACGAGGTGTCCTGGTGTCGTGTCCGCGCGACACGAGCGCACGAAGTTGGCTCTGTGCGTGTGTGCACAGTGCAGTGTAAAACCCGTACAGTCGAGATATCTTCCTAACCACTCGATAATTTCTCCTAAAATTTTGTGTGCTTAATGACAGACATTGCCCCTCGTGTACGTAAATTTTGTGTCATAAAATTCAGTGTCGTGTCCGCTATCAGTGTCGAGCAACATGGCAGCCGCACGGGGGTGTCGTGCAGCGGGTTCGTGTCTATTTTGGACACGGACACGAGTCCAAATCGTGCTCAGTCAGTAGGGGTTTTAAATTACACATATAGGGCTACACAATCATGTAATTTATTTTACAAAACACTAACTTTTATTCCTAAGTGGCATTTTACCAAACACTAGAATTAAATCATAGATACGTGTCCGATACGGACACCAACGAAATTCATATCCTACCAAACTTGGCCTATAGTCCATGGTACCTAGATGCATGCACCATGAAGAGAAACACATATTAATAGGTTTAGAGGCACTTTACCTATTGAGTGAAAACTCAAGGAAAAGCCTAGAATAGGGGGGTGTCCTCTTCACTTATTGGTGCAAATGGCCTTGTGTCCTTGCTTGCTAGCCTTCCTTAGCACCCTCAATGTTGTAGGGTCCCAATGCAAAGACTTGGGTGAATTTAGAGCTAATTTGAAGAAGTTATGGAGGTTTGAAGGTTGAGGGAAATTCTAGGTTTTTAATACATGCAAAATGGTATGTAAAGGATTTGATGTAGTTATATAAGAAGGGGCATGGTAGGGGTGCCCTTGGCTGGTCATGGCAAGGGGGGTGTCCTCTTGTCTTCCTTCAAGGTGAAGGCAAGGACTTTGTGCCAAAATTGAGATCTTTTGAGGGTTTCAAGGAAAATATCACATATGTAAATATCCTAGATATTTTCCTACACTAATATGTAATATCCATCCTCTAGTCTCTAGGTTAGTGGCTAACCTCTAGATTAGGGTAAACTAGGTTAGGGACTCTCATGACAATAATTAAATAATAATAATTCACATAAATCCAATAATTCCAATAATTTCTAGTAAATTACCAAAATACCCCTTAGACTAAAAGCCCTAACTTGATGTTCTAAACCTATGACTAGGCATATGATCATGGTTAGTCTCTAGGTTAAGTAATCTCTAAGGTTGCACTAGCAAATATCAAATCACAAGTCGTGATTTTAAATAGTTTTAAAATAACTAAAAATCACCAAAAATAATATGATTTAAATATCATTATTAAATAATTATAATTACAAAATTTCAAAATTATCCTCATTTTTAGAAACTGGGTGCTACAAGTCTACCTCCTTAGAAAAATTTTGTCCTCGAAATTAAAATGGTCATACTCCTTCTAGGTCAAACACCAACAATCACAGTCTCAAACACACAGTCCGATAATCATATGCGTCTGTCCAAAATCATGATACTTGGAATCTTCGTCATGCTAGTGAGAGGCTATGATATTCACAGAGTCCTCGACTAAGGTACATACCTCTAGAATCATGGTATTTAAAATTTTTGCATTGCCGCATGCTTGGCCGCGAAAACCTTAAATTCCTACACCCGAGAAATACGTCCAAAATTCGACTATATGTCCTCACTATGCCAGCTAGCATGACTATAGAAGACTCTAGATCCCATAATTGAGACGACCTAGCCCATATAACTTATCTCAGAAGAAAATAATTCACAATGAAATATCCGAACAAAATTTTATCAACTACGAGGAACAGATAGAATCAAATTTCAAGACAGTTATAAGGAGGCAAATACGAAAATAGAATCGAAAAGGTTGGAATCTGCAATCAGCTCTTCCTCTGCCTGTGCATCATCGACTGCCATGGCGAAAGCTCGCCCCGCTGGCCTCCCTTGGCCTGCTGCTGATGCTGAACAAACCTCTGCGGCTGAGTCTGCAACGGTGGTCCCGTCTGCTGCCCTGTCGGAGCCCTAACTCCTGCTGCTGCCTGAGCCAATCGTGCCAAGTTCTTGGGGTACTCCCTCAACTGATGCTCTGCTGAACCATAAAGCAAACACAGGCCCTGCCTCTTCCGACAGTCGTCCCATCCGTGACCTTGTTTCTTACAGAAGTTACATATAGGGTACTGTTGCTGCCTGGGTGCCTGCTGGTGAAGTATATGTCCCTGGCCCTGAAACGGCTGCTGAACTGGCCTCTGCTGTATGTGAGGGCGCTTGGCTGGCCCTGAACTAGAACTAGCCCCTAAGGTATCACTGCCCTCTTCGGCTTGAGGCTGAAGTCCTCCTCTGCAATCTGTGCGTCCATCAATATCTGATCGAACGTCGCGTCACGGCGTCCCGAGGTGCGGGTGCGCACTGCATGAATAAGTCTCCTACGGAACTTACGAGCCTTCTGCCCCTCATCCTGGATCATATCGGGAGCGAACCTGCTAAGGCGAAAGAACTCAGCTGCATACTCGTCCACCGACGAGTTCCCCTGCACTAGACCCACGAACTGGCCCTCCAATGCTGTAAGAGCCACGTCCGAGAAGAACTTCTCCTTGAAGAGCCTCAGGAAGTTCTCCCATGTCAGCCCTCTCACCGACGTATGAGGATCCGTGCGGTACCATGTCAGCACGATATCGAAGAATCGGCTGGCTGCGGCCGAAACCTAAAGTGCTCTAGGAAGCTCTGCCAGCTCCATACTCCGCTGCACGTCCTCTAGCCAGTCGTCTGCAAAAAGGATGCCCTCTGTGCCCGTGAAGTCCCTGGAGCTCATCTTCCTAAAGTCTAGTACTGTCCCCGGCCTGGACTGCTGCTGGTACGGCTGCTGGCCAGTAGGGCCCTGTACCGTACCCGGTGCCATCTCTCCACTGCTGCCAGTGCAAGCTGATGCGAGTTCTCCATGCTCTACCTCAGCATCTCAATCTGACGTTGTGACGCCTCCGACTGGCGCTGCGATGCCTCTGTCTGGGTCCGCTGAGTCTCCATCATCTGCTGAAGGAGAAGGAACATATGATGTGTATCCATCGGTATCGGTGGTGGTGGCGGCAGCATCTCCGGAATGACGACTGAAACCCTCTGTAGTGGAGGTAGTAAACCTTCCTGTGCAACTGTCGGGGTCTCCGGGATAGTGGAATCACTGGGGGCAGTCTCGTGAACCTCCTCCTCAGCCTGGTCAGATCTATCGGGCAAGCTACTCGATCCAGTGGCCTGCGGGTGCGTCTTCGTCATCCTGGAGACGAATTGAAACAAAAGAGATCAATATAGCACATGAGTAGATTTATCAAGGAAGGACAATTAATTTAATACAAGGGAAGTAATCATGATAATCAAAAGATCAAAAATTTTCCTAGGTGTGATTGAGAAACTCCTATCATGTCCTAGGTCCTACGTCCTAATTGCAGGCTCGTAATTAGTACTCTAAGTCGAGCACCATTACGAGATCGCACTAATTGCGACACAGACCTGCATGGGCCACAAAAACGTGTCACGACTCGCACCCTGATTAGGGGCACGAGAATGTGGGTACGTCCAGCCTACGCCGCAGTGTCGGCGGTAGAACACTGTATAGGTCATCTATAACATCTAACATCTAACAACAAGATATATAAACCTGTCATCTCCGCACGGAGGTATAACATAACATCTCAACTCTATATCTCAAACACAAGTGTAGGAAAGATAGAGCATGATATGGAATCAGATGAAAGGAAGAAACTGAATATAATAGAGTTATCACACCATACAAAGTAGATGTCCAACACAAATAAGTACAAGACCTGAAATATAACTAAGTCACAACTAACAATCGGAACAATCCGATACAAAATGAAAACTATAAACACTAGACTAGACTAGGCACCTCTACTGAGCTAGATGCTCCTCAGGCTCCTGAAGTCACCCTCATGTGTCCCATAGAAGGTAGGCCAGTCACCATCATCATCTGTAATATTTTTAACAGGTCCAGTCAGGACAGGAACGAGCACAATACATCTCACGCAGTTCTTATCATGTTGGGAAATGTAAAGCATGCATAGAGTAAGATACATGGACTGTAAAGAATGTATATATAAAATGAGAGAGATTTGATAACTAGAAATATCTATATATGATAAGTAAGAACTGTAGGTAACCTGTGATTTAGAGCATGAGATGGTTATATAAACGGGTTAGGACAATGCAAGGGTAACTCCATCATACGTGAGTGTACCATGGACATATACATAATTTTACAAGATTTCACAAGATGGGAATTTTGATCACATAACCATTTCCTACTCACCTTTCCCAATCAATACACAAGGATTCAGTCAAGTTACGTTACCTTGCACAAGAGGTTTTTATCATGTTTGCTCACGTGATCATGAGAGTACAAGATTGCACAAGAGTACATGAATAGAGGTGTACATAAATACAAGATGTTCGTGAAAAGCACATGACAACTGTATTTGATGCACCCCGAGGGGGATAACATCGCATGACAAGATCCATATAGTACCAATCCGTGATAATAATGTGACAGCATCATGTAAAGTAATCTAGAGCAAGATATAAATCCTAACAAGTATGAAATGATCAGAGAATGTACTCGCCTGTCACCCTGTATGACTGATATGAATAGATGTCCGAACTGGTGTCACAGAGTCCTATTTAGAGTAAAACAGGTCACAATATATCCACAATGGTAAAAAAAAATAGAGTATACAATGCATACTTGTCACCCCCAGTTTTCAAATTAGGGGTATTTTTGTCATTTTTCAAGTTTTATAATTTTTAGGAATTTTATTTGATTTTATGTGATTTTTTGGGATTTATTTGAGTCGGTTTGAATTTTATCCAATTCGGACCCAATTTGGAGACCCGGGTAGCCTGGACTCTAGTGGAACCCACATTCTAGCTGGACTTGGCCCACATACCATCCTAATTAGGTTAGAAATCTTAAACCCAATTTTTCATGGCTTAATTAGTCATTTTAGAGCTTAATTAGTTGATTAAATTAGACCGAACCAAACCCGAACCAATTAAACCTAAGTCTATGGGTTTGGAGTGTTATTGGATCACTACCCAAACCCACAAACCCTCCCTACCCACATGGCCGGCCAAGAAAAGAGCCCCCCCCCCCTTCTTTCTTCTTCATTAAGTCACTCTTTTCTCTCTCTCTAGATTCCTTCTTCTTCCCAAAGTCTTCCTTAAAGAAAACCTACCTTAGGTATGTAATTTATTCCCTATTTATCACTCTTCTCTATTTATTGTCTTCACATAATTATAGAGGGGAAGATTCTCTACATCTTGCCCACAAATTTTGTAGGATTCCCTAGAAATCTAGGTTAGGATTAATTTGGGGGTTTTTTAATTAGAGTGGTATATATATATATATATATATATATATATTATATATATAATAGGTATATATATTATATTAATATTATATATATATATATGTGTGATGTATATATGAGTATGTATTTATATAATTATATGTGTA
Organism: Iris pallida; assembly: GCA_029216955.1. Taxonomy (NCBI): domain Eukaryota; kingdom Viridiplantae; phylum Streptophyta; class Magnoliopsida; order Asparagales; family Iridaceae; genus Iris; species Iris pallida. The sequence goes on from JANAVB010005547.1 coordinate 6,527, forward strand.
TTTGTGTGTATGTAGAGAGTGGTGGTATTGGTGTCAAGAGAGGAGTGAGAGTGTGTATTCGTATATGTGTGTGTGTGGTTGTGTGAGAAGGGTGATGGTGGTGGTAGTGTCATGAGAGTAGTGGTGGTGGTGGTGTGAGAGAGTGTGGGTGTGCTTGTGAGTGTGTGTGTGTGTGAGAGGGAGTGTGTGTGTGTATAGAGGAATGAGAATGGTGGTGATGGTGTGAGAGAATGGTGTTTGTGTGAGAATGGTGGTAGTGGTGTTTGAGTGTGTGTTGTGAGAGTGTGTGTGTGTGTGTGAGAGTGGTGGTGAGAGTGTGTGTTTGTGTCTGTGTCTATGTATATATAAATCTATAGGTGTGTGTGTGTGTGTATTTATATATATAGATAGATAGAGGATGGATGGATATTAGATTATGTATAGATATATATATAGATATAGATATAGGTATAAGATAGATCTATAGATAGATGAGTATAGATATATATATATATATATATAGATATATATATATGTATAGAGGTGAAGAAGGGAAGAGAAGAAGAGGATGAAGAGCCACAGCAGTGGCAGCAGCAGTAAATGCTGCAGGAGCAGCAGCTCCAGCTGCTAACAGCAGCCCACTGGCAGCAGCTGTGCTGCCAGGTTTCCCCCTCCCATTTACCCCCTGTCACCTCCATTTGCCCCTATTTAACCCCCTTAAAACCCCCTATATATAGTTATATGATATATATATAGAGAGGTATATATATATATAGATGGATAGGTATAGAGAGAATGAGAAGAAGTAGGAAGAGGAGAAGTTATAGGAAGTTAGAAGAAAGGAGAGGAAGAGAGTTAGAAGGAAAAAGAGAAAAGAAGTGAGAGACGGAAAAAGAATAAGAAAAAGTTAGAAGAAGAAGGGATTAGAAGAAGTTAGAAGTTAGAAATAAGAAGGAGAATAGGAAGAAGAAGTTAGAAGAAGAGATTAGGAAAGGAATTAGAATAGGATCTAGAAGAGGATTTTAGAAGAAATCGAGTTAGAAAGGGAAATTGAGCCCGGAGCATCGGATCGCGATGATGAAACTTGACATAGGCCTAGGTTACGGATTTAGATTTTGCGGGTAAGCTCCGTGGAAATCGGGGTCGTAGGGCGCCGGTATCGCGTATCAGCGCGTATCTTGAAATATTCAAGATTTCTGCAACGGGCCGTAACATGGACTGGATGTCCACGTTACCTAGGTTTTGGTTGGTAATATATGTATAGGCTAGTATCATACTACCCTAGGGAGATCGGGTCAAAATAACTAGCGTAGGTAGGCTATCTAGATTATCGCCAAGGGTAGAATTTTACCCTTAAAAAGGTAAAATAGGGAATTGGCCCACGGCCAAGATTTGAGTTTCCAAGTCCAAGATGGACTTGGATATGGGTTGTATAGGTTGGTAAAGAGTAGGATTAGCTGTCTAAACCTAGTCTTGGACCCGGTTGACCACGGTTGACTTTTTGGACTAAAAGTCAACTATGGGTCAACACTTTACCCAATTTGGTCCCAAATTCCATCTAACTTGGACAGTTGACCAAAAGTCAACTGTTAGTCACCAGTGACCTAGAGTTGACCTAGGGTTGACCACAGTTGACCACGGTTGACCAGAGTTGACCGGTTGACCAAAAAGTCAACCGTTGACTCAAATTGACCTAGATTGATTCCGTTTGACTTGCATTGACCCAGTATGACCCAGATAGACCTAAAATGACTTAGGTTGACCTCGTATAGTCTAGTTTGACGTGACTTGACCTAGAATGACCTAATAGGATTTAAATTGATTTGACTTTATTTCCTAGATTGAGTATTGATACGTCTTGTTCTCTATAGGTCCTCGAGACGCTGCATTTGCTCCGGTTGACATATCATACCATATTACAGGCGAGTACATTCTCTGACACTTTTCCAATTATAATGATGTTATGATTCATGTAATTAGTGTGGATATGCTTGTTCTCGACACATTGGTCACACGGATTGGTATTCATGGATCCCGACATGAGATGTTATTCCTCGTTATCTTGGTATATCTTGTGCAAGCCCCCTTGTAGTTCTTGTGCAGTATATGGACACCGATTCTCGAGAAGACTTGCTCCCTTCTCGTAGAATCCCGTGTCGTAACGTGTCTTGCTTGGATCCACTCTACCAGTCGGGACGGGGAGTACTAGTGTAGATGTGTGGTCATTATCCACCTTGTTTATTCTTGTAGACCTTGAATGCTACCAATCCTACACTCCACGTGGGATTGGCTGATCATAACCTTGTGCAGACCCAATCCGGCCACATATTGTAGCTAGTACCACACACCTAGAGATATGATTCTTTTTGTACATGCCATGATCAGTTTACTTGCCTTGTTCTAGCTCTAGTTTTACAGCTTACCTTGCCATGATACTCGCATGTACATTCCATGATTTTCTTGTATATACTCTCTATTTACTGTCTTATAGCTTTTGTCATATCTTGTGAACTGTTGTTAGTAGATTGTACTCGTTCCATCCTGACAGGATATGTTGAAAATATTACAGATGCAGACGAGGGAGACTATTCTACCTACTACGGTCCGGATGACGTAGTGGGCCTAGACCTGGAGACCTTGGTCCAGCAGGGCTTAGCTCCACCTGACGAGACCCTACCTATTACTTAGTTAGAGTAGGTCTTTTATACTGGACTTTGTCTCCAGCTACTTTTGAGTCTGTTATTACTATGGACTGTATTAGAGACTTGGACTGTATATATTCTTTGTGTTGGACTTGACAGGTTATATATTATTTTATCGTCTTGTTGTCTTTTCATTTCAGTCTTTACTTTGTTATCTTAGAGTCGTGATTGAGTATATATATATTCATTGCTTGTCCTCCGTTCGGAGTTGACCATATTTCGACAGGTTTTGTTATATATAAACTGTTTAGAAGTAGAGAAATCCACAGCGTTCACGCCGATTTTTCGGTGAGGGCTGGGCGTTGTCGCGTCACGTGCCCTTTTAGCGGGTGCGGGTCGTGACACGTTTTAGTGGTGGCCCATGCAGGTCCTGAAGTCGCAATTAGTGCGATGTCGTAGTGGCGCTCGACTTAGAGTGCTATTACGAGCCTGCGGTACGTATCTAAGATGAATAGTAGGCTAGAGTGCTCAATCACAGTAGGATCTTTATTGCTTATCTTGCTTACCGTCTTTGATATTGATTTACTGCATTCTAGCTGTCCTCCTTTGATATTGCCTTCATGTGCCATATTGATATCTTCTTTTCAATTTGTCTCCAGGATAGTTATGACTCATTCTCCTGGCGAGGAGCACGGGGAGACGAGAGGTCAGCCACTCTGGCGGACAGGCTCCGGTCACTTCCCCGGCTGATGGGACTTCTGTTGGGGCTCTCGGGGTACTCCTCCAGCTACCTCTATGACCGTCCCTGGGGCCATTGGGTGCTCTTCCCGTAGTGCCAGGGGCTACATGGGAGCTGCCGGGGTTCTTCCTCCTCAGCAGGGGACTCCTCCGGTGATGATGGGAGCTATTCCTCCATTGCCTCCTCTGCCCACAGACATGGGGCAGATGCTAGCGTTCTTCCACCAGGTGCTTGAGTCCCAGCGGGCTCAGCACGAGGCTCAGTTGAGGCAGACAGAGGCCATGCGCCAGGGCATGGAGGATGCGCACAGATTGGCTATGGCGGCAGTAGAGCGTCAGGCTCCACAGAGGGAGGTTCAGCAGCAGCAGCCGAAGATCGGGGATATCCAGGCTTTCAAGAAGCTTGGTCCGAGGGATTTCAAGGGACGAGGGCATTATTATGCTGATGACTGGCTCGAGGATATCGAGCGCCAGATGGGGGCCTGCCGCCTGGCAGCCGACCTGAGGGTCGAGGCGGTTGGGTTGCAGTTGTTAGATATTGCCCGGACATGGTTCCGGAATGAGCCGGCTCTTGCAGGAGAGGGCCATACTTGGGCGGAGTTCAGGGCCCTGTTCAGAGAGAAGTTTTTTCCCTAGGACAAGATTGGCCTGGTGCGGCAGTTCCAGAACCTGCAGCAGGGCAGCATGACCGTAGAGGAGTATGCGGCGGAGTTCGGCCGGCTGAGCCGATACGCCGAGTATATGGTGAGTGACCCGGTGATCCGAGCGGAGCGCTTCAGGGAGGGATTGGCATGGGATATCAAGATCCTGATCCCTTCTTTCTACGCGACATATGCGGAGGTTTACGCAGAGGCTCGGAAGGTAGAGAGGGAGTTGGGCTTGAAGCCGAAGAGGGATCGAGATGTGTTTTCTGGGGCCAGTAGCAGTGCAGGACCTGCTAAGCGCCCTCAGCTTCAGCATCAGTCGTTCCAGCATCACCAGCCAGGTGCAGGCCAGAGCACCGGTCCAGCAGCAGGTGCAGCACACTCAGCAGAGGCAGGCACATATGGGGCTCCTTGCGGCTACTGCAAGAAGCCCGGTCACATCTGGGAGGTCTGCCGGAAGAGGCTGGGCTTGTGCCTCTATTCGGGGAGGCTGGACATCAGTTGAGAGATTGTCCTACGAACCATCGCCGTGCAGCTCAAGGAGCACAGGGTAGGCCACCTATGGCACCGCATCACGCCCTCCACCAGCAGCGGGATATACCCCGCCAGGACGGTTTTTGCGATGGCAGTTGAGGATCCTGCACGCATTGGACTAGGAGGTAGGATCTTGCTCTTTCTTTTACCTGTTCTTTTTCCATTGATTGTTGATTGCTTTCTTAGTACCTTTAGTTTGCATATGTGATGATCATGCTAGATAAATAGAAAACCCCAATGAAGACTGCAATAACACGATACTGTAGAGATAAACCATGCATGTGTTCTGACTTCCTGGGTTACATGTTATATAACTTAGGATAAAATTTAGTAGACCTTGATTGTGGGTGCTTGACCTAGAGAAGAGTACGACCGTTTGAATTTCGAGGACGAAATTTTTTAAGGAGGGTAGATTTGTCACCCCCAGTTTTCAAATTAGGGGTATTTTTGTCATTTTTCAAGTTTTATAATTTTTAGGAATTTTATTTGATTTTATGTGATTTTTTGGGATTTATTTGAGTCGGTTTGAATTTTATCCAATTCGGACCCAATTTGGAGACCCGGGTAGCCTGGACCCTAGTGGAACCCACATTCTAGCTGGACTTGGCCCACATACCATCCTAATTAGGTTAGAAATCTTAAACCCAATTTTTCATGGCTTAATTAGTCATTTTAGAGCTTAATTAGTTGATTAAATTAGACCGAACCAAACCCGAACCAATTAAACCTAAGTCTATGGGTTTGGAGTGTTATTGGATCACTACCCAAACCCACAAACCCTCCCTACCCACATGGCCGGCCAAGAAAAGAGCCCCCCCCCCTTCTTTCTTCTTCATTAAGTCACTCTTCTCTCTCTCTCTAAATTCCTTCTTCTTCCCAAAGTCTTCCTTAAAGAAAACCTACCTTAGGTATGTAATTTATTCCCTATTTATCACTCTTCTCTATTTATTGTCTTCACAATAATTATAGAGGGGAAGATTCTCTACATCTTGCCCACAAATTTTGTAGGATTCCCTAGAAATCTAGGTTAGGATTAATTTGGGGGTTTTCTAATTAGTGGTATTATATATATATATATATATATATATATATATATAATATATATATAATTATAATAATGTATATATGAGTATGTATTTATATATATATGTGTATTTGTGTGTATGTAGAGAGTGGTGGTATTGGTGTCAAGAGAGGAGTGAGAGTGTGTATTCGTATATGTGTGTGTGTGGTTGTGTGAGAAGGGTGATGGTGGTGGTAGTGTCATGAGAGTAGTGGTGGTGGTGTGAGAGAGTGGGGTGTGCTTGTGTTGTGTGTGTGAGAGGGAGTGTGTGTGTATAGAGGAATGAGAATGGTGGTGATGGTGTGAGAGAATGGTGTTTGTGTGAGAATGGTGGTAGTGGTGTTTGAGTGTGTGTTTGTGAGAGTGTGTGTGTTTTGTGAGAGTGGTGGTGAGAGTGTGTGTTTGTGTCTGTGTCTATGTATATATATAAATCTATAGGGGTGTGTGTATTTATATATATAGATAGATAGAGGGATGGATATTAGATTATGTATAGATATATTATATATATATATATATATATATATATATATATAGGTATAAAGATAGATATATAGATAGATAGGAGTATAGATATATATATAGATATATATATATATATAGAGGTGAAGAAGGGAAGAGAAGAAGAGGATGAAGAGCCACAGCAGTGGCAGCAGCAGTAAATGCTGCAGGAGCAGCAGCTCCAGCTGCTAACAGCAGCCCACTGGCAGCAGCTGTGCTGCCAGGTTTTCCCCCCCCCACCCATTTAGGGGTGAGCATTATTCGATTTTGAACCGAAAATCGAACCGAACCGAACCGAATAAGAGATTCGGTTCGGTTTTGAAAAAAATCGGTTCGGTTTCGGTTTTGAAAATACTAAAATTTCTTATTCGGTTTCGGTTTCGGTTTTGGGTTTCGGTTTCGGTTTAAAACCGAAAACCGAATAAGAAATTTTAGTTTATATATATATATATATATATATATATATATATATATATATATATATATATATATATATATATGTATTAATTATAGGTATATACTAAATATATATAGATATACTATAGGTATATATATATATATATATATATACTATATGTATATAAAAATATCTAGGTTATTTAGTTATTATATATTAACAAAAAACACAAAAAAAAAAAAAAAAAAAAAACCGAATAAACCGAATAAACCGAAAACCGAACCGATTTAATTTGGTTCGGTTCGGTTCGGTTATTGACCAATTCGGTTCGGTTTCGGTTTTGCTTATTCGGTTTCGGTCGAATTCGGTTTTGCTTATTCGGTTCGGTTTTAAACCGAATAAACCGAATGCTCACCCCTACACCCATTTACCCCCTGTCACCTCCATTTGCCCCTATTTAACCCCCTTAAAACCCCCCTATATATAGTTATATATGTATATCTATATATATAGAGGTATATATATATATAGATGGATAGGTATAGAGAGAATGAGAAGAAGTAGGAAGAGGAGAAGTTATAGGAAGTTAGAAGAAAGGAGAGGAAGAGAGTTAGAAGGAAAAAGAGAAAAGAAGTGAGAAGACGGAAAATAAGAAAAAGTTAGAAGAAGGGATTAGAAGAAGTTAGAAGTTAGAAATAAGAAGGAGAATAGGAAGAAGAAGTTAGAAGAAGCGATTAGGAAAGGAATTAGAATAGGATCTAGAAGAGGATTTTAGAAGAAATCGAGTTAGAAAGGGAAATTGAGCCCGGAGCATCGGATCGCGATGAAACTTGACATAGGCCTAGGTTACGGGATTTAGATTTTGCGGGTAAGCTCCCGGGTGGAAATCGGGGTCGTAGGGCGCCGGTATCGCGCCGTATCAGCGCGTATCTTGAAATATTCAAGATTCTGCAACGGGCCGTAACATGGACTGGATGTCCACGTTACCTAGGTATTTTGGTTGGTAATATATGTATAGGCTAGTATCATACTACCCTAGGGAGATCGGGTCAAAATAACTAGCGTAGGTAGGCTATCTAGATTATCGCCAAGGGTAGAATTTTACCCTTAAAAGGGTAAAATAGGGAATTGGCCCACGGCCAAGATTTGAGTTTCCAAGTCCAAGATGGACTTGGATATGGGTTGTATAGGTTGGTAAAGAGTAGAATTAGCTATCTAAACCTAGTCTTGGACCCGGTTGACCACGGTTGACTTTTTGGACTAAAAGTCAACTATTGGTCAACACTTTACCCAATTTGGTCCCAAATTCCATCTAACTTGGACAGTTGACCAAAAGTCAACTGTTAGTCACCAGTGACCTAGAGTTGACCTAGGGTTGACCACAGTTGACCACGGTTGACCAGAGTTGACCGGTTGACCAAAAAGTCAACCGTTGACTCAAATTGACCTAGATTGATTCCGTTTGACTTGCATTGACCCAGTATGACCCAGATAGACCTAAAATAACTTAGGTTGACCTCGTATAGTCTAGTTTGACGTGACTTGACCTAGAATGACCTAATAGGATTTAAATTGATTTGACTTTATTTCCTAGATTGAGTATTGATACGTCTTGTTCTCTATAGGTCCTCGAGACGCTACATTTGCTCCGGTTGACATATCATACCATATTACAGGCGAGTACATTCTCTGACACTTTTCCAATTTATAATGATTGTTATGATTCATTAATTAGTGTGGATATGCTTGTTCTCGACACATTGGTCACACGGATTGGTATTCATGGATCCCGACATGAGATGTTATTCCTCGTTATCTTGGTATATCTTGTGCAAGCCCCCTTGTAGTTCTTGTGCAGTATATGGACACCGATTCTCGAGAAGACTTGCTCCCTTCTCGTAGAATCCCGTGTCGTAACGTGTCTTGCTTGGATCCACTCTACCAGTCGAGGACGGGGAGTACTAGTGTAGATGTGTGGTCATTATCCACCTTGTTTATTCTTGTAGACCTTGAATGCTACCAATCCTACACTCCACGTGGGATTGGCTGATCATAACCTTGTGCAGACCCAATCCGGCCACATATTGTAGCTAGTATCCACACACCTAGAGATATGATTCTTGATTCTTGTACATGCCATGATCAGTTTACTTGCCTTGTTCTAGCTCTAGTTTTACAGCTTACCTTGCCATGATACTCGCATGTACATTCCATGATTTTCTTGTATATACTCTCTATTTACTGTCTTATAGCTTTTGTCATATCTTGTGAACTGTTGTTAGTAGATTGTACTCGTTCCATCCTGACAGGATATGTTGAAAATATTACAGATGCAGACGAGGGAGACTATTCTACCTACTACGGTCCGGATGACGTAGTGGGCCTAGACCTGGAGACCTTGGTCCAGCAGGGCTTAGCTCCACCTGACGAGACCCTACCTATTACTTAGTTGAGTAGGTCTTTTATACTGGACTTTGTCTCCAGCTACTTTTGAGTCTGTTATTACTATGGACTGTATTAGAGACTTGGACTGTATATATTCTTTGTGTTGGACTTGACAGGTTATATATTATTTTATCGTCTTGTTGTCTTTTCATTTCAGTCTTTACTTTGTTATCTTAGAGTCGTGATTGAGTACTCATATATATATTCATTGCTTGTCCTCCGTTCGGAGTTGACCATATTTTCGACAGGTTTTGTTATATATATAAACTGTTTAGAAGTAGAGAAATCCACAGCGTTCCACGCCGATTTTTCGGTGAGGGCTGGGCGTTGTCGCGTCACGTGCCCTTTTAGCGGGTGCGGGTCGTGACAATACTATATGATTCTAGGTGAATCTGGTCAAAAGTCAACTCTTGGTCAACTCTAACAGTCAAACTAGGTCAACTTAAGTCATACTAGGTCATAAGGAGTCAACTAAGTCAAACAAGGTCAAGCAAGTCAAGATTAGTCAAATCTAGGTCAAACTTAGACTAACTAAGGTTTTTTAGGTCAAGGGTCAACTTTATATGTCAACTCTATAAGGCTAACCCAAATTATGACACAACTCCTAATTATCCCACTTAACCCCATACATATCTTAAATTACATAGGACTATCCTCATAACCATATGGTCAAACATAAATCAACTAGTTTAATAGTCTAGGGTTTAGTCAAACCTAGCTTAACTAGTCACTTTAGGTTAATCTTAGTCAATTCTAGGTTAATTAGGTCAAGTTTGACCTAAGGTTGACTTTGGTCAACTCTAGTCAAACAAGGTCAACTAACTAGGTCAAGGGTCACTTGGTCAAATTAGGGTTAGCCCCTAATGGCCATAGGCTAGCAACTATGACCATAGGCTAATCACATAGGTTTCCATATAAACCTATATCTAGAAAGTCTCATATATATACATATCTATATATATAGATATACACAAGTCTATCTATTACATATATATATATCAATATATGTATACACTATATATAATACAAAATCACACACACATATATATATATAATGACACATATATATATAATAACATATATAACATATATAGATAGTGAGAGAGGGAAATAATGAGAGAGAGTGAATTAGAGAGAGTGCATGAGAGAGAGGGTAATAGAGAATGAAAGGGTGTTAGAGGGTTAGAGGGCTGGGGTAGTGGTGTGTGTGTGTCACAGTGAGAGGGGGGTGGTTCTCAGAATTCTGAGAACAGAGGCACAAACACACACACACATAAATACATACATATATACATATACTCATATATACATATATACACATGCAATTTCACCCAAATTCTACCCACACACACACACACACACATATACACTACGTACATACACTATGTATACACACTAATACATGCAAAAATAACATCAAAATCGTTTCAAAATTCGTTTTAGAAAAACTGGAAAAATCCCAAAAATCAGGAAATGTGCACTGTGCACAGTGAGATGGGGTAAACCTAAATCCGTGTCCAAAACCAAACTATGACACAAAACCCTTGGTTGGTAAGTGTTGCCCCAAGTGTCCCCTAGCTTCTAGGGTGCCTGAGACACAGTCCCGACATGACACAACGCGTCAATCTCGTGAAAAACCCAATCGGGTAAACACTGACACAGGGAAATGTTACCGCGTCGTGCACGCGTGCACCTAGCTCTAGGACATGACACGCACACACTCGTGTCTCGTGCTCCTCCCAGTGGGTACGCCTGGGGGTAGTGCACGTGTCCAAGTGCCTGCCCCGTGTCCACGTGTCTCCAGGACACAACACGAGACGCGTATCAGTCGAGAAAACTCGACTGATACACACTGCTACGCGCAGCGTCGTACAGCGATGCAAGTGTCTCGTGGACACGACACGAGCCACGTGGGGCCTTGTGGTCATGTCCACGTGTAGCCTACGCATTGGGCTACACACTTGTGCAAACACGAGGTGTCCTAGTGTCGTGTCCGTGCGACACGACGCGCGCGAAGTTGGCTCTGTGCGTGTGTGCACAGTGCAGTGTAAAACCCGTGCAGTCGAGATATCTCCCTAACCACTCGATAATTTCTCCTAAAATTTTGTGTGCTTAATGACAGACATTGCCCCCTCGTGTACGAAAATTTTCGTGTCATAAAATTCAGTGTCGTGTCCGCTATCTGTGTCGAGCAGCAGGGCAGCCGCACGGGGGTGTCGTACAGCGGGTTCGTGTCCATTTTGGACACGGACATGAGTCCAAATCGTGCTCAGTCAGTGGGGGTTTTAAATTACACATATAGGGCTACACAATCATGTAATTTATTTTACAAAACACTAACTTTTATTTCTAAGTGGCATTTCACCAAACACTAGAATTAAATCATAGATACGTGTCCGATACGGACACCAAACCAAATCCATATCCTACCAAACTTGGCCTATAGGTCCATGGTACCTAGATGCATGCAACCATGAAGAGAAAACACAATATTAATAGGTTTAGAGGCACTTTACCTATTGAGTGAAAACTCAAGGAAAAGCCTAGAATAGGGGGGGTGTCCTCTTCACTTATTGGTGCAAATGGCCTTGTGTCCTTGCTTGCTAGCCTCCCTTAGCACCCTCAATGTTGTAGGGTCCCAATGCAAAAGACTTGGGTGAATTTAGAGCTAATTTGAAGAAGTTATGGAGGTTTGAAGGTTGAGGGAAATTTCTAGGTTTTAATACATGCAAAATGGTATGTAAAGGATTTGATGTAGTTATATAAGAAGGGGGCATGGTAGGGGTGCCCTTGGCTGGTCATGGCAAGGGGGGGTGTCCTCTTGTCTTCCTTCAAGGTGAAGGCAAGGACTTTGTGCCAAAATTGATATCTTTTGAGGGTTTCAAGGAAAATATCACATATGTAAATATCCTAGATATTTTCCTACATTGACTAGTATGTAATATCCATCCTCTAGTCTCTAGGTTAGTGGCTAACCTCTAGATTAGGGTAAACTAGGTTAGGGACTCTCATGACAATAATTAAATAATAATAATTCACATAAATCCAATAATTTCAATAATTCCTAGTAAATTACCAAAATACCCCTTAGGCTAAAAAGCCCTAACTTGATGTTCTAAACCTATGACTAGGCTCATATGATCATGGTTAGTCTCTAGGTTAAGTAATCTCTAAGGTTGCACTAGCAAAACATCAAAATTACAAGTCGTGGTTTTAAATAGTTTTAAAATAACTAAAAATCACCAAAAATCATAATATGGTTTAAATATCATTATTAAATAATTATAATTACAAAATTTCAAAATTACCCTCATTTTTAGAAACTGGGTGCTACAAAGGCAGTTTCATAACGGCCGATTATATCGGCGGCGACGGGGTCGTCGCACAGAAGTCCCAAGCAGAAATATTGAAATATGCAGCAGAAATTTAGAACAAGTACACATGAACACAAGTCATTCAAAAGAAGCTCTTTATTGATATTGAATACAATATTACATTTGTGGGCGCAAGGCCAAATTACAAGTCTCTCGTGCTCACTTTTCTCTTATTTTACAATTCACTCTGCTCTCTCTCATCTCTCGATACAATGCTTGAATCTAGCGGAAGCTTCGGAAGGCGATGTCCATACATTATGTCCTGTATAAGTCTTCAATCCACGCGACCGCACGCTTCGAATCGCCGAGGAACTCCGTGCCTCGACGCATCCAAGCGAGCTCCGCGCCACGAGCTTCTACCTGTGCCTGCACATGAACACTGTGTGGGTGTCAGTACTCAACTGTACTGGTGGAGTGAGCTTCTCGCCCACCCATACATAACCGACACGTTCATTTACTTTGTGCAGCTTAAGTCCCTTTCGATTGTCTTTCTAGTCTTGCCTTAGGATTCATTTTAGGACGAGGACGTCCGACCAAACCGAGGTGCCAAGACATGCTCGTGCTATAATTCCAACGTGTTTTTCGATCGAGGCAGTACCTCATCGCCTAGGTACTTGACCAAAATTGCAACTCGGAATGGCAGGGTCGTGCCGTACTCTATTCGCGACTTAGACATATCCGAGACGGTGCTACGCCGAGGAGCAACTTATACGGACTCGGCCGTGCCAAGACCTTTACTTGAACTCAAGTGCCTCAAGCCTATTCTCAACGACGTCAAGGGGACGACTCGTGCAGGTCGTGCCGCTAGACTTGATTTGTGCCTTAAGACCTTGCTTATACTTGTATATACTTCAAGATTGAGGCCGCGCCTCGCAACTTATCAAGACTTAATCCATGCTACCGCCTAGCGGTCTATCTATTCGATTCATGAACCAACTTAGACAAGACTTGCCAAACCTAGTATCGATCTCATGGACATCCCGACGCCAAGTATCGTGCTAAGCACGGTGCCTATGCTGCAGCCCAATCTTAGGCCCAGACATTGTGTTACCGACTAGACATGATTCCAGTTCTAAATCCAATCCAAAGGCATACACGCGGTGTGTCGCTATTGCCGACACATCTACATGAGTGGTCACTAGCAATGTCAAGCTATCTTGGACTGGCTCGTGGGATATCGGTCTCGTCCCTACACGGGTAGCTAGCCCGGAGGCGCCGAAGTCTCCCATACGGTTATCCAGCATCCTACTTTGAGCCGCAACGCACTTCCCCCGGGTCGAATGATCCCGGCGCCCCGGTGATCATTCGAGAAGACTACACCTTGTCGACAAGTTGTCCAATGACCATGCATACTCAACTCGATCTATCAAATCCTTCCTTAACATGACCATGCTTTCCTTCTTTCTATCGAGACTTAACGAGACTCCCAAGCCGGGGGACCGATCTCGTGTGCGGGATATATCAAGACATAGCGAGATTCCCAAGTAGCGGGACCGATCTCGTATGCAGGACTTATCAAGACATAGCGAGACTCCCAAGTAGCGGGATCGATCTCGGCGACAATAAGTCGCGTGGACTTCCTTTGTTCGTGGCAAACTTTTCACTAGACCGACCGTAGCTCGTGCCTTAGACAGACCCGATTCTCTAGGCGACGCTAACGCTCAAGTCATATACTTTACACGACGAGCCTTGTTCTCAAGGGACTACGTGACTTGACAACCGCAGATAGAGCGGAACAGTGCTAGAATTGGCTTCGATAGCCCAATACAACTCTTGTCTGTCTTATTCGGGCAACGACTCGACGAGCAAAGGCTACGTCGAGCTTCGTATCGAGGGAACGTGCCGTGCACGCGTTCGACTTGAACAACCAAGTTCTCGGGTGCCTAGACTTAAGCCAAAAAAGCCGTACAAGACGACTTAACTTACGGGACGTACGAAGGCTATGCCAAGCCTTACGGGACAGGACCAAGCATGCTTTATTAAGCATTCATGGAGGCGACGCCTATGACTTAGGCTGATACGAGTATCGGGGCAAAACGACGGGACCGTGCATGCTTTATCAAGCATTCACGCAGGCGACGCCTAGGACTTAGGCTATTTCAAGTGTCGGGATAACTTAGCAACTTAGGCCAACTTCCTTCTCCCAAGCCATGGGATCGAAGGATCGAGTGTCATTTGAAAGCACGCTGAGCCGACTTCTATGAAAATTGTGGGACCATTTTCCATGTTCTAGGACAGTCCGATGGGTCGAGATTAATCCCTTAGCTATGTGCGTTCGTAGCTTTTATATTAGCCTACTTGTGCAAGTTGAAAACAGGCGCATTATTAAGTGAAGGCTAAGATGAGGTAAGTTCACCGAAACTACCCCACCTGTGCGAGGAGTCACCTCGGACGAGCGAGCCTTCGAGCAGCCATTGTAAGGCTAAGTTCCAACGCCGTCGGCGTTTCGATTCCTCCGATTGACTTTGCGGGACGGGGCACTACATCATACACCACTCAGAACAAGTCTCGTCCTCGAGACTTTCCTGAAGGCAAGCCATCCTACCATTTCTATGGCCAAGACTTAATCGAGCCTAGACACGGGACTATAACAGTCTAGCGAGATACGCCTACGCATTTTCTTAAGTCCGAGCCACGTTCGCACTATTATCATTCTTTCCTTCAACACGATTTCGAATTCTCGACACTCTTTCATTCCCCAAGTCTCATTTCCATTCAACGTATCACTTGGCTGGATCGTGCACGCATTCCAGGCGTCCCCAAAATACATGCATTCAGCCAAGCCGCATGATAGAGAATTCGTCATTCTCACTCGAGTCGCATCGTGCACATACTCCGGCGTCCCTAAAATATATGCATGTCAGCCGAATCTCGTGAGGGGTTTTCCTATATTCGTGATTCACACTATCCATCCATGCCAATCCTCAAGATCAATCCTTCGATTGATAACTCATGAAATAGGACATCTCGCCCAACCGTTAGGCCATCTTTTCGAGGCTAAGTCAATGTCAGGATTGGAATCATAGTTCCCCAACAATAATGCCAACGCTGACCCCAATCCTAGGGTCAAACCAATTTGGTAATACGGGATTTTCTATCCAAGCTCGCGTCACTCAGATTTCTAAACATCGATCATGATCACCTATTCGCATCAATGCATTCGTTGCGCGTATTCGAATCCATTCAAATCACCAATTCTAACCAATTCATGTATTCGATCATGAGGTCGTCTAGCTTTGACAATACATTGTGTCCCAATCTCACGCGAGTCCGATTATCCACGGTGGTTCATGAATCACCATGCAACGCACCCGCGGAATAATCATTCTCATCGGGACGTAACTCTTGTTTGAGTCTAGACTCGTTCATTCTCGATATGTGGATTGGACCTACTCAATCCTCAAGTTCAATTTATCAAACACACAATTCATTCTCAAGTCTACCTGCGTCAAACCATAAGTCAAAGCACACAAGTTGCCACGCCATGCAAGTTTGACCACCTCCGCTGTATGAATCACCATACCAGCGCTCACGCGGAGTGATCGCCCTAATCGGCACGACGCATGTACGAGACTGGAGTTGCACTCGCATAAGACAAGAACGTCAAGTTGTGGTTATCGACGAAGCAAATCCAACGTTTCATTTTCATCCAAGTCAAGATCCAATTTGATAGTCCGTTTATCATTCGTTCGACTAGAAAATCCTCGAGCCAAGTTTATCTTTTCCTCGACACGTTTCAATATCCCGAGTATAGCATCCATCGAAACAATGATATTTGCACGATCGTCATTCGCCGAGTCAGAGTACCCCCGAGTTATCGCATATCGATCTTTGATACGCCTCAATACCATCGACGATATGCATAACCTGACGATCTTCCTTTGCAACCAATTTCGAGTCGTACGACTGATGCTATTGTCCGAACTGGATATTCCATAATTTTCTCGATATTCAAGATCAAGTTCGATCGCTATTCCTCAAGCTCATTTCAAGATCGTTGTTCAAAACTTAAGTCACATTTCATTTGAAACAATCTGAAATCGTACGCGCGATCCTCTAAGTTTTCCTCGATCACGACCATTCATTTTCATTCATCGTTCCGAGCATGATTCGATATCGTTTTCTAACTCGCGTTGCCTATTCACAAGTTGTCCGAACGAGATGCTCGTTCGGGACATTCGAAGTCACGACCAACTAAGCGTGACGCATTCTAAGGCTTTGCGCGATCGCATCGCCTCGTCGACATACTCGTAATCCTCAATATTTGTTCGAATGATTTCCAAGACAAACCATACACCACTCGGATTCGAGCCATTCGATCTAGTCCTCAATTACGTTCGCTCATGCGCTAAGACATCCTTCAGATTCGTTCGACGAATCTCTAGCGTAATCGCTAACGTCGTATCGACGCGCTAGGTTGATCGCACTATTCCTCAAAATCCAAGTCAATCTTCCGTGTACGCCTAAGCGTTAACTCGATAGCGTTCCTATCGATAGACCCTCTAAGTGCAGCTTCGCTCCCGACCGTGCGGTACTTGATATCGCTCGCAACTCGTTTGCACCAAAAGTCGAGGTGCGCGATACGCGACGCAACTTAGCCAAAAGGGCGTGCGCATGGCTATCCCGTGCGGACTATATTCGAGTTTGCACGCTTAATTGCTAGGGTCAACGCATGACTAGTTAGGCACGCACGCGATATGTTAACTTAGCACGTATTTTCTATCGAGTCATGTTTAACATCGTTCGGCACAAAGGCCGTCGCCTATCGATACGTTCGATTGAACACTTGTACGAGCTTTTGAAAATATTTAGACTTATTGTATGGACATGTCGAAGGACAATCGAGAGAGAGCGCACACTTATTTTCCAACGACGAGCTTTCAAAACTGAGAAATTCGACGTGAAGTCCAAGGACGTAAAGCCGTGCTCTGATACCATTATGTCACGTCCCGCTCCTGTAGGAGCGATATTCCTCGCTAAGGCGTGATGCCGTACGAGCCTAGTTTGCGCTCGTGCAAGGCAGTTTCATAACGGCCGATTACATCGGCGGCGACGGGGTCGTCGCACAGAAGTCCCAAGCAGAAATATTAAAACATACAGCAGAAATTTAGAACAAGTACACATGAACACAAGTCATTCAAAAGAAGCTCTTTATTGATATTGAATACAAGATTACATTTGTGGGCGCAAGGCCAAATTACAAGTCTCTCGTGCTCACTTTTCTCTTATTTTACAATTCACTCTGCTCTCTCTCATCTTTCGATACAATGCTTGAATCCAGCGGAAGCTTCGGAAGGCGATGTCCATACATTATGTCCTGTATAAGTCTTTAATCCATGCGACCGCACGCTTCGAATCGCCGAGGAACTCCTTGCCTCGACGCATCCAAGCGAGCTCCGCGCCACGAGCTTCTACCTGTGCCTGCACATGAACACTGTATGGGTGTCAGTACTCAACTGTACTGGTGGAGTGAGCTTCTCGCCCACCCATACATAACCGACACATTCATTACTTTGTGCAGCTTAAGTCCCTTTCGATTGTCTTTCTAGTCTTTCCTTCGGATTCATTTTAGGACGAGGACGTCCAACCAAACCGAGGTGCCAAGACATGCTCGTGCTATAATTCCAACGTGTTTTTCGATCGAGGCAGTGCCTCATCGCCTAGGTACTTGACCAAACTTGCAACTCGGAATGGCAGGGTCGTATCGTACTCTATTCGCGACTTAGACATATTCAAGACGGTGCTACGCCGAGGAGCAACTTACACGGACTCGGCCGTGCCAAGACCTTTACTTGAACTCAAGTGCCTCAAGCCTATTCTCAACGATGTCAAGGGGATGACTCGTGCAGGTCGTGCCGCTAGACTTGATTTGTGCCTTAAGACCTTGCTTAGACTTGTATATACTTCAAGATTGAGGCCGCGCCTCGCAACTTATCAAGACTTAATCCATGCTACCGCCTAGCGGTCTATCCATTCGACTCATGAACCAACTTAGACAAGACTTGCCAAACCTAGTATCGATCTCATGGACATCCCGACGCCAAGTATCGTGCTAAGCATGGTGCCTATGCTGCAGCCCAATCTTAGGCCCAGATATTGTGTTACCGACTAGACATGATTCCAGTTCTAAATCTAATCCAAAGGCATACACGCGGTGTGCCGCTATTGCCGACACATCTACATGAGTGGTCACTAGCAATGTCAAGCTATCTTGGACTGGCTCGTAGGATATCGGTCTCGTCCCTACACGGGTAGCTAGCCCGGAGGCACCGAAGTCTTCCATACGGTTATCCAGCATCCTACTTTGAGCCGCAACGCGCTTCCCCCGGGCCGAATGATCCCGGCGCCCCGGTGATCATTCGAGAAGACTACACCTTGTCGACAAGTTGTCCAATGACCATGCATACTCAACTCGATCTATCAAATCCTTCTTTAACATGACCATGCTTTCCTTCTTTCTATCGAGACTTAACGAGACTCCCAAGCCGGGGAACCGATCTCGTGTGCGGGACATATCAAGATATAGCGAGACTCCCAAGTAGCGGGATCGATCTCGTATGTAGGACTTATCAAGACATAGCGAGACTCCCAAGTAGCGGGATCGATCTCGGCGACAACAGTCGCGTGGACTTCCTTTGTTCGTGGCAAACTTTTCACTAAACCGACTGTAGCTCGTGCCTTAGACAGACCCGATTCTCTAGGCGACGCTAACGCTCAAGTCATATACTTTACACGACGAGCCTTGTTCTCAAGAGACTACGCGACTTGACAACCGCAGATAGAGCAGGACAGTGCTAGAATTGGCTTCGATAGCCCAATACAACTCTTGTCTATCTTATTCGGGCAACGACTCGATGAGCAAAGGCTACGCCGAGCTTCGTATCGAGGGAATGTGCCGTGCACGCGTTCGACATGAACAACCAAGTTCTCGGGTGCCTAAACTTAAGCCAAAAAAGCCGTACAAGACGACTTAACTTGCGGGACATACGAAGGCTATGCCAAGCCTTACGGGACAGGACCGAGCATGCTTTATTAAGCATTCATGGGGGCGACGCCTATGACTTAGGCTGATTCGAGTATCGGGGCAAAACGACGGGACCGTGCATGCTTTATCAAGCATTCACGCAGGCGACGCCTAGGACTTAGGCTAATTCAAGTGTCGGGATAACTTAGCAACTTAGGCCAACTTCCTTCTCCCAAGCCACAGGATCGAAGGATCGAGTGTCATTTGAAAGCACGCTGAGCCGACTTCTATGAAAACCGTGGGACCATTTTCCATGTTCTAGGACATTCCGATGGGTTAATCCCTTAGCTATGTACGTTCGTAGCTTTTATATTAGCCTACTTGTGCAAGTTGAAAACAGGCGCATTATTAAGTGAAGGCTAAGATGAGGTAAGTTCACCGAAACTACCCCACCTGTGCGAGGAGTCACCTCGGACGAGCGAGCCTTCGAGCAGCCGTTGTAAGGCTAAGTTCCAACGCCGTCGGCGTTTCGATTCCTCCGATTGACTTTGCGGGACGGGGCACTACAGCAAAGAACCTTGCACATGCAATCAAAGAAAAAAATAAGACAAGCGAACAAGACAAATCAAAAGCAATGATTTTCATTCGACATCACCTCCATGAAGGGCTGAAATCTGAATACCTTGGAGTTAAAGACCCAGCAGTTCTATGGAAAAACTTAGAGGAACGTTATGATCACCAAAAGAGTATGATACTCCCAAAAGCTCGCTATGATTGGATGCACCTGAGGTTGCAAGACTTCAAATCGGTAAACGAATATAACTCTGCAATGTTTAAAATTGTGTCTAAAATGAGATTATGCGGAGATAATGTTACTGAAGAAGACATGTTAGAAAAGACATTCACTACTTTCCATGCCACGAACATGCTCCTGCAGCAGCAGTATCGTGAAAAGGGGTTTAAAAAATATTCTCAATTGATCTCATGTCTTCTTGTTGCCGAACAAAATAATGAGCTCCTAATGAGAAACCACAACTCCCACCCTACTGGATCACAGCCATTCCCTGAAGCGAATGCAAATAACTATGGACAAGGTCGCGGTTGCGGTCGCCGTCGCGGTCGCGGTCGTGGTCGCGGTCATGGTCGCGGTTATAGTCATGGTAAAATTCAAAACCATGGTGGTCCTAACCATCAACCCTTCAACAAGAAGGTTGGGCCATACCACTTGAAGTGGAACAAAAATGGCGGAAAACAAGATAAAGAAAAGGGTGTAAAAGTTAATTCTCCGAAGAATTATGAAGAAGCTTGCTACAGATGTGGAGCAAAAGGGCATTGGTCTCGTACCTGTCGTACACCAAAGCACCTAATTGACCTTTACCAAACATCTATCAAGAGTAAAGGAAAAGAGAAAGAGAGCAACTTTGCAATTTCAGCAACATTCTTGAAGATGAAAATGATCCAATGGAATTCACTCATTTGGATGTTGAAGATTACTTAAACGAGCCAAGTGGAGGAATTAAGTTTTGGAGTGATGATGCTAATGATGGCAACAAAAATATCAAAAATGATTAAGTTGAATTTGAGATTATTTGATCTTTTCCAGTTTAGTTCTAGTTTTATGTTTGTTTTATCACGTTTCTAAGTATTCGTTGTTATGCTTGTTTTAACCTTTGGTTTTTATCAATAAATTAAATGTTTCTTACTTAATTTATTTGTGTTTATAGAAATATGAAAAATAATGATGCTGTGAACAACTCCAACGGTGGAGATATATGTTTGGTTGACAGTGGATCAACGCACACTATTCTTCGAGATCGAAAATATTTTCCGAACTTAAAATGGGTACAAGCAAATATTAGTATAATTTCTGGTACTACAAAATTAATTGAGGGCTCTGGAAGAGCAAATATTATATTACCGGGTGGAACAAATATTTTTGTAAAAGATGCTTTGTATTCAAGCAAGTCAAAAAGAAATTTGCTAAGTTTCAAAGACATACGTCTCAATGGTTTCCATATCGAGACTATGAATGAGGGGAATATGGAGTATCTATGCATTACATCCAATGATTCATGCCGGAAGCATATGAAAGAAAAACTCCCAGTTTTCTCATCAAGATTGTATTATGCAAAAATAAGTGCCATAGAATCTAACACTGTGATGAACCAGAAGTTCAATGATCCAAAACTTTTTATGCTTTGGCATGATCGGCTTGGCCACCCTGGATCTAGTATGATGCATCAAATAGTTAGAAACTCACGAGGACATCCTTTAAAGAACCAGAAGATTCTTTTACCTCGTGATTGTGTGTGTGCTGCATGCTCACAAGGAAAATTAATTATAAGACCATTTCCGATGAAAGTTAATCTTGAGTCACCTATGTTCTTACAAAGAATACAAGGAGATATTTGTGGACCTATTGACCCACCTTGTGGTCCATTTCGTTACTTTATGGTCTTGATAGATGCATCATCTAGATGGTCACATGTATGTTTATTGTCAACAAGAACGGTTGCTTTTGCCAAACTTCTTGCTCAGATTATAAAGTTAAGGGTTCAATTTCCTGATTATTTTATTAAGACAATTCGTCTCGATAATGCCGATGAATATACATCTCAAGCATTTAATGACTATTGCATGTCAATTGGGATTAACGTTGAACATTCAGTTGCACATGTCCATACTCAAAATGGACTTGCAGAGTCTTTTATTAAAAGATTACAATTGATTGCTAGACTTTTACTTTTAAGGTCAAGTTTACCCACTCCTGTTTGGGGACATGCAATACTACATGCAGCTGCATTGGTCCGTATTCGACCAAGTTCATTTAATCATCATTCACCATTGGAAATTGTTTCTGGCCAGCAGCCCGATATCTCTCACTTAAAATTTTTTTGGTTGTGCAGTTTATGTTCCCATTTCTCCACCTAAAAGAACAAAGATGGGCCCACAAAGGCATCTTGGAATTTACGTTGGTTTTGACTCACCATCTATAATAAAATACATTGAGCCCCTGACGGGCGATTTATTTAAGGCAAGGTTTGCTGATTGCCATTTTGATGAGTCAATTTTCCCGCCGTTAGGGGGAAATAAAACGTCACTTCATGTAGAACGGCGTGAAATTACATGGAATGTATCATCTTTTATTGATCCACGCACAAGTAGATGTGAGCAAGAAGTGAAAAGGATTATCCATTTGCAAAATATTGCAAATCAATTGCCAGATGCATTCACTGATATTAAGAAAGTGACAAAATCTCATGTACCGGCTATAAACGTACCCGTACGGATTGATATCCCTGAAGGACAACATGATGGCACATTAAACCGTGTATGAAACGTGGACGCCCTGTTGGCGCTAAAGATAAGAACCCTCGAAAGAAAAAGGTACAAGTTATTACTCCCGAAGAGAAAATAGTTTCGAAACATGAAAGCGCTATAGAAAATTTGACTGATCAGTCTAAAGTAACTCCTGAAGAGGCACATGATAATGAACATATTTCAGAAGAGATCTCGTTGAATTATATGAGTACAAGGAAAAGCTGGGATAGAAAAAAAATTACTATAGACAATATCTTTGCTTATAATGTTGCACTTGATATTGTAAATGAGGATCCTGAACCAAAATCTATTGAACAATGTCGACATAGAAATGATTGGCCAAAATGGAAAGATGCGATACAAGCTGAATTAAAATCCTTAGAAAATCGCAAAGTATTTGGACCAGTAGTCCAAACCCCTGAAGGTATAAAACCTATTGGATACAAATGGGTATTTGTAAGAAAACGAAACGAAAAAAATGAAATTGTGAGATACAAGGCACGACTTGTTGCACAAGGTTTTTCACAGAGACCTGGAGTTGATTATGATGAAATATATTCCCCTGTGATCGATGCAATCACATTACGATATTTGATCAGCTTAGTAGTCACAGAAAAACTTGATACGCGGCTTATGGATGTTGTTACCGCATATTTGTATGGGTCATTGGATAATGACATTTATATGAAGATCCCAGAAGGATTCAAATTGCCTGAAACAAATAACCAAAGATCTCATGGGTTATACTCAATCAAATTACAACGATCCCTATACGGATTAAAACAATCTGGAAGAATGTGGTATAATCGCCTTAGCGAGTACCTTGTTAGAGAAGGATATATAAACAATCCAATTTGCCCATGTGTCTTCATCAAGAAATCTAAAAATGGATTCTCAATTATTGCAGTTTATGTTGATGACTTAAATCTTGTCGGAACTTCCGAAGAGCTCACAGAAACTGCTAACTATCTAATGAAAGAATTTGAGATAAAAATCTCGGAAAGACAAAATTTTGTCTCGGCCTGCAGATCGAACATTTATCAAATGTAATTTTTATCCATCAATCTACCTATGCAGAAAAAATCTTGAAAAGATTTTATATGGATAAATCTCATCCACTGAGTAGTCCCATGATTGTTCGATCTTTAGATGTAAATAAAGATCCATTCCGTCCTCGAGAGGATAATGAAAAATTATTAGGTCCGGAAGTACCATATCTTAGTGCTATTGGAGCTTTGATGTATCTTGCAAATTGTACAAGACCTGATATAGCATTCTCAGTAAACTTACTGGCAAGATATAGCTCATCACCAACAAAACGACATTGGAATGGTGTTAAACATATATTACGTTATCTTCGTGGAACAACCGATATGGGCTTATTTTACTCAAAAAATTTAGAATAACAAGTTGTGGGTTTTGCTGATGCTGGTTATCTATCTGACCCACATAAAGGAAGATCTCAGAGTGGATGTGTTTACTTGTGGTGGTGCTGCAATATCATGGCGCTCAGTGAAACAAACATTAGCAACAACTTCTTCTAATCACTCAGAAATTCTGGCCTTGCATGAAGCAAGTCGAGAGTGCATATGGTTAAGAACGATGACTCGGCATATCCGAGAATCACGTGGATTATCTTCAACAAAGAATACTGGGACAATATTGTATGAAGACAATGCTGCTTGTATTGCACAAATCAGGAATGGCTACATCAAAGGCGACAGAACGAAGCATATATCACCTAAATTTTTCTACACTCACGAGCTACAGAAGAATGGTGACATTGACGTTCGGCAGATACAATCAAGCAAGAATTTTGCAGATTTATTCACTAAAGCATTACCAACCACAACATTCAGAAAGATGATTCAGAATATTGGGATGCGTCAGCTAAAGGATCTCTTGCCAGCATCAGGGGGAGCGTGATCACTAATTCTCAAACTGTACTCTTTTTCCTTCGACCAAGTTTTTATCCCATTGGATTTTTCTTGGCAAGGTTTTAACGAGGCAGTTTATCACGCTTACACATTTTGTGTAATATGTACTCTTTTTTCTTCGTCCAAGTTTTTATCCCATTGGGTTTTTCTTGGCAAGGTTTTAACGAGACATATCCCATATTACATCGGACATCCAAGGGGGAGTGTTGTAAATATGGATGTCCCATGACTCTTAGTCATCCATAACTTATGTAACTCATGCCCTTTGGTTTCATAACTTATGTAACTCATGCCCTTTGATTTCATAACTCATGACCTTTGGCAATCCATTGTAAACCTATATAAAGGCCATATTGGATGAATGAAATGGCACACAACTTTATTCTCAATTTTCTCTTGTTGCTCTCTCTCTACTTTATAACAAAACGTTAGGACGAACATTGTAAAAATTGCCATGTTAGTACTAGTGGTGAACATTCGGTTAATTTGATTCAAACCGAACCAAATAATCGAAAATCGAATAAGCAAAATCAAAACCGAACTGAACCGAATTGGTTCATAATTGAATCAAACCGAACCGAATTAAATCGGTTTGGTTTTCGGTTTATTCAAATTTGCGCTTTTTTTTGGTTAATATATATAGTAACTAAATATACCTAAATTTATTTAGTGTGTATATATATATATATTTTTTTATTTAGTGTGTGTATATATATATATATATATATATATATATATATATATATATATATATATATATATATATATATATATATATATATATGGGAGCGGATCGGGAGCCCCGCCCGCGGAGCCCCGCCGAAGCCCCCGCGATCCTTAGCCGTTGGATCGCGCGGGCTCGCGCGGGCCCCACGCGGGCCCCGCGCGATCCGATGGTGCAGGGGGGGCGGGGCTTCGACGGGGCTCCGCGGGCGGGGCCATTGATCCGGTTCCTATATATATATATATATATATATATAAAGTAAAATATATATATATATATATATATATATATATATATATATATATATATATATATATATATATATATAAAGTAAAATTTTTATTCGGTTTTCGATTTTGGACCAAAACAAAACCGAATAAATTTTTTAGTATTTTCAAAACCGAAACCGAACCGATTTTTTTTTTAAACCGAACCGAATCTCTTATTCGATTCGGTTCGATTTTCAGTACAAAACCGAATAATGCTCACCCCTAGTTAGTACCCACTTTTCTTACTATTATTTTTAACATTGTATTAATTTTTGGGTTATTGACAATAACATCCTCTATATTTTGTGTTTACTAAGCAGACCTTCCATAGTTTAAAAATAAATACGCTGACATCCCTATCTTTTATATATATATTTTTTAAAGTAGGGATGGCCAGTGTAATTTTTTTATATAAATTATAAAACTTAGGGTTGTCCTTGTATTTAACACAAAAAATAGGAAGTGTTTGTGTATTTATTTTAAATTATGGGAGGTCCACATAATGAATACAAAACATAAGGGGTGTCAATGTAAATAACCCTTAATTTTTTTAGTATATATATTTATAACATCAAAATATGTGGGACTGGACAGTGAAGTAATAAAATTTATGAGGTTGATGGTTTAAATCTTAATATATTCAAATTTTTACACAAAGATTGTCACATTTTTTCGACTTTTTAGTAGGATAAACGTCCAAACGATTGGGCTAATAAGCGTCCAACGGTTGGTAATTTTTTTTTCCCAAAATACACCCAACCACCTTTTATTGATGGTTTGGGCTGTGTTTAAGCCATTTCAAGGAAAATGTTAAACAAATGGACGTTTTGGGTATGCTTTTACAATTTATCGAAATTTTTTGTTGTGTGCATTATTTATTAAACTTTAATTATGTTAAGTTACTACTATAAACTGTTATATAAACTTTACAAATAACATTAGTAGCTATATCCTCTTGAATTATTGACAATTTTTTTTTCTATTTAATTAAAGTTTTATTCATGTTGGAATTGGAAGACATTTTATTTTTGTTATTACACATCTACAAGTTCTTACGGTTAAGGGCTCGAATCTTGCCAATCCCGTCTAGTATCTGCGTTGCTTTTCACACGAGCTATAAGCGCTAAACGGATTGTAAGTCACGTCCACTCATGTTCTTCCTGATGGAACTTTATGTTATTATGAGTAATATGTTATTATAAAGTATTATATTAGTAACTAAAAATATATTT
Organism: Iris pallida; assembly: GCA_029216955.1. NCBI lineage: Eukaryota > Viridiplantae > Streptophyta > Magnoliopsida > Asparagales > Iridaceae > Iris > Iris pallida. Next base: position 33,291 of record JANAVB010005547.1, read on the forward strand.
TTGTTGGTAACTTGTTACCCTGTACGCTAAGTTGTCTGAAACCTAAATAAAGGTACATCCTCAACTTGTTTTGTCCTCGACCCTAACCCTTAATTTTCTCATATTCTAGCCGACCTTGTATTTAGTGAACACATATATGGACAACTAATCGATGTCTAGCTCACACATTTTCTTAATTGCAAGGTGATAACATATATTTTCCTCGAATAATAACTAAAACCACCTCCTTATTTTCAACATGTGCCATATATGACATCATGCTGTTAATGAACTCCTCCATCTTGTTCTACCTATATTTCCTTCAAAGCATCATAATCTCAATACGGCTTCTTGAAATTAAGAGCCACATTCTTTTATGCCTACCCGAACACAGTTGTGTCGAGTTAGTTCGAACCCCCTAAACGAGAGTCAAGGATGAATACATCAACCTCAACCTTTTTATTGCAACCCTACTACTAATGCGAGGTGTATAGGAAGGGAGAGAAACATACCGACTTGAAGCATAATTAAGATTTATAAAAAAAAATTCATTTGGTCGTATTTATCCGGTTTCTTATTTTTTATGATTTATCAGATTTATCATAACTTAAACAAAAAAAAACACTTAGAAAGAAATTAATTTTTAAATAAATTTTGCTAATAATATTTAAATAGATTTATCAAATTTAGCTAATAATATTTAAATAGAGTTATCAGATTTAGCATAAACCCATGAACCGACTCGTGCTTATAATCCACGTGTAACTCCTCTCTTTAAATACCATATATTCGACTCCCTCCCCACTTTTGTTTCAAAACAAATTTCCCTCTCCTTTCAAAATCCCTAATTTCGTTATTCTACTTTTCTTTGGATCAACGAAGCCAACAACAGCTCTTAAAATTACGAAACACTAGCCGCTCATTAGTACGTGATTCGCCCCTTTCCTTCCAAATTGGGGTTTCTTGATTGTACTTACAAAATCAAATCTGTGTTTGCTGATTGATTATCCATGGAAATTTAGGGTTTCTTGATTGTACTTACAAAATCAAATTCGTGTTTGCTAATTGATTATCCATGGAAATTTAGGGTTTCTTGATTGTACTTACGAAATCAAATTCGTGTTTGCTGATCGATTATCCATGGAATATTAGGGTTTCCTAACTATGTTATTTGGTTGTGTTTCTTATTAAAATTTCATCTATTTTATTTTCGCTTACATTTCTTACCAATTATCCACAGTACAACCCTAACCCCATTGGACATCCCACAAAGGTTGAATTCGACGCACTCTCCATTAGCAATTTCTTTCCTTTTTTTTTGAATTATTATTTCCTATTAAGCTTTAATTTATTATCCTATAGTTTATCTTCATTAAGAAAAATTGAGAATACTACCAATTATTTACAATGCAAATCCTAGCCAAGCTGGACTATGACTTACTACCAGTTGGATTATAAGTAGTTGGGTTAAGGTGTTGGACAAAATTATAAAGTTTATTTATTTAGGTATAATATGTGAATTTATTAAATAAGTTTCTGATATCTTTCGAGATTTTTATCCTTAATAAATAAGTTTTTTTTATTTTATTTTTATAACTTTGATGTTCAATTTTGATTTGCCCCATGTAGCAAAAAAGCTTAGTCTTGGATTCTCAATTTAGGAATGGTTGTTAATTCTCCCATAGAAAAATTAAATGACACTTCCGTTGCTCTAACCCGCAACCTCATGAAAGGAGGCATCATCTTAAATGTTAGGCTAGACTCATTTGCTATATATATATATATATATATATATATATATATTATTATTATTATTATTATTGGCCAAAAAGAATTGGACTATGGACGGTTGTCCGTTATGTCTTGGATCAGGACAGGTCCTGCTTACAAGTCCTATATTGCATGCCTATCGAACCCATTGTCTGAATAATACACTTCCAGTCTCCAATTCAAATCCGAATGTAGATGGAACGGGCGTCTCCCTCCTCAACTCAAGCACAGGTAGAGATAATGGCCGAGAGAAATAACAGGACATTTTTTTCATTGTTGATGTTGTTACCTTTTGTTTATGGAACACCCCACAAGCTCCAATCGCCAACCATCTGACTTTGCTTATGTTTTCCACACTCGTACTCCAAAGCACTCCAACAAAAATCCAATGGTACAACCCAAGTATACGATGAGGTTCTTATGTGTAAATTTGTCTTGGAGTCCTTATAGGTTAAGGACTTATCTACAAGTCCAAAACTAACTTGGAAAGCATAACCTAATCCTATCAATTACTACCTTAGATTATGGTTGGGGGGGGGGGGTATACTCTTGGGTTGCATCTCACATCCGGTTGAACGTTCAAGATTTGCAAGTTTGGTGACGATATAAAGAGAGTTGTATACAAACTACAAAGTTCAATCCCACGTCGGAAAGAAAGTGAGAGGATGAGGTATAGATATAAATGATTGGTCCTGGCCTTAACAATAGATTTTCCTTTTAATCCACAAGGACTAAGTCCAATATCATATGTCATGGACCAACTCTGTTTTTGGGTCTCATTGCATTCTCATATCATACCTCACCGATGAACTCTGGTTCGGGTCTTATTTCGTTCATATCAAATAGTATCACAGTCTATACTATGCTTCCTAGTTACAATCGTACGACGGGGGTAGTGTCATCGGAATAATAATGTTCGTTCTAGACCCTAACTTTAGTGCGAAGTCAGTCCGGTTGGCTATCGAAATTGCGTAGCATGGTGGAATTGAGAAAAAGGAGAGGAATAAGAGAATAGAAGCATTCGTTTTATTAGTAATTTTTTAGGTTCTCGGTATCTTCTTGGTATTTCTCTCGATCGTTATTCGTATTTTTCTTTGTAAATTTTTATGATTTCTTAGGTTACTTATGTTGCTCTTGTACTGGAAGTTTCGTAGATATTGTAAATTATCTTGTAACCTTGGATTTTTATAGTAGTGATCTCACTTTTATGGTAGTTTTTACTGGTTAGTATCTTTCATGTATAATTCTTGTGTCTTTGTACTTTATTTTTGTGATATTTATTTTTTGCAAAAGTTGGTCACCGCAGGTTCGTCATTGATTGTTGGTTCATTCTGGACGCGTATCTTAGGGAGTAGATTTCGTTGTTATTTCTAACAAAGTGGTATCATAATCCAAGGTTACAAGTTGGACTGTCTTGATCATTCTAGTTGCTCCGAGATATATTTTGCTGAGCCTGACACGTAGAATATATATTGCACAATTGTGGATATAAATAAAAATAAGGAAACCATATAAGCACATAATACGAGCATTTTCGAATATATATAGTGTAATCACCTATGTCTGAAAAAAATATGTGCATGTATACGGGTTCGTACACTGTCACTTCCTTTTTCTGTTATACGTATTTTTTTCGTATACGTGTACGAATTTTTGATAATTGTCAGGTGACCCGTATTTTGACTTGTCTTGTTTGTCTTCGTTCAATCTTGACTTGATTTAGTTTTGGTTTGGTTCACCTTGGCTTGACTTTGTTTGGTTTTGGGTTGGTTTGAGATGAGAGGGTTGGTATATAAACTAACTACTTTCTCTCTCTTCCATTATTATCATTTATTTCTTCTTCATTTACTCCACCAACCCTAGGCAAGTACAACTTGCTCCATGGAGAACATGATGGATCTCCATTTTTATTTGTTCTATCTTCTTCTCTACATGATTCTAAGCATCTTTAGAACTTGAAATTTTCGATTTTGATGGATAATTTTTTGTAGATCTAAAGTTTAACTTTTTCTTTTTTTTGGTTTTGATCTCTAAAAATTTGGAATTTCCAAAAACTAATGGTTCTATGTTGCAGAGAATTCAATTTCATGCAATTTTGGTTTTTATTTCGCTTGATTTCGAGTTCGGATGAGAAAGTTATGACCATGGCAAGTTTTTGGAACTTCCATGGCTGAACTTGCTGTTCGGGGACGATGACCCCCATGGGCCCGGGAGGCCATGCGCCGTGAAGTCCTGACTATGCATCCTTCGACTCCGAGCGTGTCATGCGCGTAGGTTCCCTATGTGCATGTACTGAAGACGCAACGTGAGTTTCCCATGCGCGGATGTTCAGAAATTTTCCATGCGCGGATGTTCATGAATTTTCCATGCGCGGATGTGCAGGAATTTTCATACGCGGATGTGCATGAATTTCCATGCGCGGATGTGCAGTAATTTTCATGCGCGGATGTGCAAAAATTGTCCATGCGCGGATGTGCATGAATTTTCATGCGCGGATGCGCAGGAATTCCCATGCGTGGATGTTCATAATAGCCAATGTGCTGGATTTGTCCAGAATTGTCCATGCGTGAATTTGTACTGTTTTTGCTTGTTTAAGCTATTTTATAGCTAGAATCTTGTAAAACTCAAAACATGAAAGTTGTAAATCTTTGTCTTGGCTTCGAGAATCTTCATGTCTTACTTTAATTGGAGTTTGTACATGATTAATAATTTCAATCACCTATCAATGTACTTGATATTCTTTACATGTTTTCTGTACTTGGCCTAAATTGCGACGATCCGACTTGATAAGCTTGAAATTGACTTGAACATGATAATATGATCGCGTCTTGATAATCTTGTTAGTGGTCCGTCGAGGCGCACTCCTGACAAGAACTCTTGACATGACAAATAAACCTGACATGACATGTGTAATCTTGATTGCTGTTGCGACAACTATTCCTTCCTTGCTAGTGTAACTCTTGTCTTGACTCCGTGGTTGATTTTCTAATTGTGATTGTACAAGCTATCTGTCTCGTCTTGCATCATGTCTAGGACATGGATTCTTGGTTACCACGGTTAGGGATTCATAATGAATCTGACTAGGTTAACGACTAGATTGATCAAGTAGTTCATATAGATAGATTTTTCAGTTACAGGTGATCATGTTATCCCGGTCATGCTTGTGGAATTGTAGCATGCTGTCGAGTAGGACGCATTTTCAGCACACTGTCATGTGTTGCACTCCAAGTCAGCTAAATTCTCTTAGTTCTTGATAAACTCTTGTAACCCTGTCTGGATAACCTGGATAGTCTGCAGGACTTGTGACTGCGGAAATATCTCAACTGTATCTTGTTAGTAACTAGGCATGTGATAACCCTAATTAGCTAATGATAGCAAGCCGTAGGACTTGATTGGCCGTGCCTGAATGATTGTCTTATGATTAACATGTGAATTATATTTCACCTCTTGTTTTCTTAATGCAAGCTAGTAGGTTCTTTAAAGCATGTCTTTATGTTATGTTATTTAATTTTATTCTTTTATCAGTTCTCCTATTCCTTATATACGCTGGTTTTAGTTCATAAGTGGAGCCTCCTTGTGGTATTTGCTCTTTCTGGGTCTGACCCAGCTGGTTTTGTATGGCCAGATTTCTGAGCGATACCCAATGATCTAACTGCTTTCCAGCCAGATGGTGAATACCAGGAGTAACTGTGGCAATGAGTGAGTTTTTCTTATTTTGTTCTTCCACTCTATTATAAATTATTCTTTTGAGGCGTTTAGCCACCGAGCATGTGTTAGCTCATGTTGCAACTTTATTTCTGTCTGCCTAAGGGCTGTAACATGATTGACAAATCGTAGGGTTGATCATGTATGACTTGACTCTTGCTAGTCTTCGCATTTTGTATGACTAACTTCATGATCATCTGAATATGTAATGTTTGGGACGCCTTACTTTGTATGTCTGATGATCTAACATCGTGTAACAATTATTTGCTTGCTTGAGATTGAGACACTAGGCTTGTTCTTGATCATATGAGATTGATGGCTTTTAGATAACCCTCATGCATCTAGACAGTCGTGACCGTATTGCGAGGTGGATTACACTTCAAAATACGTAGCTGGTTGTGTCTGTCCTCCGCTCTCCAGTATTCTGGTTCTGGTGTGTGACATACACGATATGAATACGATTGTATTTTCCTGTATGTACAACATAGATCCGAATCAATTTGACTCCTAGATGGAGCGTTTCCATAAGGTAGTCCCAGCCATGACCTATACACGTTCGCTACTAAGGTGAAGCATCTTCATAAGGTGGTCCGGGTACGGGATTATAGTGATTGGATTAATCGGTGGCTATAACTATCGAGTCCAAGGTGGAGCAAGACGTGCGGTTTGTATTCAGTAGTAGTGTGGTTTGGTGAATGTGTGAGATTAGCTATGTGTTCAAATGGATCGAGATGACAATATGTTGAATTTCCTGGTTGCTTTGGCTCATTCAGATACGAGCTAAGGTGGAGACCCTTGGGTTGTGTATCTCGTCTCAAGATTCACAAATTTGGTGAAATATTATGGGACTTGTAAACAAAGTACAATCCCACATCGAACAGAAAGTTGGATGATGAGTTGTTGATATCTAAGATTGCTAATGGAGTTAATAAGGGATTCCATTTTAATAAAGGTGCAGCTCATGCGAGGCTGCCACTCGTTGGCCTGCCTACTATACGGAAGAATGTGGGCTGGCTAGGCCCAACACAAATGGATTTTCATGTGGCGCAAGGCTGGGCCGAGTCGAGGGAAATGGGATTCGGCCCGACACGTGCTACTCACGGCAGAGGTCATGTTGGCCCGACACAACACGAGACTATGCATATGTGGATGCGATTTTGACATAAATACCCCCCATTTTTAGTAAATGGAGGTATTATGTTACAAAAATGCCCCCAACAAACCATTTATAGGACTCTTATGGAGATATTATGGTCATTTTGACCAAAATGACAAAAATACACTCCCTTTTTTTCTTTTCTTTTTCTGATATGGCATGTGGCTTGCGGGCAGGGTCCAGCCTGCCACTGGCCCATATGTAGGCATGTCAAATTGCGCGGTCGGTGTCAGGATGACCCTAGGCACGAATGCAGCCCTAAAAATTTCACCTCTAGTCCTCTACCTTTTAAGTCATATGAGCTAAGTCCAATATCAGATCAACTCCGTTTACGAGTCTCACCACATTCACATATCATACTCATTGATCAGTTGTGGGTCTCACTGTGTTTCCTAGCGCATTTTGCTAATATATCTTGCTCGACGAGCTTGAAAATATAATTTCAGAAAAAAATGGAACTCGTTTATGTTGCTAAGGTAGGCAATGCACTCTAAAACTTTATGTATATAATCCTTCTAAAATATATATAATTCTGCATTTAATGAATTCAACCTCACTTTCTCTTTTTTATCTCTGTTTTAAGTTCGAAGAAAAGAAGCAATAAATCACTTGAAGCATTTGAACAAACTGTCTCCCTGACCTTGTCCTGCTCAGCAAAATCAGCGTGTACGTATATGCAAGTTCCAATTTTCTCCCTTTTTTGCTTTTGGTTTTGATTGATGCATTACAAGGACAAATTAATTTATAATTCAATCAAATTAATTAAATATTTTGTGTAGGATGTGACTTTATTCCACTATGGAGGATTAATAAGCTAGAAGAGGAGAAATGCACAGTTTCTGGTTTATTTGTACCGATTAGAATTAATAAATGAGCATTATCTGTTTCATTAGGAATACTCTTAACAATTAGTTCAAATTCTTTCGAACTCTGATGGTTTTTGTTGAGACTTGAAGTGATTTTATTGAATGGAGTAACAACTATATATAGGAGAGGCTAGCCTCCTTCCTATCATTCTAGCCAATGTGGGACTAAAGCCCAATAACACTATATATATATATCAACACTCCCCCTCAAGATGGGCGAAAGATATTCACTAAGCCCATCTTGTCACATCCTCTCATCATGTTGATAGAACTAAGCCCCTTTGTCAGTCCGTCTGCTACCTGATCTTTGGTTGGAACATAGCCCAGCTCTAGTTCTCCTTTATCCAGTTTCTCTTTGATGAAGAATCTGTCAATCTCAATATGTTTGGTCCTGTCATGCTGCACTGGATTGTTGGCAATATTAATAGCTGACTGGTTGTCACACCATAGCTTCATCTTTGTTCCCTGGTCCAGCTTTAGCTCCGTCAGCATATTCTTCAACCACAATAGTTCTGTGACTCCCAAGGCCATCGCTCTATACTCTGCTTCAGCTGTTGATCTGGCCACTACTGACTGCTTCTTACTCCTCCAAGAGACCAAGTTGCCTCCTACAAATATGCAGTATCCCGATGTGGATCTCCTGTCGTCAGCACAGCTAGCCCAGTCAGAATCACAATAGCCCTCAATGCCTACATGATATTTCTTCTAAAGATCAGTCCCTTCCCGGGGGCTCCCTTCAAGTACCTCAGAATCTGGTACACTGCGTCCATGTGACCCTTCCGGGGGTCATGCATGTAGCGGCTTACTACACTTACCGCAAAGCTGATATCAGGTCGAGTGTGGCTTAAGTAGATTAACTTGCCCACCAATCTCTGATCTATCCCGGTCAACTGGTTCTCCAGCTTCAGCATCCAGTTTAAACTTCTGGTCTATCGGTGTCGTAGCTGGTTTACATCCCATCATCCCTGTTTCCGTAAGCAGATCCAGTGCGTACTTCCTTTGAGAAAGAACGATTCCCTCATTATCTCGAGCAATCTCAATCCCAAGGAAGTATCGAAGGGGGCCAAGATCTTTCACCTCGAACTCCTTGCCAAGTTTTACTTTGAGTTGGGCGATCTCCTGCTCATCATTGCCTGTGATAATCATATCATCTACATATACTGCAAGCATGGTGATATGGCCTCCACTCCGTCTGAAGAAGACAGTGTGATCAGCATTGATCTGCTGATATCCCATCCCTATCATTGCTCTCCTGAACCTGTCAAACCATGCCCGAGGAGACTGCTTCAGTCCATAGAGAGACTTCTTCAGTCTGCAGACCTTGCCTTCTGTCTGTTTTGTGCCGAATCCTGGTGGTATCTCCATGTACACCTCCTCTACTAGATCTCCATGAAGAAATGCATTCTTCACATCCAGTTGGTGTAGCTTCCACCCTCCATTGGCTGCCAGGGAGATCAAGGTCCTGACAGTGCTCATCTTCGCCACTGGTGCAAAGGTCTCGTCATAGTCGATGCCGTACGTCTGACTGTATCCTTTTGCCACCAGTCGAGCTTTATAGCGCTCAACCTGTCCATCTGGGTTCTGTTTCACAGTAAAAACCCATTTACATCCAACTGCTCTTTTCCCTTCTGGCAGTCTCACCAGCTCCCAAGTGTGGTTCTTCTCAAGAGCTCCCAACTCTCGTGCATTGCCGCTTTCCACTTTGGATCGTTCTTGGCAACCTGCCAATTGTTAGGTACAGTAATACTATCCAAAGATGCTATAAATGCTCCATGAGAAGAAGATATGATCATAAGAAACAAACTTAGCAAGATCCCAACCATATCTGTCCGGAGGATTTCCCGCATTGCTGCGAGTAGTCCTTCGTGTAGGTAGTGGTATGGGAGGAACGATATCACCTGAGGAGGGTGGTGGTGTAGATGAGGAGGATGGTGGTATAGGTGTCTCAGGAGTTGGGACAGGCGCAGGCAAGGGACTTGGCACTGACACTGTAGGTACTGGTCCTGTAGTCTGCTTGTTGTTCTCCTGTTGTAGGTCAGTAACTCCCCCTGAGCCGTAGGTGTAACACTTCTCGTCTCCTCCCTCTGTTTCGCTTCACCTTCATGTTCCTCCTCAACCGTGTCTCTATGCCAAACTTCTAAATCGGTTACCACCAGGTTCTCCAAGTTCTCTATCTCCCCCTCTCGCCTTATACTTGTAGTATGAGGCGTGTTATACGAAGTTCCATCCTGGCGGTAATATGGCTCATGCTCCCGGAAGTGGACGTCCATACTAACAAATTTTTCTTCTCTACTGGACTCCAGCATACATACCCCTTCTGAGTTGCTGAGTAGCCCACGAAGATGCACTTGACTGCTCTAGGGTCAAGTTTTCCAACGAATGGTCTGTTGTCCTTCACAAAACACACATCCAAACACTTTAGTGGAAGTATTCCACTATTATTACCTTGTAATACTTCACATGGAGACTTCCATCCCAGGACTTTTGAAGGCATCCTGTTTATAAGTTGAGCTGCTGTCAACACCGCATATCCCCATAGGTGTTGTGGGACATTCATGTCGATCATCATACTTCTTGCGGTCTCCAGAAGATGTCGGTTCTTCCTTTCTGCTACTCCATTTTGTGCTGGTGTATATGCACAAGAGGTCTGATGCTGTATTCCATGTGCTGACAAGTACTCTGCAAGTGTCCTATTGGTACTCCGTCCCATTGTCAGATCTCAGTATCTTCACCACTGCATTATACTGAGTCTGGACATATTTATGAAAGTCCCGAAAACAAGCAAATACATCACTTTGTTCTTCATCAAATACAGCCAGGTGACACGAGATGCACAATCGATAAACGAAACAAAATACTTATACCCATTCATAGTGTTAGTAGCACATGGGCCCCAAACATCAGAATGAACTACCTCAAAGACTGAAGAACTCTTATGACCATTTCCAACATATGAACTCCTAGTAAGTTTTCCTAACTCACATGCATCACATACTAATTTCCTTTTATTTGATTTTGCATACATATCTGGATACAACTTATTTAGAGTATCAAAGGAAGAATGCCCCATCCTCCTATGATGAAGTATCAAAGTGTCTTCAGTCTTCTGCTGCAGCTCCTCCATTCCAGCCTTCTCTGCCATAGACACCAATGCTGAGTCCAGTCCGTCTTGATCTAGGTACCACAGTCCATCATGCCAAGTGCCAGTCCCAAGTCTTCGTCCCGTCCCTTTCTCCTGGAAGATCACCTTAGGAATATCAAAAGAAACAATGCATTTTAGTTGGAGAATTATAGAACTAATAGACAAGAGACTGACTGGGAAGGATGGAGCATGCAAAACATTGGATAACCTTACTGAACCGTACAATTAACAGTACCCTTACCGACCACTGGTTGGAAAGTACCATCCGCAGTCTGAATGGTGTCTGTCGATGCTAGGTGAGTGTACGAGGAAAACTTACTAGCATTTCCGGTCACATGCCGAGATGCTCCTGAGTCGATAATCCAGTCTGACATTTTAAGGGAAGACATAGATGCAAGAGCGTGAGACTCGTCAGTACCTTCTGATGGATGGGCATACATACGGTTGAAGAATGGAGTGGATGCTCCTCTGCTACGCTCCTCCTGTTTCCTTCGATTGACGCTTTTTGCTTTCTCTCCAGCAGATCCAGTAGCGCCTGATCCTCCTCAGAAAGGCGCCGCCAGTCCTCCATTCCCATCTGCCCCAGCAGGTTTGCCCGATAGCCTCCTCGCGCCTCGTCGGCCTCCTCGACCACGTCCACGTCCAGCATATCCTCGTCCACGTCCCCACCTGAGTCTCCCTCCTTAGGTGGTTTGGTACAAGCATATCGATGGTGGCCCATCCCCACAGTTGTAGCACTGCCGATTCTTTGCCAGAGCTCTCCCTTGGATCCTGTATCCCCGAACCGGTAGCTGCTAGTGCTGACTTCACTTCGGGTAAAGCACCTGTCGATGATGCGCCTGTCCCTGTCTGTAATCTGATCCGCTCCTCCTGAATCATGGCTGAGATAGCCTCCTCGAGACGGGATCGCTGGCTGGGCGAGGAGTAAGGCTGTTCTGTGTGAATGCTGCAGTCCCTTAAGGAATTTCATCGTCTCCTGCAGACACACCTGTCTCTCCTTGCACTTTGGGTCCCCGCAGCTTGCCCGTTTGGAATGGTGATCATAATCCAGCCAGAGGCGTTCCAACTCCGTAGCGTACTCCTGCACGTCTTCTCGCCTGTACGGTGTCGTCGATCTCCCCTTTTATCTGGAAGATCCGTAGATTGTTACCTATGCCATCATAGGTTCTTCTCAATTTCTCCCATACGTCTTTCACCATCTCAATGCCATCTACTGTGGAAGCAATAGACTGGACTAAGGAGTTGAGAAGCAGATATAAATCACCATATGAGTGGATTCCACTCGTCGCGTCCTGTCGAGCCCTCTTCGGCTCTGTCTTCTCGCCTGTCAAGAATCCCTCCAGGTTCTTACCTGCAAGGGTTCTTCTCACCCGCCGTGACCAACTCAAATAGGTGGCTGGTCCATCCAACTTCAGATCGATGGAGGGTAGTTCTAACTTTGGCGGTGCTCGTGTCGTGCTTTCACCAGCCGACACCTTTATCAACTTCAGCAATGTCGCCACATCGTCAGCATCCAGCTTCTTGAGAATCTCCTCCATCGATGCTTCTTCTCGATCACTTCACACTTGCTCCACGACTCACGCTCGTCCTTGCCGTCCTCTCCTAAATCCGAATATGTCTGATTTCATCGGATCTAGGGATTATAGGCATCTCCTTGAGATTGATCTCAAGAACGAGCGTGAATCTTGTACCCGCAATAGCGGTACAATGAATCCTGCAGCCGTAAAAACGGTACAGAAACGAGCGTGAATCTTGTACCCGCAATAGCGGTACAATGAATCCTGCAGCCGTAAAAACGGCAGCAGCAGCAGCAGTTGCAGCCGCAACAGCGGCACAGCAACGGCAGCAGCGCGGCAGCGGCGGCGGCGGCGCGGCAGCTGCAGCAGCAGCGGGGCGGCGTGCGGCGGCGGCGGCGCGGCAGCAGTGCAGCGGGAGCGGGCGCAGCAGCTGCAGCGGCAGCGGGCGGCAGCGGCGGCGTAGAAGGGGGATTAGGGTTAGGGTTTGTGTGGAGGAGGGGTCTCTAACGGTATGCTAAGCAATTTTAGGCTTTGATACCATGTTGAGACTTGAAGTGATTTTATTGAATGGAGTAACAACATATATAGAGAGGCTAGCCTCCTCTCCTATCATTCTAGCCAATGTGGGACTAAAGCCCAATAACACTATATAATATATCAACAGTTTTAGTTATAATAGAGGAGGATTTTGTTGCAGCAGTGCATAGTAAATTATATCTAGGAGCAAAGGTACTAGTAGTCCATGCTTTCTTCACAAATATTAGTTTTCTAACTTGATATTCTGCACTTTTTTTTAAATTTTAATCTCAAGGCTGACAAGAAATGGAGTTAACTCGCTAAGTTGTAACTTGAAAGAAAATGGATCAGGTATAACAAATCCATGCTTTCATAGTAGCACCTAGATTTATTTTTTTTTCTGCTAATTCAGGTATTTGGTGATTAAGAATCAACATTGATTGTTAATCTTCAACTATTATGCATCAGTATCTATGATTATCTGCACATTATGTCCATGCCATATAACCATCTGTGCTACTCTATAAATTTCCTTTATAAGTGCATATGTTTGCCTATGTAACCCTTTAAGTAAAATCTTCCATAAGGCTGTGATTGGGTCTATTAGAGTGGGGGAAGGCAAAGAAAAATGAGTTTTGCATGTTTGTTTGGGAGGGAAATGAAAAAGCAAAGTAAAATGAGAGAACTTGGAGAGAATCTCAACTACTAGGTAATTTCCTAAAAAAAATTGTGTCTGCCCCTCTTTACAATTTTATTTCCCTTTCAATTTGTCCTTTTAAGCAGAGAAACAAAATTTATTTTTCTTTCTTTTCCCTTCTTTTTTCATTTTGATATTTATTTCCTTTTTCTTTTCCCCATTTTCTCTCAAAACACATAACCTAAGTGGTGCAAGTAAAGGAAAGAAATGCAAGAGCATGTTAAAGTAAAATGATTATGCATGTCTTCCTAAAGATTATTTTTATACTACTTGATGGAGAACCGCTTCGGACACTTTGAGTTCAATTGGATCCGATCCAGTTGAGGCCGATTTGAGACATTTTCGAAGCATTTTGCAAATAGAGCGAGGGCGTCCTTCTAGGGATTAAGAGCGCGTTTAGTTTCCAATGACAACTGAATGTTCCTATAGTGGGGCGTCACGCAAAACCAAACTGCCCCCCGATTAAGTACCAGTTGCTTCACAGGTAGGCCCACTTAGGTTAGGGGGGCATTGTCCCTCAGTTACCAACCACATTTGGGCTATTAGACATTGGGCAATTTGTTATTTGGTTTATTTGGACATGGTTTGTTACTATTTGATTTATTTTGGTTGGGCTTATTTATTTGGACTTGTGTTATTTAGGATTAGTTGTTATGTATCCTGCTCTGGACTAGTTTCTTGACGGTGAATATTTGTGCGGATATCTAATGAGATGATTGAGTAGAACTTATTTAGAAAGAGATGAATTGAACAATTTATTTATGAGTCATTGTGACATCGTATACCCCTTAAATAAATATGTACCTAGTTGATATTTACAAACCCGTAAAGATATCCTTATCCTAATGGTCTAAACTTATCTACAAATTAGGAAAATATAAAATTTACTTATATATATATATAGATATATATATATATATATATATATATCTATATATATATATAACTTTAATAAACATATTTTTAAGTCTTATGAACCTAGGTTGGTACACCTAGTCACCATCACCATTGCTTTATGTTTTCCATCAGGTCGGGGAAAATATATACGAATTGAGGTCCAATTTAGATAGTGTCACGTTTATCGATTGAGTTCTAGATTGGATTGTTCTTACTTTACGGATTTTGAATAGACAGTTGATTAGTATTGTTTGTCTAGATCAGGATCTTTTTATTTATGATATGATTGATGGGCTTACTATTAGGGTTAGCATAATATTTCTTGGAGGCCTATATTAACAATGTGTGGCATTGGTTTTGATTGGTAAAGAGAATTTAGAAGTTTATTATGTTTCTGCCCTAAATATAACTCTCAATTCTTTATGTAATCTCTTGGAGGCCTACACAAATCTACCTAAACTAACATTATTGTCAAAGTATATCCTAGAAGATTCAATCATATTTTGACCAAAATCATGAATGCTTTAAGTCCTAACTTACTAAAAGTTGTCAAGATTTTAATTTTTTGAATGGTGCCTTGTCTTCAATTTGGTAATTCCAAAATATTTGTAGTGGTATTTTTTGGTAGACCAATAGAAATGATCTTTTCATCACTAGTTTGCTTTAAATTTTATTGTTTAATTTGTGAATCGACCTTGTCATCTCTGCTACCAAATATGCTGCAGCACGAAACCTATAGGGGCAACAAATTAAAGCCTGAGACTTTAAGAAGCTTATTATGAAAGGATGACAACAACAAAGCCTTCATCCCTAAATTTTGGGGTAGGTTTATTATGAAGGTATAACTATTATTAATCTACACCACAAAGAAAGTCCGAGAAAAATTGGAGCACAGTAGAGTTTGGTCTATCTTAAAGGTGAAGGATGGGCTATCTGTCGTCAGACTGAAAAGGCTAATTAGAGCAAAAGCTGCTGAGGATGTCTACAAGGTATACCTAAGGTATTAGGTATTCCTACGGTATTAGGTGTATGGGTTACACACAGTATGGGACTTGGGTTAAGGTTTAAAGGGCTTGCCAAATGTCTCCTCTGGTTTCTGCTACATTTCAAAATTAGAGGTTACTAATGGGCCTGAACAGTATAACTGGACCTGCTTCCATAGGTGTTGTGCATTCAAGCTTCATTAATCGTTATGGCTGACCTACATATTGGTGTCTGTTCCTTCCTTACCATGTGCTCATACATACTCATGAGG
>JANAVB010005548.1:0-16471 GCA_029216955.1 Iris pallida
GGACGGCCATGGCCGACGGCGAGGCTGGCCAGGGGATGGTCGGGTTGTGTGTGGGAGGGTGTCGGGCTGCAGTGAGGAGGAGTTGTGGTAGTAGCTGTTGTTTGGTGGTTGTTGTATGAGTTGTGTAGGAAAAATTAGTGAGAGAGAGAAGAGATGTCAATAATTATGAGAGAGAGAGAGAGAAAGTTGTGCCTAGATTTTAGGGCCGGCTGTGGGGAAAGGTTTGTGAGAGTATGGAAAAAGTTTGAAGATTAATGGATAGGATTCATTAAAAGGATCAATGGCTAGAATTAAATGTTGAGAAATTGGTCATTCCAAGGGATTTAAATAATTGAAAATTACACTCAAAATTTGAAATAGAAAAGTAGGTATTGAATATTATTTTTGGACACAGAAAAATGAGGGCGTCCCGATAGAGGGTAACATGGAGCTGGGCTGGACTCGGTGGAGCCGGATTGGGTCAAAGTCAGACATTGTGCAAAAATCGAATTAAAATTAGGTGTTGATGATCATGGGTAAATAAGTAGCACATGGGGATTCCAATAAATGGGACACAAGTGACGGACGGGTAGTAGGCTCAATGTGGGCTATGTCCATAGTTGGGGCTGACAGGTTTTGGTCGACAGGGGACCCACAAATTAACTTGGAAGATAAATGTGACACCGTGGGGTGAAATAAAATCGGGTCACGTGTCAGGAAAGTTGTGCGAAGCAAATGGAGCACAAAATGACGTGTCTGAGTGGGACGCGAAGGTCATGGGTGACGAGCGTCTCGAGTAGATCATGCATGAGGAGTTGGTTTCAAGTAAATGACTGGTCTTGTGCTCCTAAATTAAAAGTCACGGTAACGTGCTAATAGTGATCAAGGAAAAGAGTGGGAAAAATAATTAATAATCAAATGGTCTAATTCGACCCGAAGTTCTGCGAAGGAAAAAGAGCACAAGGGAACAAGTTTTAGTGGGACACCATATACTATCATGAAGGTAATCTTGTCCACTCCAAAACTCGTAAAGAAGATTTCCAGAGTTGAACATCCCTGACACTCCAAATATCAATGGCACGGAAAAGTACACTTAAGGACAAATAACAGAAAAATTATTTATTGAAATTAAATCAAGCAGAAAAATTTTGAAAAAAATCAACCCGAAATTCAGGGTGCTCACATCCTACCCACCTTATAAAAATTTTGTCCTCGAAATTAAAATGTCCATACTCCCTCTAGGTCAAACCCCACAATCAAAGTCCCAGATTAAAACAAATCATTTGATCAAAAGGACGACATACAGGGTCATGACATACGGTGGTAGTGAAAGTCTCATCTAGGTATACTAGTCGTGCTAATACCAAAACGGTCATAGGGTATCAAAACACACAAGCAATCTAGGGTGCTAAACTAGAGAAGTTACAGAAACAACAAACCATCAAAACTGTAAGGCAGTCTACCATCCTATATGAAAACTGGTACTTATTAAATAAGATAAAGGCAACTACCAATTATCTATAAAAGGGTACAGAAAAATCAAATTCAAAATTAAGGAATTGATAATCACTTGCATTGAAATCCAATCACAATATATATATAGAGCGTTAGAGGGGGAAAAACTAGCATTATGTGTATGGGGACATGTTCATATGGTTAGATAGTAGGCGTGTGTGTACGTGAATATACATGAAAGTGTATATGAGGATTTGGGTTTCAAACAATAACTATCAAGTTACACTAATCATGGCATATTGGTTAAGCAACCTACAATACACAACTCCTTTACTCATAACATGCATGGCTAACCATATACATATATATAAAGAGGTAACGATTTAGTTATGTGTCTATATATATTATAACATGTATACCTAAGCTCTATATATGTCTATCTAGATATATAATCATAACATAGAGGGGAAGGGTTAGGTTACATGACAGTGTGTACTAAGTTAGGGTGTGTGTATCCTTGTACAGGGTATAGCTTAGTATTGAAAGGTTAAATCCAGTTTTAGTTCAACATTTACATACAAATCTGAAAATGAGCTAACATTTAAACCAGGGTAATATGAACATAACGCAGTTTCAGATTTTAGGGCTTTGAACATCACAACCAATCTCAATGGTCCCAATTTATCTACGCATACAGTTCAATATTACATGTTAAATCTGAAATTGAACTAAACATTTGAAATCAATGTGAAAATGCTAACATGTATTCAGTTTTCAGGATTTTGGAGAATTTTGAACATCAAAACCAACTCAATGCTTATCACAACCTAACATGTAAGAATATGAAGCCTAATATTATATCCCTACACACAACAATGTACACAGCTCTAAATATTACATAAAAAAATTAAAACAACAAATTGAACTAACATTTGGAATCCGTATTAAGGGTTAATATGCACACAGTCTCAGACTGACAAATTTAAACACAAAACTCAACCAAATTTTTTTTTTTGAATTGAAACTCTATGTATAACATACATGTGCAGTGATGTAAACATAACTAATAACATGAAATCTATATTTGAATTACGAATTTAAACTGGAAAAGCAGAGAACCAGAGATATTGGGGTTTTGACAATTTAAACATCAATAACATGTTAATATGTATTTAGGCAGGTAGAAAATCAAGTATAGCATGCATACGTGTCAGGCAAAGAGTCTGTGTCCACTATATATATATTTTCATGTCCCAATATAAAATCAAATTCTACATCAAGACCAACATTTAGATTCCTACCAAAATTGCAAGTAGGTGATTAATGTAACCAAGACAGTTTAATTATTATTATTTAATACAAGAATAATAGCAAGAAAGAAATAACGATAAAATCTGTTTTGCTTATCTGTTTAAAAGAAGGAACCATTTTAAAGCTCAGAGCTGAAATATCAAATCCAAGATAAGATCTAGTAAAATCATCAATTCATTGTATTAAGAAGAAATTTATAGAAGAAGTTACACAAGGTTTATGAAAATAGCTAAAGCTACTTCTAAGCGAAATAATGAGAAGCAAAACAAAACAAAATAATTAATAAATAAATTTTTTGAAGGACTGATACAAAGTAGAGAAAACATGTTCGAAAACCTTTAAGGTACAATATAATAATCATATGCGTCTGTCCAAAATTATGGTACACTAAATCCTCGTTATATTAGTAAGCAAGGCTACGATAATTACAGAGTCCTCGACTTAGGCACATACCTCTAGAATCATGGTATTTAACATTTTCGCGATGCCGCTAGCTTGGCTGCGAAAACCTTAAATTCCCACACCCGAGAAATATATCCAAGTCAAACTATATGTCCTCACCATGCTGGCCAATATGACTGTAGAAGACTAGATTTCCATAACTTAGATGACCTAGCCCATATAATTTCATCTTGACAAAAATTAAATTAAATCAACAATGAATACCCAAAAATCAAATCAAATTTACAACGAACTTCAAAATTCAAAATGAACAAAATCCATCAAAATACAAACTCGGATGCAACAACTATCATCAAGATTCAAAAATCGACAATCATCCATCAAAATCAATAAATACAACTCAAATTCAACCATAATCCATCAAAATCAAATTCAACAACAGGAAGTAAAGATAAATCAAATCAAGGGAAAAAGAGTTTTCAAATCGAAGTTAAATAAGATTTTCAAGGGTCGTCCCGGGAATCCCTCAAGGGTCCTAACTGTGATTGAGTACCTTCAAAAATATATCCTATTCCTACTGCAGGCTGTAGTGGTACTCTAGTTCGAATACCACTACACAAACTCGACCTGCATGAGCCACCACTAAAAACGTGTCACGACCCGCACCCACTGTTAGGGTACGAGAACGTAACAACGCCCAGCCTATGCCGCAGTGTCGACAGTAGAACGCTGTCCTAGGTCACATGCATCTAACAGTATAAGGCTAAGCAGTTTATACTCTCCGAATGGGGATGACATAGCAGAATATAAACTCAATCACATCTAAGGTAGAGCATAATGGAAGATAGATAAAACATGAAATCCAAAAGCGATACAGCAGTTAGAAGTCTAAGTGTCTAAGATACAAACTCAGAATACATCTCAAAACTCAAATACAGTAATCCATAAATACAACTCAAGACGACTGAAATAAACCATAAGAAAACCCTAGCTATCTATGCAACCTCTAATGTCTCCTCTAGGCTAGCAGGCAACCTCCAGGCTATCTGTAAATTTATCAACAGGTTCAGTCAGGACTGGAGCGAGCACAGTACATCTCAACAGATCATAGCAGGTTAGAAAATATAATCATGCAGTAAAGTAAGATACATGATATGAAAGAAATACAGTATGTAAATAGAGAGAGAGAACTGTAATAGAAATATCTACTATAAGTAAAGAACTAACAGTGGCTAGTGAGTCAGAGTACAATATAAACATGTGAATGGCATAGGAGATTCTAGGAACTATACTATGAGGTAATTCTGGGAACTACACTACTTGGATATTATTCACATGTCTACTTCTACTCCTTCGTACCCCCAATCAATACACAAGGATCCAACCAGGTTATGTTATGATTCCATGCAAAGGCCCACAAGGGGTGATACATGGATAGCCCATAAATGGGTGATTCTGGGAGTGCCTACAGTGGGGTGATTCTGGGAATGCCCATAAATATGTGATTCTGGGAAGACTCTGTGATCATGAGAGTACATGTCACAAGTGATCGAAGAACCGTGAAGCATAGTGATACACCATGTAAGTGAAACGCACAGAACATGTAGTATACGATGCTCCCTGAGGGGATAATATCTCAAGAAAGGATCCATATAGTACTAATCCATGTTACCAACGTGACAGCATCAAGTATAGTAATCTAAAGCAGAAAAATAATTCTAACATGATAGGAAATGATCAGAGAATGTACTCGCCTGATAACATGAACAGCTGATAGGTATAGGCATCCAACTGAAGCCACAGAGTCCTATTTAAAGCAACACAGGTTACAAGGTGTTCAAGTTGTAATAAATGAATCTCTACAACAATCTATTTTATTCTAGGTTCTTCTAAGTCAAAACAACTCTAGGTCAACTCCGGTCAATAATCTAGTCAAACTAGGTCAAGTGTTGACTTATAGTTGACTTTGGGTCAACTGGTCAACTCTGGTCAA
The DNA here is from genome assembly GCA_029216955.1 of Iris pallida. Taxonomy (NCBI): domain Eukaryota; kingdom Viridiplantae; phylum Streptophyta; class Magnoliopsida; order Asparagales; family Iridaceae; genus Iris; species Iris pallida. The sequence goes on from JANAVB010005548.1 coordinate 5,141, forward strand.
CAGGGTAAATTCTAGTCTAATTATTAAAGAATAAAGTGTACTTCGTTATTTGTACGTCGAAACTTACGACACGTAAATCGAGATGAGATGATCAACGATAAAGTTGATAATCTTATTATAGTGATCCACGTGTCCATCTTGTCAATTTCAGTGATGTGAGATCACTGGAATTGACTGATCTCAGTTTCGTTGTATTAATCCCGAAATACGAACATTATAAGAATTAATTATTAATTAATTATAAAAAGGTTAAACTCAGAGAAATTATCAACAAACATTGTCGGACGATGAAATAAACATCGCCAACGTGTCCAGAATAGTCAAATTAGCTAGGATAGCCTACCCATCGGTCCAATTTGGACACAAGGGCAAAAAGGTAATTTCGGTTCAAAATAGTGTCCGTGTCGGAGCCGTTTTACACCGAAAAACATGCAAGAAAATAAGTCTACAAAATATAACAAATTATGTGTCCACGAAATCAGAATGATGATACGAACCCAACGGTATCTCCAGAATTGAATTCCGTTGACCCGATCTCAATTTGGTCCGTTGACCAGAACTTGAAATTCTAGTTTGCACAAAATTCGTGCCGGAGCCAATGTTCTCAAAACTCAGCAAACTACATGTCAATGAGTTCAGAATGATGATACGAACTCAACGGTATCTCCGGAATTGGATTTCGATGAGCCGATCTCAAAATGACCCGTTGACCCGGACATTGGTATCCGACTTGTACCGAAATACGTGCCGAACTCAATGTCCACCAAAACCTAGCAAATTATATGTCAACGAGTCCAGAATGACAATACGAACTCAACGGTATCTCCGGAATTGAATTCCGATGAGCTGATCTCAAAATACCCGTTGACCAGGATATTGGTATCCGACTTGCACCGAAATGCGTGCCGGACCCAATGTCCATCAAAATCTAGCAAATTATATGTCAACGAGTCCAGAATGACAATACGAACTCAACGGTATATCCGGAATTGGATTCCGATGAGCCGGCGTCAAAAAGTCCCGTTGACCCAGAATGTGGGACCCACTTTGTACCGAAAAATGTGCCAGGGCCCACGTTCTCCACATCTAAGAAATTTTATATGAGAACATGCCAGAACGATGCCACGAGTCTAATGGTGGTGTTAGAAATGAAATCTGGAATCCCGTGTTCAAAATAGAATTTTACAAGTTGGAAATTACGAATTCGGACAACCAATTTTGGCGTCGAATTTAACCAATCAAACAAGCTCACAATAAAACGAAACTGGAGGGGTAGTAAGAGGATTATACCAGCTTCGCACAGGGACTGGTAGCACGCAAAACGGAGCTACGGTGGAGAAGATACAAGCTGACAAACTTGTCCCCGTGAAACTGTCCAAATTTAATACAATTTAAACGGTCAACTTGGTGGCCGGTTTTGATGTATCAAAAGATAAAATTAACGGACGAAACTTGACAGGAGTGAAGGTGGATATACCGAGATTGTGACGGAGCGAAGAAATCGTCGATTCAACGGTCGGATTTCCGAAAAAATGCGTGTGAAGTTGCTGCGACGGGACGCCAAAACGAACTTGATTCCGCGCGCGTCACGACGGGACTTCGTGCAAAACGCACGAATCGTCTATACATCGCGTCGGAGAAGGAGCAGCGGACCCAGGGAGGGTCGCCGTAGATGGCCCAAGGCGGGGGAGCGTGGCCGGCGGGGCATGTGGCCGGCGGCGGCGCTGCACGCGCGCCACACGGCCGTTTCCCGACCGTCCGGCTGTGCTCGCTGTCGTGCGCGGCGGCGCGCGAGGCGGCGTGTGGTCGGGCTGGAATGGTGATAGCATGTGGTGGTGGCGGTTGAGGGTGGTGTAGGTGGAGATGGCGGTGGTGGTTAATGATTTAAAGAGTGGTGGTGGAGGTGGACGGCTATGGCCGACGACGAGGCTGGCCAGGGGATGGTCGGGTTGTGTGTGGGAGGGTGTCGGGCTGCAGTGAGGAGGAGTTGTGGTAGTAGCTGTTGTTTGGTGTTGTTGTTGTATGAGTTGTGCAGGAAAAATATAGTGAGAGAGAGAAAGAGATGTCAATAATTGTGAGAGAGAGAGAGAAAGTTGTGCCTAGATTTAGGGCCGGCTGTGGGGAAAGGTTTGTGAGAGTGTGAAAAAGTTTGAAGATTAATGGATAGGATTCGTTAAAAGGATCAATGGCTAGAATTAAATGTTGAGAAATTGGTCATTCCAAGGGATTTAAATAATTGGAAATTACACTCAAAATTCGAAATAGAAAAGTAGGTATTGAATATTATTTTTGGACACAGAAAAATGAGGGCGTCCCGATGGAGGGTAACATGGAGCTGGGCTGAACTCGGTGGAGCCGGATTGGGTCAAAGTCAGACATTGTGCAAAAATCGAATTAAAATTAGGTGTTGATGATCATGGGTAAATAAGTAGCACATGAAAATTCCAATAAATGGGACACAAGTGACGGACGGGTAGTAGGCTCAATGTGGGCCATGTCCATTGTTGGGGCTGACAGGTTTTGGTCGACAGGGGACCCACAAATTAAGTTGGAAGATAAATGTGACACCGTGGGATGAAATAAAATCGGGTCACGTGTCAGGAAAGTTGTACGAAGCAAATGGAGCACAAAATGACGTGTCTGAGTGGGACACGAAGGTCATGGGTGACGAGCGTCTCGAGTAGATCATGCATGAGGAGTTGGTTTCAACTAAATGACTGGTCTTGTGCTCCTAAATTAAAAGTCACGGTAACGTGCTAATAATGATCAAGGAAAAGAGTAGAAAAAATAATTAATAATCAAATGGTCTAATTCGGCGAAGCAAAAAGAGCACAAGGGAACAAGTTTTAGTGGGATACCATATACGATCATGAAGGTAATCCTGTCCACTCCAAAACTCGTAAAGAAGATTTCCAGAGTTGAACATCCCTGACACTCCAAATATCAATGGCATGGAAAAGTACACTTAAGGACAAATAACAGAAAAATTATTTATTAAAATTAAATCAAGCAGAAAAATTTTGAAAAAAATCAACCCGAAATTCAGGGTGCTCACAGATTACAAAGCTACGAAGAACAAGAACGACGAGTAGAGATTACCCGAATCTGATTCTCCTTCGAAAAACACCTTCGATTCTCCGTCTTCTCTTCCAAAGTTGTAATGGCACTCTTGCCTCATTCCTCTCTCTTTTCTTGTGTGTTCTACAATTGTGTTACAATTGATTAGGGTTTGGAAATCCCAACTTAACTCCCTAATCCCGCAATAAACCTGGATCGTTTGATTAGATCCAATGGTGAAAAATCACCCAGATTTCCGCCTCAGCCCCGACGACACAGCGTTCGGCCAGAACACTGTGTCGGACAACCAGAACCAACCAGCAACATTCTGGAACAGCCTGACCGAGTTCGGCCAGAACTCGGCCTGGGACCGAGTTTGGTCCGAACTCGGTGGCTCCAGTCCAGAACCCCCCTTCGGGTTAGCAGCAGCAACAACAACTCCTCGTTGCCTACTTCCCGAGCTTCTTCGACATCGAACGGCGCTCGTCGCACTCCGAGATCTTCTCCACATAGGTTGGAAACCCCACCCACTCCAACAATTTCCTCTATTGGTTTTATTTGGCATAGAGATGAATACAATTCTTTTACTTGTCAATTATTTTACTCGAGTATTCTTATGTTATGACAAGGCTTAATTGGATGATGAAGATGAATAATTGGTACGAGCATGGTTTCACTAGATTCAAACCAACCATTCCATTACTTAGCATTAACGATGAGATCTTGAAAACTTGATGGCGAGGGCATGATTACACTCATTAATTCAAACAACCCGAAGAGAAATGAGACCAAGAAGAATTCCGTTCATTTGTTGATATAAGAACAGTTTTGATGAATTGGTTCATGTCAACCATTTACACCCGTTGTGTCCCCGAGAGGCTGATTGATAAATTTGTAGTCCGTATCAGACACGTAGTGGACCTAAACTAGACACAGCCTGGACATTCAAAAATATAATATAAGACACCAAAAATAGGTGTCGTGTCCGTGCAAGTAGATTGAACTTGTATACTTGATTGACATGCAGGTAGCGAGCTGGGGAGCATACCTCCTGTCTCGGAACATCATCGCAATGTCCTTCGCCCCGAGGGACTCGCACGAGGCTCAGGTGCAGTTCGCGCTCGAGCGTGGGGTCCCTGCCATGATCGGGGGTCCTCGCCTCCAACCGCCTCCCCTACCCTTCCAGGTCCTTCGACATGGCCCACTGCTCTCGCTGCCTCATCCCCTGGCACCTCTATGATGGCCTCTTCTTGATCGAAGTTGACCGCATTCTCCGCCCCGGAGGCTACTGGATCCTCTCGGGTCCCCCTATCAACTGGAAGACACACTGGAAGGGCTGGGAAAGGACCAAAGATGACCTCAATGCCGAGCAGACCGCCATCGAGTCGGTCGCCCGTAGCCTGTGCTGGAAGAAGATCAAGGAGAAGGGCGACATTGCGATATGGCAGAAGCCTACAAACCACATCCACTGCAAGATCAACCGGAAGGTGATCCGGTCGCCGCAGTTCTGCCCCGTCCAAAAGCCTGATGCCGCCTGGTATATGAAGATGGAGGCTTGCATAACTCAACTGCCCGATGTCTCGGACATCGGTCAGACTGCAGGCGGAGAGCTGAAGAAATGGCCGGAGAGGCTGTTGGCGGTGCCGCCGAGGATCAGCAGTGGGAGCCTCAGCGGAGTGACCGAGGAGACGTTCTTGCAGGACAACCAGCTGTGGAAGAAGAGGGTCGCCTACTACAAGACCGTGATCGGCCAGCTGGGCCAGAAGGGGAGATACCGCAACCTGCTCGACATGAACGCTAACTTGGGCGGGTTCGCCGCTGCCCTCATAGATGATCCGGTGTGGGTCATGAATGTCGTGCCGACTGTCGCCAGTCCTGACACACTTGGAGTCGTTTACGAGCGTGGACTCATAGGAACGTATCAAGATTGGTAAGTTCTTCGCAATTGTTAGCTTGTATTTTTTTTTTTCCGACACGACTGGACTCGCGGCCTACAAAAAAAAAAATGTTCTGCAGGTGTGAAGCAATGTCTACTTATCCGAGGACCTATGATCTTCTTCATGCCGATTCTGTGTTTAGCCTCTACAAAGACAGGTGAGCCCTGAGGCTTGCAATTAATTATGCTGCACGGATCCGGACATAAATACAGATAAGGATACGATATAGATACGTGTCCGTAATTTCTGTACGCTCATCGTGAACCTCTTGTATTGTGTAAGTAGCAGGTGCGAAATGGAGGAAATCTTGATAGAGATGGACAGGATACTGAGGCCAGAAGGGACAGTGATATTTCGGGACGACGTCGACGTTCTGGTGAAGGTGAAGAGCGTCGCGGACGGGATGAGGTGGGAGAGCCAGATTGTCGACCACGAGGACGGCCCGCACCAGAGGGAGAAGCTCCTGCTGGTGGTGAAGACATACTGGACAGCCCCTGGCCCTGGAGAGAGCCCAAGCTAAGAGATCGACGTGCCGCTTTAATTGTTGGTGTATTTGCATAGGGAGAGACAAAGTCACATAAAATCTGGTTTTGTTTTTGGCAAGCATTGCTTATTTGTAATTCTTTTGAATGCAATTGCATAAGAAAGGCTGGTAGGGCTGGTGAGGAGGAGGATGTTTACTGTGGGAGAGCATATGTTGGGATTAGTCAGAAGCTCTATTTGTGAAAAAGGGTCTGCGTTCTTTTGGAAAAAGCGTAAGTTGGATGTGCCGTGGGCCGCTGGCAGCACAAATTGGCTAGGACGGTGTCTGGGCTAGAACGGATGGTCATTCTTATAAAAATGACACAATACGACACGACACATCTACAAGACCGGGACGGATCCAGGTCGTAGCTGGGGTGGGCTCCAGCCAACCAAAAAAAAAGACATTTTTTTCTCCATATATATATATATATATATATATATATTTGATTTTTTTAGGAGTTAGTCTATATCTAGTACGTCCGAAATCAACTCTAGTTCACTCCAGTTTATATTTCTGGATCCGCTATAAGACGGGACATGTACAGAAAGAACTTCCCTCATGCCAAAGTCGGGGTCTGCAGAACACGATATCACATGTGACGGACATAAGAAACCAAGCTGTTGCCACGGCACAAACGAGTGTAGTCTAGCCAACACGTCTATATCTTTATATGGGATCTGATTTTTTTAACTCTTTATTAAAGAAATTTTTCGAAATACTTTTAAAATAATGTTCTAATATAATCATTTGGTAGTCCAAGATACACACTGAGGCACCCAACGGCACCGCAGTCTCTACGTGCGGGATTCGGTACTGCCGAAATCGTACAAACTGCTAATGTTGCATAATACGTGCTCGAGGGCCTCCCTAGAAGTTGCTCCACGAAGGTTGATAGCTGAGGTGGGCACTTCATATGCCAAAGTCAGTTGCTAACTTAAAAAAGTGGAAGACAGAAAATTTTGAGATCAATCATATTTGTTGAGTAATGCTTATGATTAAAGTTATGTTATGTTGTTTAGTCTCATATCAGGTAGAAAATAAGGAGGAGGCTAGTTATCTCCTATATATATGTAATCTCTCCCTCTTAATAAATAATCTAATAATTATATCTTACATGGTTTCAAAGCCATATCATTAAAAAAAATTTATCTTCTCTCCCCCTCCACCCAGAGAGAAGCCCATCCCCTTGCTACTATTCCCCCAATTGTTCGAGCAGCAGCACCCCCACCCCGCGCCTCCATTGCCCGAGTGGCACCCCCCCATAACCCCCCCCCCCCCCTCTCGAGTGACAGCACCCCCGCCCCTGTCCCCCATAGCCCGAGTGGCAGCACCCCTCCCTCCCGAAGGCTAACCCCCCCCCCCCCCCCCCCCCCCCCCCTCCTCCTGGCGTTTGGATCTTCAGAGGGTAGACAATGGTTGAATCTCTGAATCTCGACGAGGGTATCAAAGACCTAGGCTTGCGTGGATCTTTGTCCATGATCCAGTATCCACATCAGGATATAATAGAAGGTAACTTGGATTGCTTCTTTTCCTTGATTGTGTGATCCACCTTCATTCTATATTTTTCTTGTGCATGCTGGTTCTTGCTACGTTGATCGCACATTGATAGAGTCTGTGATTATCGGATCTGGATGACCATACGATAGTCAAATCGAGAATATTGAAGGATAACGAACACTGAGTTGCAGCTGTGTTACTAACCCTAGTGCTATAAATACAGTAGTCGATACATAGGGCACTAGCACGACGGTTTCATCAGTTCGATTTGTCGGTAGATGGTTCAATGTACCAGATGTTTACTCGACATGGTACAAGAAGGTTGAGAAGACTCTTTAGGAAATGCAGCTGTCAAAACATCTGACTGACAATCCTATAACAATGAGTGATCCCACATAGGAGCAGTAGAAGACTGATAACAGTCGACTGTTCACACAGTTAATGAATTCGGTGGATCCATCAATGGAGGACATGGTTCTGAACACGAATTTGGTGAAAGAGTTATGGGAAGTCCTTACGATTGCGTTTGATGGCAAACACGATCTGTCCTGCATTTATGACTCGGTTATTGGCGTTGTTGGCGTCTACAGAGCTGATCAGGAAGACAAATCACATAAAAACCACTTTTGTACCTTCGAGGCATTGACTGATGATGTTGATCGTGTGTTACCTCTAACCACGTATATCAAAGAGGCAATAACTCAATGTCAGACACTCTATGCTATGGTGTATCTTGTCTCTCTCCGTCCTGATGCAGACTCTGCACGGTCTCAAATCATTGCTGGGTCGAGGTTTTATCTTTGATGAAAGCCCAATTTTGCCTCCTATGGATAGTAAAAGTTGTTGAGACTACTACGAATAAGGCCCTTGTTAATCAGTCTGGCTTGGATACGGCTCATAGTGGATTTCGTGGAGGTCATGGTAGTCGACATGGTGGTCGTAATGCTAGCCGTGATGGAGGACGGAAACTGGTGTTGTGATGGAGGAAGACCGTGTACATGCTTCAACTATGGATAACAAGGCCACTTTCAGTGGCAGTATCCCAAAGCACCTGCCGCCAAACACTGTATCAGATACTCATAATAATGATTGGGCTATCAGTACAGATGTCGACATAAACTTATGCCAATTTCATCGACTTCCAAACTCAACGTCGTGGTGAAGCCTCTACTTCTGGATCCACAACTGGATACTCAGTGGCGTGTGTGATAAAGTCAAAGCAGTGGATTATTTACTCTGGTGCGTCTGTTCATATGATAGGAGGCGTAGGTATGTTGTACAATTATGTATCGGTGGGTCATGTGACCGATATTACAGTAGCAAATGGTGGTTCACTAACAGTCGGTCGAAAAGAAAGAATCCGTCTTTCTTCCGGACTGTCCCTCACTTCAGTATTACATACACCTAGAAATCCATTCAATTTACTATCAATTAGTCAGGTTACTTGCGATTTTCAATGCTTAGTAATATTTTTTTCCTAATTGTTATTTTTGACGACCTGAAGACCGAGAAGAATATTGGTAGGGGGCATGTGGATGGAGGCTTGTACCTGTTTGACATGACTTCTTTCGTTGCCTGTGGTAGTGTGAAACTCAATCCTTTTGAGTTGCCCGGTCGGTTAGGTCACCCATTTATCCAAGCTCTCCAAAAAATGTGTCCATCTTTAGATGTTCAAGTTCCTTTTAATTATGAAGTGTGTAGTTTGGCCAAACATCATCAGGTTCCCTATCCGGTGAGTCTAAATAATGCTGCATCAGTTCCTTTTGAGCTTGTACATTCTGATGTATAGACCCTTATCCTTTTGATTATATAATAGGTTTTTAGTATTTTAATGACTACTCAAGTGTCAGATTTGTCTACTTGGTGAAAAATTGGTCTGAATTATGTGATATTTAGTGCAATTTTTTACGAAAATCAAAACACAATTTTGTGTTCCTATTAAATATTTGCGGAGTGACAATGCTCGTGAGTATTTATTTTGTGAGCTAAATTCTTATCTGTCTAGACATGACATCATCCACCAAACTTCTTGCCTATATACACTACAACAGAATGGTGTAGCCTAAAGCAAGAATTGACATCTTTTGGAAATAATGTGTGCTTTTATGTCTTAAGCATGTACTCTCAGAGATTCGGTCGGGTGCGGACTTACAGCTTCTTATCTAATCAATCACATGCCATCTTCGATTTTCAATGACACTACTTCCTTTTCTCGGTTATATCCCAAATGTGAGCTATTTCCTCTATCTCTCAAAATTTTTGGCTGCTTGTATTATGTTTGGGATACTCGACCAACTATGTCCAAGTTGGATCCGAAGGCAATCAAGTGTATTTTTCTTGGGTATCCAAAAATCAGAAAAGGTATCGTTGTTTCTCACCAACTTTAAAAACATACTTATGACTCAGGATGCCACCTTGTTGAAACCGAGGTTCCTCTACTTCCGTCAACTATTGATTCAATTCCTAAAGTTTATCAGAAGAGAATTTTTTGTTGTATCCAGTTCAAACACAGCAGCCACCAGTAAGGATGCCCTCCACTGTCGAGCTAGTCTCTCGGTCCAAAGGTTTGCAAACATCGGCCCAGTCAGAACCAACATCGCCAGTCTCACCAACTCCGACAGACAAAGCATCATCGATGGTGCCCCCGGCTATCATGTAATCGTCCTTCCCTAGCTCCACTGATTTACTAGCTTCGTACGAATAAACTTCACCAATGGTGGCCACGACCGTCGAGCCACCGTCCTCCTCTAGCTCAACTACTTCACCACTGCCTAATATACTGGCTTGCACCCCATCGTACATGTCATGACCATCCTTTGAGTTGTTGGAACTGCAAAGGGCTCACGAGTCAGACTCAGCCCTTGGTGGCGACTATTGATGGGATTTAGATCCCCAATTCGACAAAAGAAGGACTCAAATATTCTGGTTGGTGTGCTACGATGAAGAAGGAGATGGAAGTACTTTAGGAGAACCATACATGGAACATGATGGATTTGCCTACTGGTAAGAAGGCAATAGGTTGCAAGTTGGTGTTCATAATAAAAGTGAAGCCAGATGGCACTCTTGATCGTCTGAAAGCTTGTCTTTTGACGAAAGGGTATTCTCAAACTTACGGGAAAGATTATTTTTAGACCTTCTCCCTTATTGCCAGGATGACCTCCATATGCGTGCTTTTGGCCTTAGCAGTCCATTATGACTGGCTATTACTTTAGTGGATGTGAAGAATATTTTTCTATATGGGGATCTTGAAGAGAAAGTTTACGTGATACAACCTCTTGGATTTGTTACGAGGGAGGGTAAACTATGTTATCTATGTAAAGCACTATACGGTCTCAAACAGTTACTTCGTTCTTGGTTTGGACGATTTATCCATGTTGTTACATAGTTTGGACTATGTCAATCAAAGAAAGATTATTCGTCTTTTATCGACAGACATCAGCTAGAAGGATACTACTTGGTATTATATTGATGATATCATGATCATGGGGGATGAAAATTTAGGAATTGCACAGCTGAAATAGTTTTTGGGTGAATAATTTTAGACTAAAGATATGGGAGCATTGAAATACTTCTTGGGGATTAAAGTCAAAAAGGGTAAAAAGCATATTGTAATATCTCAAAGAAAATATGTGCTAGACATACTAATTGATGACAGAATGATACAAGCTAAGGGAGTAACCTCACCTATGGACTCATGGGTGAATCTGGATGAAGGAATATTGATGACCAATCCTGATCATGAGTATTGTCGGGTAGATGGAAAACTCAACTACTTGGCAGTCATGACTTGTCCAAACATTTTCTTTGCCGTAAGTATCGCAAGTAGATATATGACTTCTCTACGAGTTCCACATTGGCATAGAGTTCTCAGGATTCTATGCTATCTAGCCTAAACTACGGGAAAATGAATTCAAATAGAGAGTCAGGGATATACTTATCTTGAGTGCTTTATAGATGCTGACTGGGGTGCTAGTCTTATGGATAGAAGGTGCATCCGGTTATTCAGTATTTACTGGAGGAAACTTGGTGTAGAAGAGCAAGAAGCAGAGTGTGGTCTCAAAATCGAGTTAGAATACTGAGCTATTGCTCATGCAAAATAGAGTATTACATCTGTAGCATCTTCTATATGAGTTGGAGAAGAAGTAGGATCTAAAGTAGCATATATGTGATTATCAGTTTGCTATCCATATTGCTACGAATCCTGTATTCATGAAAGGATGAAGCACATTGAGATCGACATCCACTTCGTCCGTGATGAGCATCAAAATAGGATGATATAAAGCTTCACCATTTGAGGATCGACGATCAAATATC
>JANAVB010005549.1:0-148025 GCA_029216955.1 Iris pallida
GTCTATCTCAAAAATTGTTGGATCATAGTGTACAGTTGATTTAATTATTGAATAATTACGACTTGCAACTTTTTGTGTGTTTTGAGTTTTAGTCGTGTTAACCTTACCCCGCACTAGTGTAAAGGCCCTAGAAATTTAGTTAGTATTGTGTCACCCCCGCATTGTCTCCTATGCTTGTCACGTCCCAGAACCAGAATACTGGAGAGCGGGGGAATGAACTCAGCCAGCTACGTATTACGGGTAGATGAATACCGATAATACGATCATGCTGTCTAACCAGACGAGGGGGTGTACTACATGAAAGTCCTTACTATGGTCACTTCACATCTATTGTCTCAATCATTCAAAACAAGAAACAGAAATAGAGAACATGTGAGATAAAGTAGTAAGGCGTCCCAACGCTTAGTCAAATGTTCTTGAGATCTGGCTTTACAAAACATAGCCAGATGGTATAGTAACATATACACAATTGTTATCAGCTGTAGTCTGACTTAGTTACAATTATGAAAAAGTAAGTGCAAGACAATCCGACTAACAGTCGGTGCCAAACGGCTAAGTATGAAGTAATAACAAAACGATGGTGAAGTAAGGAACCCACTCGAGTCCTCCTGCGATCATTCCCCTGGTATTGACCATCTTAGAGGTAGAAGTAAGCTGGATCCTCGGGGACCGCTTTAAATCTGGCCATGCAAAACCAGAGAGGTTAGACCTCTAATAGCAAGTACCACAAGGAAGCACGATATGAAGGACTAAACCAGTAAGTAAGAGAATATAATAATAGATCTCTGCTTTCCACTAGGATCACATAACATCACGACACTTCGAACCAACCTCCCAACCAAACAAGGACAGAAGTTAGCCCGTCATGTCCTGACATTTGATCATCTCAGTTAGGCAACAGAGTAGGTACAGTACACAAACAAATCATCTTGAACGGCCAATCAACTACTACGGCTTACTATTGTGAGTCCCAAGTTATCCTGGAATTATGTAAATAGGGATTCCTCAGTTCTTACTATGTGCAAGCAAGGCTAGTCTATCCAATCAATCAATTGCGCCAATCATGTATTTAGACGAGTTCCAGCGGGACGTCCGCCGTTATATAGCATATACAATAATATAAGCAGATACCGTTCCCTGCCCGTGTGACAGATTTACAGTATCTGTGGGAACTAGCCGGCCTGTCGGACACTTAATAGTCCCAAGAGGGCTGCCATGTAAGAACTCGGGAATCCATTCTCTCCATGCCATCATTATTTTATTTGACTTAATGGTCTCTAAGTTGAGGGAAGTTCCATGCCGTGGATCATGGTCATTCAAATGAGTACTTTCGTACGGGGTACGATATGCGCAACTCTACAACGATACCCGTGCGACTAGGTTGTAGGTTTTACATAGCGTGATGTAACAATCAACTCTAACCACGGAGTAATCATGCCTTGACCATAAAGTACACATGCTGTTTTTGTAAAATAGATAAATAAATAATTTGAAGCCTGCATGTGCCTGTATGCCAATATTCGGGATTTGGCTAATCGAGTACAATAGTTCATTACATGAACGTGTCTCATTTATTTCATTCAATAAGATGACTAGCCAGTCTCTTAGTTCCAACTAGGAACGCATGATCAATTTTTGTCATGATAACCATTATTATCAATGGTAACAAGGCATAAAAGTCAATTAGTATTACATGGGGTCGAGTCTATAATTCTCAAGGTTAAGTTCCAGTCATACTGGGTATCCATGAATCAATCAGGACGCAAGGCGCATTCCACCTAACAATCTGTATTAACAATATTAACATATCATGATTTATCAAGTCCATGCCAAAAGGCTTAAGGATATAATAGAAGAATTATCATGCCATCATTAAATGAATAAGTTATAGAGCAAATAGTAACACCCAGGTTAGAAAGTCACGCCAACAAGTCTAGACTAAGGCCAACAAGTTACGCCAAGTCTAGCAGGTGGAAGTGAGTGTGTAAACAACGTGAGCGTGAAAAGTGGTTCACGTTGGCACGCACAGTGTGAGCGTGAAGGGAAATTCACGCACTCATAAGTGAGCGTGAAGAATGATAAGAAATTCACGCACGCACAAGTGAGCGTGAAAAGTGATAAGAAATTCACGCACGCACAAGTGAGCGTGAAAAGGAAACTCACGCACGCAAAGATGTGTGCATAACTCAAAATTCACGCTGGCATGCAAGGACGTGAGCGTGACTAAAATTCACGCTGACACGTACAGACGTGAGCGTGACTAAAATTCACGCTGACACGTACAGACGTGAGCGTGACTAAAATCTACGCTGACACGTAAGAACATGAGCGTGACTAAAAATCCATGCAGACACGTAAGAACGTGTGCGTGACTAAAAATCCACGCAGACACGTAAGAACGTGTGCGTGACTAAAAATTCACGCACGCTCATGAGAACGTGAGCGTGACTAAAAATCTACGCAGACACGTAAAGACGTATGCGTGACTGAAAATCCATGCGAACACGTAAAGACGTGTGCATGACTGAAAGTCCACGCTAACATGTAAGAACATGAGCGTGACTAAAATCCACGGACGCTCATGAGAACGTGAGCGTGACTAAAAATCTACGCACGCTCATGAGAACGTGAGCGTGACTAAAATCCACGCAGACACGTAAAGACGTGTGCGTGACTGAAAATCCACGCTAACATGTAAGAACATGAGCGTGACTAAAATCCACGCTAAGTTGGGAGATGAAAACCCATGAACAGCTGAGAATACAACATCTTAGATCTAGCAAAAACCAGCCAAAGAAATCAAAAATGCTAAGTACTAAACTCTCTCAGGATCATGAGAGGAAGAGAAATGAACCATAAAAATGGTTCTCCAAGCAAGAAGCAAGATTGCACTTGCCTGCAGATGGGTTGGTAGAAAGAGTGGTGAGGAAGAAGAAGAAGTAATGGTGAAGAATGAGAGTTATGAGGAGAGAGAAGGAGATGGGGGCTTATAAATGGGAAAGGGTGGTGGTAGGTGGGGTTTGTGGGCCGGGTTCATTCGGATCCACCATGAACCCGAGAAGAACCACTATGAACCCGAACCTAAAAGCAAGAATAACAGCAGGAAATAAAATACAGATAATTAATTAACATGAAATTAAAAAAATTTAAATACAGGATAATACATGATAAATACTAAATAAATATACATGAGTTGTACATGAATAAAAATACGCATTCTGGGAACGGGGAGTGACATCTCTATCCACCTTAGAAAAATTCCGTCCTCGGAATTTCAAATCCAAGCAGTTAGAAATATCGGAGCTAAACTAATACAAGCAATTCTAGTGAGCAAGCAATCATTATTACCATATCAAAAGCAAGTACTATATATGTAAATTCATCAATCCACGATATCAAGTAGCTCTACCCATAAGGTGATAAGCATGAAGAATCAGGACAATCAAGGTATACAGAAAGAGATATACCTTGTGAGTCAAACAGGTGTGGATACCGTGATCGAATATCATCCTCATGTTCCTACGTTGACTCTCCCAAGGAGTGATGACCCCAAGCAACACGGACAAGACTAATTGTTCGGTTCTTGAGTATCTTCTCTCTTCGGTCCAAAATGGACACAGGCTGTTCCTCGTAAGACAGGTTGGTACCAACAACCAGCTCAAAATGATCGAGGATATGGCTTGGATTCGATACATACCTACGTAATTGAGATACATGAAACACGTCATGCACCTCTCGTAACGAAGGCGGAAGGGATAAACGATAAGCAACATCGCCTATTCGATCAAGGATAACAAATGGGCCCACGTAACGCGGACACAATTTCCTGCGAACGCCAAATCTAATGACCCCACGAGTAGGTGAGATCCGCAAGAATACGTGGTCCCCAACAGAGAACTCTAACGACCTACGATGCTGGTCCGTCCAATGACGATGCCTGTCCTGCGCAACTCGAAGTCGCTCTCTAATTCCCTTAACCACTTCAACCGTCTGAACAATCATTTCTGGGCCTAACATTTTCTTCTCTCCGATATCATCTCATGCAAGCGGTGACCTGCACTTCTTACCATATAGTGCTTCAAATGGCGCCATCTGGATACTGGCTTGATAACTATTGTTGTATGATAACTCGACTAAGTGCAGGTGACTCTCCCAAGACCCTCCAAAATCTAGAGTGCAAGCTCGCAACATGTCTTCTAAAGTCTGAATCGTTCTTTCTAATTGCCCATCCGTCTGCGGATGGTAAGCCGTGCTAAACCTAACTTGGTACCCAGACTATGATGTAAGCTCTTCCAGAAATGTGATGTAAAGCGGGTATCTCGATCCGACACAATACTGACAGGGACTCCATGCTGCCTGACTATCTGTTGTATATACAACTCTGCCAACTTTTCTGTAGATTGCCCTACTCTGAAAGGAAAAAAGTGTGCTACCTTCGTAAGTCGGTCCACTATTACCCAAATAGCGTCCTTACCACTTGGTGATCTCGGTAAACCGGTCACAAAGTCCATTGTAATATGCTCCCATTTCCATTCCGGAATAGAAAGCGGTTACAATAATCCAGCTGGCCTCTGCTGTTCTGCCTTCACTTGCTGACATACCAAGCAACGGGAAACAAATCTAGCTATCTCCCTCTTCATCCCGTTCCACCAGAAATGCTGCTTGATATCTTGGTACATCTTGGTCCCTCCAGGGTGAATAGAATAATGAGAACTGCGAGCTTCTGCCATAACCTCCTGTCTGATATCTCCACTAGGCACACATAGACGTGATCCAAATCTAAGTGTACCATCTTCATGAATTCTCATCTCCTTCATGAGTCCTGACTCACATTCTGCCCTAAGCTTCTGAATCCTTGGGTCTTGTGTCTAAGCTGCCTTGATCCTGCCTACCAAGTCGGATTGAACTCGCAGACTTGTTAGAACTCCTACATCACCAGGAAGTATAACTTCGATGCCCATCTCCTAAAGGTCTTCTAAGATATGCCTCTGCGTTGTCAACATAAATGTGCCGCCTCTCCTGCTGAGAGCGTCTGCTACTACATTAGCCTTGCCTGGATGATACTGAAGCTCTACGTCATAATCCTTAATCAACTCCAACCATCTTCTCTGCCTCATGTTTAGTTCCTTCTGAGTAAAGATGTACTTCAGACTTTTATGGTCTGTGTACATCTCCACTCGGTCACCATATAAGTAATGCCTCCATAGCTTCAGAGCAAACACTACTACCGCTAACTCCAAATCATGAGTTGGGTAATTCTTCTCGTGGTCCCGAAGCTGCCTAGATGCATATGCTATCACCTTCCCATGTTGCATAAGGACACATCCAAGTCCTTTACCTAATGCATCACAATATACTGTAAAACCTCCCGGTCCAACTGGCAATGTAAGAATAGGTGCCGATATCAACTTCTGCTTCAAAGTCTCGAATGATGCCTGACATTCTGTCGACTAAACGAATGGTACATCCTTCCGGGTCAAGCGGGTCATGGGTGCTGAAAGCCTTGCAAAGTCTGACACAAACCTTCTGTAATATCCTGCCAATCCCAAGAAACTCCGTACATCTGCTACGGTCTTGGGTACTGGCCAACTCTCTACTGCTTCTATCTTCTTGGGATCTACTGCTACTCCATCTTCTGATATGATGTGACCCAAAAATGAAATGTGATCCGACCAAAACTCACACTTACTGAGCTTGGCATACAACTGGTTCTTTCTCAGAACCTGTAACACTTTCCTGAGGTGGTCTTCGTGCTCCTCTTCACTGGCAGAGTATACGAGAATGTTGTTAAGAAACACGACGATAAACTGGTCTAAGTATGGCATAAAGATGTGATTCATCAAATCCATGAATATTGCTGGAGCATTGGTCAAACCAAACGACATTACTAAGAATTCATAATGCCCATACTTCGACCTGAATGCTGCTTAGGAATATCTTCCTTTCGAACCCTCACCTGATGGTACCCTGAACGAAGATCTATCTTGGAGAAAACTCTAGCTTTGCTTAACTGATCAAATAAGTCGTCGATCCTGGGTAATGGGTACTTGTTCTTCACTGTTGCCGCGTTAAGCTTCCTGTAGTCAATACATAATCTGGATGACCCATCCTTCTTTCCTACAAGTACCACTGGTGCTGTCCATGGTGACACGCTAGCTTGGATGAACTTCTTCTCCTTCAGTTCCTCTATATGCTGATATACCTTGGCCTTCTCTGAATCCGCCATTCTATAAACTCGATCTGATATCGGTTTAGTTCCTGGTGCCAATTCTATACTGAACTCAACATCTCTAACCGGTGGTAGACCTGGAAGTTCTTCGGGAAATACGTCTAGAAATTCTTCAACTACCTTCGGAATCTGAACTTCTTCCATTGCCGCTATTACTCCCTGCTCTTGCTGAGTTGCCTCTGATCTGACTAAGGTGAACTGCTTCATGCCTGGAATATCAAAAGATATACTCCCTCTACGACAATCTATTGTCGCATGACTGTCTTTCAGCCAGTCCATGCCTAAAATAACGTCAAAATTTCTAACAGGAAATTCTATCAACCGGGCGGGTAAGGAATGCCCGCAAACTACAACGCTACACGCTAGAATAACTCTACTAACTCCTACGAGCCCATTACCAGTGAGTATATTCAACCCCCCTGACAATGCCTCGAACTCCATTCCTAGTCGTGTCGCAAATTGTGCAGATATAAATGAATAGGATGCTCCCGAATCAAACAATGCTACTGCAGGATATGAGACGACGAGAATATTATCTGCCATAACATCTCCCGATGCCAATGCCTCCTCCAAGGACAGAGTGAATGCCTGTCCTCGACCTCCTTGCTGGTTTCCATGCTGTGGCCTAACCTGATGTTGCTGCTGGCCCCTTTCTTGATGATGCTGGTGTGGTCTATGCTGGTGTTGCTGCATCGGCGATCCCTGCTGCCGAAACATCTGAGCCTGCGGACGCTGTGCCAATGGCCTCACTGCCACCGCTGGCCCTCGATACTGGCCTGCCCCTGGTGCTGGCAGAGCAGGGAACTGCTGCCCTGGTCCTCCTGACCTCGAATTCATGGGACATGTGGTAACCCGATGGTTTGGATTTCTACATATCAGACACAGTCCATTTAATGTCCGACACACATCTCTAGTGTGCCCCATCTTCCCACAATAAGTGCAGCCCGTCGTGGGTTGCTGGTTCTTCCTCTGTTGCTGTTGCTGCTGCCTGGGTGGTGCCGGTCCTCGTATCGCCACATTGCGGATACGAATGCCAGTGGGTGGTGCTGTTGTTCGGGGCGCTGCTCCCCCTCCTCCTTCAATCTGACTGTGAGATCTCTTCTGACCCCCAGTCCTTACCGCAAGCCTCTGAATGGTGATCTCATGCCTTCGAGTTGCCGTTAACACTTCGTCAAAAGTCTGATAATTGTGCCCCTCTATCAATTGCAAGAGTTCAAGATGAAACACTTGCTGAAACCTCATGGCCCTCTGGCTCTCTGTTGCTACCATCTATGGGGCGAATCTACTCAATCTGCAGAACTCCGCTGCATAAGCATCTACAGTCTTGCCAGCCTGTCTGAGGCTGATAAACTTCTGTTGTAGCTCAAACCGTGCCACAACTCCATAGTACTTGGTCTTGAATCTTGTAGTGAAATCGTCCCAAGCCACAGGACATCTGATGCCTACTTCCTCTGATTCCCACCAATCACGTGCGAGATCCTGAAGTAACAACTTCACTAGATCCACACGTTCTGCTGCCGGTACCTTAGCTGCTGTCAGAATAGCCTCCATGTCCTTAAGCCATGCATCTGCTGAGATGGCATCTTCCGTGCCCTCAAAACGGCGAGGGTTATACTTGCAAAACCTGGCTGATGCTCCTGAATCAGTCCTCGCTCCTCTTTCCAAAGCCGTCTGCAATCCTTGGTTGAGCAACACATTCTGCTCTTGTAGCTGAGTGTGCATGCGCTGCTGGGCCAACATCTGATGTTGCTGAGTAGCCATCATTCCTCTCATGATCTCCAGAAGGGCTGGTGTGTCCACTTGGGTAGGTGGAACTGTTGGTGGTGGTGGAACATCCGGATACTATGATCCAGCTGCTGGTTCCACTATCACTTCTTCCTGGGTAGCCTCCTGAGGTGAGACTGGCCCTTGTTGCTGACCAACAGGGTCAGGTTGCCCATGTTGCTCCTGCTGTTGTCCAGCTCTGACCGATGCGGACGAAGTGCCCCTAAGAAAAGGGACAAGAGAACAATCAAACAACCGGACATGAAGGATCAATGAAGTCAAAGGATACCGGAATGTCAAGCAAGGATTGAGAATAACGAATCATGAGATCAAGGGGGAACACGTGTGATTGAGACATCCTATAAATCAAAAACACCCCACAACTCTGAAATCAGACCTGCATGGGCCACCACTAAAACCTTGTCATGCCCCAGAACCAGAATACTGGAGAGCGGGGGAATGACTCAGCCAGCTACGTATTACGGGTATATGAATACCGTATAATACGATCAATGCTGTCTAACCAGACGAGGGGGTGTATAATACATGAAAGTCTTACTATGGTCACTTCACATCTATTGTCTCAATCATTCAAAACAAGAAACAGAAATAGAGAACATATGAGATAAAGCAGTAAGGCGTCCCAAACGCTTAGTCAAAATGTTCTTGAGATCTGGCTTTACAAAACATAGCCAGATGGTATAGTAACATATACACAATTGTTATCAGCTGCAGTCTGACTTAGTTACAATTATGCAAAAGTAAGTGCAAGATAATCCGACTAACATGTCGGTGCCAAACGGCTAAGTATGAAGTAAATAACAAAATGAGTGGTGAAGTAAGGAACCCACTCGAGTCCTCCTACGATCATTCCCCTAGTATTGACCATCTTGGAGGTAGAAGTAAGCTGGATCCTCGGGGACCGGCTCTAAATCTGGCCATGCAAAACCAGAGAGGTTAGACCTCTAATAGCAAGTACCACAAGGAAGCACGATATGAAGGACTAAACCAGTAAGTAAGAGAATATAATAATAGATCTCTGCTTTCCACTAGGATTCACATAACATCACGACACTTCGAACCAACCTCCCAACCAAACAAGGACAGAAGTTAGCCCGTCATGTCCTGACATTCTGATCATGTCAGTTAGGCAACAGAGTAGGTACAGTACACAAACAAATCATTTTGAACGGCCAATCAACTACTACGGCTTGCTATTGTGAGTCCCAAGTTATCCTGAAATTATGTAAATAGGGATTCCTCAGTTCTTACTATGTGCAAGCAAGGCTAGTCTATCCAATCAATCAATTGTGCCAATCATGTATTTAGACGAGTCCCAGCGGGACGCCCGTCGTTATATATAATATACAATAATATAAGCAGATACCGTTCCCTGCCCGTGTGATAGATTTACAGTATCTGTGGGAACCAGCCGGCCTGTCGGGCACTTAATAGTCCCAAGAGAGCTGCCATGTAAGAACTCGGGAATCCATTCTCTCCATGCCATCATTATTTTATTTGACTTAATGGTCTCTAAGTTGAGGGAAGTTCCATGCCGTGGATCATGGTCATTCAAATGAGTACTTCCGTACGGGATACGATATGCGCAACTCTAAAACGATACCCATGCGGCTAGGTTGTAGGTTTTATATAGCGTGATGCAACAATCAAGTCTAACCACGGAGTAATCATGCCTTGACCATAAAGTACACATGCTGTTTTTGTAAAATAGATAAATAAATAATTTGAAGCCTGCATGTGCATGTATGCCAATATTCGGGATTTGGCTAATCGAGTACAATAGTTCATTACATGAACGTGTGTGAGACTCGTCTCACAGTATCGGTATTTATATACGGATACGTATTTTGCAGCGTATTTCATATTTTCATGGTTTCCGGAATACTTTAAATTTTTCCCAAAACTATAGGTTTTCTTCTTGATCGGCATACCGCCGGTATACCGGAGTATACCGACGGCATACCGCCCGGACATGTTTTCTACACTTTAGATATTTTCGGTTTTTGATATTTTCATGAATAGTGTTTCGGATATTTTCGTGAATAGTGTTTAGATATTTTCGTGAATAGTGCTTGGATATTTTCGTGAATAGTGTAGATGCACTCTATTATCCAATGGACAATTGGTTTTGTTTGAATGGCCATGATTGACCTAGATTTTCACACGGATCATGATCCAACGGCTAAGATTAATTCCCCCCTTATATATAAACCACTTCACTTTCTCTCTCCTCTCTCTTTTCATTCTCTTCACACTCTCTTCTTTCCTTCTTCCTTTCTCTTTCCTTGGAGCTTGCCAAGAGCTTGACCTCGAGGTCTAGAGTGTGGTTTCGTGCCCCTCTTGGTGGTGGAGTAGAAGATTAGGCTTGGAGCTTAACCTAGGCAAGTACATCTTGCCAAATTCTTGAACAATAGTAATCTATTGTCATTTTTGTTTTCCTTGGTGTTAAATGCTTAGAATTTTCCTAAACTCATTTTGTTAAATGTGTTTTCCTGATGATTCTCGTATATGTGCATGTTTCCAAAAATTCATTTAAACAAGATTTGATTTTCTGTTAAAATCCAATAGTGACTTAGTAGAAAAACTTGGTATCAAGAGTGATACTAGTGTTACCATCATGGATCTTGGTCACATATATATGTATGAGGTCCTTACCTAGCTAGTATACATGGATTTTGAGTTTGGTGGCAATCGGGACTCGTTTCGGTGTTCCGAGAACCCCTATTTTGGAGTATTTTGAGATATTGATCTATCAAATCTTTGAATTTGTGAAATCTAATAGTTCCATGTTGTAGGAAATTCAATTCTATGCAATTTTGACTTTTGAAAGTCCGAATTTCGATTTAAAATGAAGATTTTATGGCCGAAACAAGTTTTGGCAATTTTCTGATTTTCGTTGCTGTTTAAAAAACCGGTATACCGCCGGCATGCCGCAGTATACCGCCGGTATGCCGTTTTTGGTACCAGAAACTTACTGTCTTTAGTCCGGTATACCGCCGGTATGCCGCAGTATACCGCCGGTATGCCGTTTTATGCTGTTTTTGTCCGATTTTGCCCGTTTTGGCCCGTTTTTGTCCGCTTTTGATATTTTCTTCGACTGTAATGATTTCTTAACATGATAACATGATCTTTCTCAGTTGAATAATGATTGTACACACTATGTAGACTTGATACTAGCACATGTTCAACCTTTTATGAAATGTACTTAGCCTTCATTATTCTTCTCCACATGCCATGAAATGTCTTTGGATAGATTCTTTCTTACAAGCTATGATAATTGTTGCCATGCCTTCTTGCTTACTTGATAGTGACCCGTCGTGGTGCACTCTTGAACATGTCTTTTTCTTGCTTACATGATAGTGGCCTGTTATGGCGCACTCTTGATTCTAGTACATGTCTAGCTCCTTGATAGTGGCTCGTCGTAGTGCACTCTTGTCTTGATATTGTCATGTCTTGTTGTGGCTTGTTGTAGTGCACAATCTTGCTTATCTTGTCCAGTCTTGCATGTCTCATGTCTAGGATGGATTCTGCGGATTGCCACACCTAGAATCCAACAAGAAAAATGTTAAGGACTAAACTACTAGCTTGATTACCTAGATCATTGGAGACTTTCCCGGTTACCTGCTATCCCTTTTGATCTTGGCCCTATATATATATACTTGGGATTTGGAGCTATCTGTCATGATGAGCACTCTTCCAGCACATCGTCGAGTGGGGCACCTCTTTAGGACACATGTATCTTACTGCAGTGTGTCTGCTATACTTCTTTTCTTTTTGCCCGGATCATTCAGGTAGTAGCAGACGGGTAACTGGACTTGGATTTCTCAAACTTGCATGTGTTAGTAACTAGGAATGTGACAACCCTAGTTAGCTAAAGTATCAAGCCGTACTCATTGCTTGGCCGTGATTGATGGATGGAGTCCATTCTTGTCTAGTCTAGTCTTGCTTCAGTTTATCTTATTGTAGTACTTAGCCTCCTGTCTTTTCTTACATGCTATTCTTCCTACTACATGCTCGGCTTTACCATATGCTCACATGTCCAGTTTATTTACTTGCTATCCTACTTGCATGTTACAGTTTCCTTCGTAAACACTGTGGTACCAATTTAATATTCTAGTCTCGTTTACTGCTTATCTTAGAAATGTTATGAATTGCATGCTGGTTTTAGTTCATAAGTTTGGCTTCCTTTGTGGTACTTGCTATTGGGGTTCTGACCCCACTGGTTTTGCATTGACCAGATCTAGTTGAGGAGCCCGAGGATCTTCCGGACCTTCCTCTCGATGGTGACCACCCGGAGCACCAGGGGACTTGAGTGGGTGTTCTTTCTCTTACCCACTCTCTTCTGTACATATTCTTTTGAGGCGTTTAGCCACCGAGCACGTGTTTAGCTCGTGTTTTGGACTTGACATTTGGCCTACGGGCTTAGACATGATGTTATATTTCTAGACTGCAGCTAGAGCTGATCATGTATTACTTAGTCTTGCTAGTTCTCCATTTTGTATTACTAGCTTCATGATCATCTATATATTATAGTTTGGGACGCTTTACTGTCTTATATGCATGATGATCATATTCTTGTACTTTACTTCTTGTCTGAGACTGAGATATCTAGGATTATGTGACCTAGGATTAACTGTTGGTTTGTAGTAGTAACCCCCATCTATACAGCTTATACGTTGTTTCGGAGTACCGGAGTACTTTGGTATACGTAGCTGGCCTTGTCCGTCCCAACTTGCCAGTATTCTGGTTCTGGGGCGTGACAACGTGTCTCATTCATTTCATTCAATAAGATGACTAGCCAGTCTCTTAGTTCCAACTAGGAACGCATGATCAATTTTTGTCAAGATAACCATTATTATCAATGGTAACAAGGCATGAAAGTCAATTAGTATTACATGGAGTCGAGTCTATAATTCTTAAGGTTAAGTTCCAGTCATACTGGGTATCCATGAATCAATCAGGACACAAGGCGCATTCCACCTAACAATCTGTATTAACAATATTAACATATCATGATTTATCAAGTCCATGCCAAAAGGCTTAAGGATATAATAGAAGAATTATCATGCCATCATTAAATGAATAAGTTATAGAGCAAATAGTAACACCCAGGTTAGAAAGTCACGCCAACAAGTCTAGGCTAAGGCCAACAAGTCACGCCAAGTCTAACAGGTGGGAGTGAGCGTGTAAACAGCGTGAGCATGAAAAGTGGTTCATGTTGGCACGCACAGTGTGAGCGTGAAGGGAAATTCACGCACTCATAAGTGAGCGTGAAGAATGATAAGAAATTCACGCACGCACAAGTGAGCGTAAAAAATGATAAGAAATTCACGCACGCACAAGTGAGCGTGAAAAGGAAACTCACGCACGCAAAGATGTGTGTGTAACTCAAAATTCACGCTGGCATGTAAGGACGTGAGCGTGACTAAAATTCACGCTGACACGTACAGACGTGAGCGTGACTAAAATTCACGCTGACACGTACAGACGTGAGCATGACTAAAATCCATGCTGACACGTACAGACGTGAGCGTGACTAAAATTCATGCTAACATGTAAGAACATGAGCGTGACTAAAAATCTACGCAGACACGTAAGAACGTGTGCGTGACTGAAAATCCACGCAGACACGTAAGAACGTGTGCGTGACTAAAAATTCACGCACGCTCATGAGAACGTGAGCGTGACTAAAAATTCACGCAGATACGTAAAGACGTGTGCGTGACTGAAAATCTACGCTAACATGTAAGAACATGAGCGTGACTAAAATCCACGCACGCTCATGAGAACGTGAGCGTGACTAAAAATCCACGCACGCTCATGAGAACGTGAGCGTGACTAAAATCCACGCAGACACATAAAGACGTGTGCGTGACTGAAAATCCACGCTAACATGTAAGAACATGAGCGTGACTAAAATCCACGCTAAGTTGGGAGATCAAAACCCATGAACAGCCGAGAATACAACATCTTAGATCTAGCAAAAATCAGCCAAAAAAATCAAAAATGCTAAGTACTAAACTCTCTCAGGATCATGAGAGGAAGAGAAATGAACCATAAAAATGGTTCTCCAAGCAAGAAGCAAGATTGCACTTGCCTGCAGATTGGTTGGTGGAGAGAGTGGTGAGGAAGAAGAAGAAGTAATGGTGAAGAATGAGAGTTATGAGGAGAGAGAAGGAGATGGGGGCTTATAAATAGGAAAGGGTGGTGGTAGGTGGGGTTTGTGGGCCGGGTTCATTCGGATCCACCATGAACCCGAGAAGAACCACTATGAACCCGAACCTAAAAGCAAGAATAACAGCAGAAAATAAAATACAGATAATTAATTAACATAAAATTAAAGGAATTTAAATACAGGATAATACATGATAAATACTAAATAAATATACATGAGTAGTAGATGAATAAAAATACGCATTCTGGGAACGGGGAGTGACATATGCTAAAGTCACCATTTGGCTAGGTGTCCAATCAGAAAGTCGTGTTGCACCACTAGTGTTTCAGTGTTTAACTTAGTGTAAAAACTAAATTTATGTATTTATTTCTACAGCGACGAGTTACCCGGCATCTATAGCATTTTTATCGCTGCTTTGCTTTGCTAGAGGCAATTACTTCTACAAACTTTACATACTATTACAATAATGAACTACGAATCCAACCATGTTAAATGCTGATCCTTGGGGTAGCAAGTTAAATCTTCACATGTTGTACTTTCAGTCACTACCATGCTTAGACCAGTCTTTATATATCTCTCACATGATTAGAATATAGGTTATGGGAAAACTGTTAGTAGTGTACGTGATCATGCCCCCTTCTCCGTATGTATGTACCGAGCAAAGTTTCATTTTATATGAATACTGCGTCGTAGGCTTTATCTCAAAGCGGATTTGTACGTATGTACATCTATCGCCTTATCACTTGTATGGAAGTACATTTCATTATGTGCCCCTGCACATTGTATACCTATTGACGATCATGTACCTGCTACAGTTTTAAACATTATATATACATCTGTCTATATGACATATGTGTCCTTGCCATGATAGACTATGAGATGCCATGTTTCCAGTTTATTCCTCTTATGTTCATTTCATGTTTCGTATATTAGTTTGCTAGAAACAGTACTTGCTCCCGTCCTGACAGGGTAACGTTGTAGGTATTCTTACTGAGGAGGAGTTGATCTGTGACTCATATTATGGAGTTACTGTCGAGGACCAGGCTTTGTCTTACGAGGATGTACCTGCGGGAAAACTCTTCTAGTTTGTGTAGTTGCTCGGGATATTTAGTGTAGTCATGTATTAGACTATGTATTTTGTGACTGGACCTGTATCCAGCTTTACATTTCGGACTTGTACTTGGACTTACTATTATATGAGATGACTTTTGTGTTTAGAGCATTTACGACTCTTTATTACTTATAGAACTGTTAGCACATTTAGTCTTATCTTGTTATATCTAGAACAGCTTACTGCGCTTTATCTCAAGCGTAGGCTGGACATGACTCGGCTCGGCCCAACAATTTGGGTAGCGGATCGTGACAGTAGGCTTGTATATTATGTATTTTGTTGTCCCCTCAGAACCTGAACTTTTCTCTAGGTATAAACGAGGTATATCCATGTGCAGATGAGGTATACCCACAAGTTTACGGACCAACACCAGCCCACACAATAACTGCAGTTGCCGATACCATTGATGCTTACTTTATAGGGGTCTAGATTTAGTTTATATTTTCATGTCTTTTTTTTTATTTTTGTCTACTAGTAGTGGATTGTCTCCATCGGACGAGATTTTTTTTTTTTTGATGAACCCGGATCATATTTACATTTATTATTATCTATTTTGATTCCGTTATCTTTATTGCTATGGATGAGATATAGAAATAACTTGTGACCTATGTTGTACATGTGACTTTATAGACAACTTAAGTGCATTACTTGAAGGTTCCATAGATTGGGTTCGCCCTTGAGTGTGTACTAGCTAGGCCTAGTAACGTGCAAGTCCCGTAAGTTTTGGATTGGGGTGTGGTAACTATCCATGGGAAAACTTCCTTAGGAGCTTAGCCCCGATTCGAACTCGGGCTCGACGTATGGCGCAAAGTGGCGCTTGATGGCATACTTTGCACTTTCATCTTCATTTTTGAGAGTTTTATTGGAGTTAGGTTCTACCGTGATCTCATGGCATAGAAGAGCAAACTGTGTTTATTTAACATCTTATAGTTTCGTGTCATCTCTGAACATCGGCAATAACAATATCAAAGCAAGATCCAACATCAGATATGGCGAACAGTGCAAGTCTTCTTCATACAATTTTTCACAAACTTGAGAAGTTAAACAGTGAATACTACAACATTTAGAAGAGGAAGATTTCTTTGAATCTTCAACTTGTAAATGTTGGATAGGTGTTGACGGAGCCTGAGACAAAGATTCTTGAAACTGAAGGTGTACTTGTGGTTGCTAATACAATTAACAAGCAGTTCACACTACAAGAAAAATAATATTTGTTGACGGCTTTTTTATTGACGGTCAGTAATTCCCATCAACTATTTTGTTTTACTTGACGGTTTAGGCCTTGTGTCAACTAAACCCCTATTTTGTGTTAACTATACAATATTCAGGGCCGGCCCACGATGATGGGTTGCCCCAGCCGGAACAAACTTTGGTTGCCCCTTATTGCAAGGAGTGACACTACATAAAAATGTGGTTATTATCTTATTAAGATGGTAGATAACCTAATTGTTGGACTCACTAGATCTTGAACTAAGGCTGTTTAGTTCAGTAGTACCAAATAACATAAGAACACAAGTATTCTCAAGGTTTTATATGTTGATTTGGCTGGGAAGGAATCGAGTATGTACTATATAGACCCACATAGAACTGAGACTTTCTACATCTCAACTTTCTATAAAACTTTCAAGTCTGTAAAGTATCAAGGAATGCTTTAAACATTTAGTGGACAAACCATTGTTTCTAGGATGCTACATGCAACAGCAACTTAACAATCTCATAAAATTGTCACGCCAATCCCTTTTAGGCTGAAAAGAAGGAATACACTAAAAAGATAAAGCTCACATTTATATGAAGCAAACCACATGTTTGCACAACAACTGAATTATACTTAAGCAGGAGGTATCTTAAAAACCTAATTAGACAGATGATCAGATAGACCGATAGATCGGCACTTAAGCCACCATCTAAAGTTAACCATGTTTCAAATAAAACAATACAACACTGCTACATCAAATACCATACTTTTCCACAAGTAAAGACCAACAATCTTGTATTATCCCTCAAATAATTCGAAGATAAAGAGAATCATCCTTCAGAGCTCCAGCACATTTTCTTTCCTTTCATTTTCTTTCCTTTCAAGCTACTTTCCTTTTTTCTTTCCTTCCATTTTCAGCTTCTTTCCTTTCATTTCCAGCTCCTTTCCTTTCATTTCCTTTTGCTGGATGATTTTTTTTTTTGGTTTAATTTATGGACCGATTGGTTGTCCTAGGGCCGGGGGGTTGTCCAAGCCCATTGGCTTGTTGGACAAGCCCCTAGGGCCGGCCCTGACAATATTGTATCACTTTAGTTGACTGGTTTCGTAAAACCGTCACGTAATCCACCACTTTTAGTTGACGGCTAGTTTAAAGCCGTCAACTAAAGTGGGAGGAGGGGGGATTTTCGCGACTATTTCAGATACCATTATCGTAATTTTTTTTGAAATATTTGGCTTAGCGACGGTTTTCATGGTTAATCCTCCAAAGCCCGATCCTCTCTTTCTAAAACATTAGTCCCCTCTCGAAAACCCCTCGTCTCCTCCGTTCCTTTTGAAAACCCCTCTTCTCCAATGGCTGGGACGCCACGGCACTCAGCGCCGACCGTTCACTCCTCTTCGTCTCGGACATCATCGACTTCACGTGGTCGACGACTTCGTCAAGCTCTCGGGGGCGCTCATCGAGGGCCTGTAGATCAGTTCTAAACCCTAATTTTTCCTTGGTGCGATCTAGGGTTCCCAAATCCTTTTTTTCCTTTGTTCTTTCTCCAGCTCTCTGATCGCTCATGGCCTCTATGCCCCCATCGCAGCCCTCGTCGTCTCGTCCGACGACAATTACCAGGTCTCAATTCTGATTCTAGGGTTGCGATTCACCGTTTGCGATCGATTTGGTATGATATGAATTTTAAGTTTTTGTTTTCACTTTCACAGAATCATAGTGTTATAGCGTGGAGTAGCAAAAATATTTTAAAAACATTTTTCTCCTGGAGAACAGGGCTGGATTTTGGGGTACATTGGCTTGATTTGGTTATACATGTTTTATCTAGGTATGCATTCTCTCTTTTTATTGGTGTCTGTTGTACTTAATCACGCTTTTTAAAATGAACAGTTTTCTCCCAACGAATTGGCTTTGGCAAATTTGGGTTGAGAATGGCTCGTGAGGAAGCTCTGTAAGAAATACTGCAGGTTAATGTCTTCATTTTAATATGTTTTGATAAATGAATTCCCATTTTTACTCAAAAAAATGGTTTGTTGTTAATGAATACTGCAGATTTATGATTCGGTGAGTATGAAAGTAAATTCAAATGATTTTTTTTTTTTTTTTTTTTTTTTGAAGCAATAATTCAAATGATTCAAAAAGTCTAAAGTAAAGAGGTCAAAAAATGTCTGAAAGAGGGAAACTCCGACTGACTTCATTTGTTTAGGAGGGTAAGAAGCAGATAACTTAGCTTTTGATTTTTAACGTTGTAAGTAAAGTATAAATTAGATGATTAATTCTGGATATAGCATCCATTTGTACATCCCCAATTGATTCAGCAGGTATTGTTTCGCCTTAGAACCTCATATTATTTCTGGACATATACAATAATCTATGGGTTTCATTACGATGCTTCCTGTCATGCTCACAAATATGGAGAATGATATAATTGTATGTTAGTCTTTATGTTCCTCGAGCAAATTTGTCTGCTACATTAATAGGGTCAATGGCAATGGGTCTGGTCTGTCTGCAACCATGCCAGTATAGCTCGTGCGAGTCCAGGTTTATAATATTCTAGTCCAATCATCAGCTGTTGGGCTGATAAATGATGCCTATATGATAGTGGTCCACACTTGATGCATCTTTTAAGAACATCCAGTTAACCTACCATACCAAATCATATAAAAATAGCAATTTGTTTTTTCTATATTTAAATATATATTATTTTGTTGGTATTGTAAAGATAGAAAAGACTGTGTTAAATGGCAAAGCTGTATAAAGAACTAAAGAAGTGCATAATTCTTATACTCACCATTGCAGGATTATCCTCGTACTCTTGTAGACTTCCTTTACATGTGAGCACATCAATGCTTACCACATTTTCAAGTCATATTTTGTTTATATGTTAATATAAGGCAAAATGCTATATTTTCTCTACATGTGAGCATATGTACATATACAATCTTTACAAGTCATAGTTCGTCTATATTTTTTAATACTAAGCAACCCATGTTTTCTTGAACACTGGTCATTTATGTTCTAGGAAAAAACATGTCCGTTTTTGCAGGCAACAAACAACTCATGAATCTTAATCATGTGATGTTTTGTGTCTATTTCGAGTTTACTAATGACATGTTTTACTTTAAGTTACCTGCATAAACTTCGGTATAATAATTGAGCAACATTTAGAAGGATCCTTAATCCCTTATTCCTTGGTATCCCATGTCAGTAAGTTGTAATTTATATCCAAAAAACATCATGAGTGGGTATCAAAGTAGCAACACAGCCTATTTTTATACAAGTTAATCTTGCATATCTGTTGTCATATTGGATGACTTTTGTTTCCCAAGTTGTTGAGTTTCCATGCTACTCCTTGCAAGCTCTTATATTGTTGAACATCCAATTTTACAAATCATTTACTTGAATGATACCTCTGGTAGACACACATAAGCCTAAATAAGTTGGTGCTTATCTAACGGAAGCTGGTTTCATCTAGTGTTATTCATTGCATACAACCCATAATGTTCTGATGTAGCAGGATTCTATGTTTGAAGCCATGGCATGAAATGCTTCACAATGTATATAACAAACAATCTCCGGCTACCTGTGCATGTATCTACAGCACGATGAGCGTGACAGTAACGGACATGGTGGTCGAAGCTCAGGTTGCAGGGCAACATACATGTAATTCTTTTTCACATTCATATCAACAAACATGTTTCCCTCGAGATCTTAAATTTAGATTCTCTCTCTGTAATTTACAGATCATGGGAGGTGGAGTCATCCGAAGGAGCAATCTAGTGATAGGTCCAGAGGGAAAGTGGAGCTACCACAACCTCGTGCTGATGACTGCAGTGTCTAGAGGCATGATGGCCTTTTCTCAATTGGAGGCCGAGGCTCCACCTGCAAAAAAAAGACCAACATTTAGGGAGAAGAAGGCCGACACAGAGAGAGAAACTGTCGCAGCCGCAACTGGTACAAAACCATATATAGTCTACACGCTGCAAGAGCGATAGAAAGAGGAGGCCAATATTCCTAAAATAGTTTGATTTATAAATCAAATAATACCTGCTGGATTGTTGGATTTATAATCTGATATTCCTAACATAGTACTAGAAGCCTTCCAAGTATAAAAATAAATATTATGAATGTCATGGTCTATGGACCATTTGCAATATAACTGCACTTTGCATTACTTACTATATAATTTTAATATATTTAGTGATTATGATTTTTCTAGGCAACAAGGTGGCGGTTCCATCTAAATTCGCTGGTCAGGGGATGAAGTGGCTTGCTTCAAATCTTCCACTGCTTTCAGGAGAAAAGGCATGAACATAACTTCTCAATAGAAACAAAAAATTTTGGTTTTTGATTTGGGGTGGTTGTCGTTGGTGGTTGCAGCCTAAAGGGTTCCTAATTAAATAATAGAAAGCTCCATTTGAATATTTTTGTTGCTTCTTCCTTTGCTCCACATTTAATGCCACTTTTCCACCAACTGAATCCACCCCTTCCATCATTCTCTATCTTGAAAAAATAAATAACTAGTCCTTCCTCCTCAATTAGCCCTCTTCTTACTATTATTCTTTTTTGTTGAGTGAGTTGTTGATGTTTGTCAATGGAGGAGATTAAATGCATGGATTTATTAGATTGGGTGGGTTGTTGATGTTTGTCAATGGAGGAGATTAAATGCATGGAGTTGTTGAGTGAGTTGTTGATGTTTGTCAACTAGCCCTCTTAAAATTAATAACAGTTTTACCCATTTTTTCTTGTATAACATGTCATTTTCATGAACTTTATTCAATTTTTCATTACGATATTCACGAAATGCAGATGGAACAGTTCAATTTGTTAAGGGACATACAAGTTTAAATTAGATATATATGAGGAGAACATCTTAGGGTTTTTGTAGGGGACATAATGTTAATGAACAAGCTTGGTCAGATTAATTAGGATGGTAAAATTAGATATATAGGGAAATAAGTATATCACTTACATTTTTGTAGTAGTTGCTTCATTGCTGACATAGGTTTAAGAATTTTTCAATGTGGTGCAAGTACTGTAGAGCAAGGGCCCTAGGCACTATAGTGTGCTTGACTGGGGCCATGGCCATGTCTGTCTGTATGATCCTCCGACCGTGCCAGACTCAATAACATCTTAAGGATCGCCCAACCCGACCAATCCCATGAACGAGAGTAAAATTGGAATGGATCATAGGTGGCTGTTATATCTTTGTTGCAGTCACCTTATTATATGACACAATAGTTTTGCAGATCTTCCTTGATTTATGTGTGCTTCTCTTCCTGCCAATTCCATCTTCTTTAACACATCAAGTAACCAATAACAGTAGTAGAAGCGAACACTTATGGGTAAGATCTGTACCATAAGTATATTTACTGAAATGACATGAATATAAATTAATTGTATTGTTATAGGCAGCAGTAATGATCAACTTTCCAGCCCTTATCTTTGTGTGCTCTGACGTCTTTGATAGGCTCTGCCATAACTGCTATGTTGCAAATTATCATGAAGGAAAGATGAGCATCGGATCTACAAGTCTCAGTATCACAAGCATCACATCACTAAGCTCTGATACTTCTACTTCACTAAGCTCTGATATTTCACTACTAAGCTCTAACACTTAACTACTAAACAGGGCCTTATCACCACAATGATGGTTTGTGAAGCTAACAATGTATTTTTAATTGGCTATAAGGATTCGATGAATGATGGTTTGTGAAGATGCGGTCTTCAGTTTCAGGTATTTTGTGTTTGTGAAGCTGCGAGCTTCGGTTAATGGTATTTTGTTGTATTTTGGCACTTTAGTGAATGAAATGGGGTTGGTATCATGTACCAGTGTTCTATGAACAAGTTTTTTTTTTTGTTGATTATTGTACAAAAGTACTGGTTGAATATTGTACGAACATGTTTATTTTTCTTAATATGAAATACGTGTATTATAAGTTATTTGATGTTTGTGAGAGTTTCTGGAATTTATATTATGCGTTTCTGGAATTGATATTATGCGTGGATCTGGTAATGTAAATGGGAACCGACAACGTAAATGGGAATTGATAAACCGGGTCCCTTGACGGCTAAAAAACGTCCACAAAAATAACTTATGTTGACGGTCATTAACCGTCAGCTAGGCCACAGTTAGGAAAAGTATGCACCTATATTGACGGTCAAAAAACTGGATTTAGTTGACGGCTAAAACCATCAACGTCATGCCGGCAACCGTCAACTAAAGTAGGGACTTTTGCTGACATTGGCCTAGCTGACGGAAGGGAAACTGTCAACTATACCCTTTGGTGACGGGAAAAAAACCGTCAACAAAAGTTATTTTTCTTGTAGTGTCATGTAGAAGAAAGATAACCTCTACAAACTATTGATTCTGAATGCAATGGATGATGCAATGGCAAAATCATACAATAAGAAGGTCTATGCTAGAGACGATTGAGAGTCTCTATAGAAGCACTACAAGACAGATGAGAAGATGTCCAAGATCCATCTCATCAAAAAATTCTTCACTATGAAATTTGAAGATGAGAAGGTCATGCTGCCTCAAGTCAAAGAACTATGAGGTTGCAGTAGAAATTTTAGGGAAAAGACATGAAATAAGGAGACAAATTCATGGTGGGTGTTATCATCACCAAGCTTCCTCCTGGGTGTATAAAGTTCAAAACAGACATGTACCGCAAGAAGATGGAGATCCAGCTAGAGGATCAGATGCACTAGATCTACATTGAAGATGAAGTTAGAGGTCAAATCAAAGTTGATACTCTATGCAAAAAGTTTACGAAGGCAAACATTGTGCAGTCTGGAGACACAAAGGGGAAGAAAAAGGCTTTTTACAACAACAAGAAGAAGTACTTCACCCATCTAAAGGTGAAGTCGACCTCATTCAAGCCGAAGTCTGGCAACGATGGTGTACGCTTCAACTATGGCAAGAAAGGCCACTTCAAGAAGGATTGTATATCTAAGCCCAAGCCCAAGCCAAAACCAAAAGAATAAGATGCAGTTAAACCTTGTTGATATAATAGCACAAGTTGACTCATCTGGAGAAGATACAGACTAGTGGGTGGATATGAGTACATTTTGCTAAGTATGCACGAAGAAGGGTTGTTTCCAAATATGAATCCACTCTAAAAAAGGTGTCTATGGCGAACAAGTCACAAGTTGAGGTTATGAAGATATCGACGGTGATGAAGCTGACTTCGGAAAAGACTCTTACGTTGGAGAACGTGAAGCACATACAAGTGATTTCTAAGAACCTGATTTCAGGAAGTCTGTTGTGCTGTGCAGGCTTGAAAATGGACATCAATGCGGGTAAGATGGTGATGTCCTATAAAGGAGCATACTTCGAAAAAGCTTTATGTACCGAAGGGATGTTTAAATTATAACTTGTAACTCCTTCTAGTATTAATGTAGTTTATTCTTCTGGTTACACTCTTGAGTTATATGGCATCGTAGACTAGGGCATGTACATTGTAAATATATTAACAAAATGTCTAGTGTAGGCCTTGTAATCTCCAAATATGAGGGTAAGGAAGTGGAGAAGTGTGAAGTCTGTGCGTAGAAAAAAATTGTTAGAAACCATTCAGGCGGGTGATCTGAAACATAGATCTTCTGGAGTTTGTACACTCAGATATTTGTGACTTCAAATAATTATCCACAAAGACTGGATGAGATATTTTATTACTTTTATTGACAACTTCTCAAAGTATGCATTCGTCTATCTTCTCATTTCGGAAGTTGAAGCATTCGAGATGTCCAAGGATTCAAAGCTGAAGCTGAGTGTAAAACTAAACAATAACTCAAAAGACTCAGAAGTAATCGAGACAGAGAGTATTATTCTATTGAATTCGTATCGTTCTGCAAAGAAAATGGAATTGTCAATGAAAACATTGCTCCTTATTCTCCTCAATCTAATGGAGCTACAGAAAGAAATAATAGAATGTTAACAAAGATGATAAATTACATGCTATTGGTTGTGGGTCTTCCAAACTAATTCTTGGGAGAAGTCGTGCTTATGGCTAATTTGTATTCAATAGAGTGTCGTTTGCCACATCTGACGTCACTCCTCATGAACTCTGGTTCAAAGTCAGACCCAACATGAATGTCGTTCGAGTGTGCAATTTTCTGGCATATGTAAAGCTTCTAGACATCAAGATTCAGAAGCTGGGAACCATGATGATAAAGGCAATATTCTGGGTATGTTGGTAAGAGTGATACTAAGAGGTTCCTTGATATCGAGTCAAATTATATCATTGAATTTTGTGATACAGAATTCTTTGAAGGCAAGTTTGTTAGACATAAAAGAATTATTCTCTTGGATATTCCAGAGAACATTGTTAGCACTTGGAAGCTAGTGTTTCAAAGAAAACATAGTCTAAGAGGAGGTTTTCGTTTAATAGACAATGTTTGAACTTGAACTCGTTGAGCCGTCAGTAAAGCGAGTGACGAGGTCACAGGAATTTGAAAATGATTTCCTAACCTATCATGTGGAAGCAGATCCGCTTACCTATAATGAGACGATGAAGACAAAAGATACTATTGTCTGGAAGGAGGATGTCAATGACGAGTTTGACTCCATAACATCCAATAATACTTGGGTGTTGGTCAATCTTCCTGAAGGAGCAAAACCCATCGGTTGCAAGTGATCTTCAAGATAAAGGCTGACGAAACTATTAATAAGTTCAAGGATATGCTAGTTGCCAAGGGATTTTCTCAAAACAGGGGATCTGCTACTTCGATACATAGGCTCCAGTTGCACGGATGACAACTATTAGGATGTTGATTGCTCTGGAAAGTATTCACACACTAGTGGTACATTAGTTGGACAGCAAAACTGTATTCCTAAATGGAGATCTGACTGAAGAGATTTATTTGCAACAACCCAAAGGATTTGTCATCAAAGGACTTGAAGACTAAGTTTGTAAGCTAGTCAAATCTATATACGGTCTGAAGTTAGCTCCCAAGATGTGGCATGAGAAGTTTGACAAGGTCATAAGATCAAACGACAATAGAGTCAGCGAGATAGACAAGTGTGTATACACTAAGTTTGTTGATGTAAGAGGAGTGATATTGTGTCTCTATGTGGATGACATGCTAATCCTAGATATGAATTTAGAATGTGTCACAGAGATGAAGAAGTTTCTCTCGTCCAAGTTCAATATAAAGGACATGTGAGATGTTGATATTATCCTTGGGATAAAGATCATCTGGAAAGAAGTTGGGCTTGCTCTATCACAAGATAACTACATAGAAAATATGCTCAAATGTTGTGGATATCAGGATCTTCTAGGGATTGATACTCCGTATAGGTGTGACAAGAAGCTGAAGCCAAATCTAGGAGAAAGAATAAAAAAGTTGGAGTACTCGAGCGTTATCAGAAGCTTGATGTATGCTACGAGTGCCACCAGGCCTGACATAGCTTTTATCATGGAGATGCTGAGTTGACTCATGAGCAATCCAAGTGTTGAACGCTAGAAAGCTGTGAAGATAGTGATGATATATCTCAAGAGGAATCAGAAGTATACATTGCACTACATCGGTTATCTGGCAATGGTAGAAGGCTTTAATGATGTAAGTTGGTCCTCAAAAGAAGAGAATACAAGATCTACATAAGGATACGTCTTCTCTATATATGGAGCTGTTATATCATGGAAGTCGAAGAATTAGACTTTTCTTTCTTACTCTTTAATAGAGTAAGTTTTACTGATAGCTGTAGTGGATGAAGCAGAATGTCTTTGGGAGTCGTCGGAGTCGAGAAGGGGGTATCAGGGGGTCGCCGGAAGGGGGGTCGGGAGGCTGCCGGGGGCTCGGGGAGTCGTCGAGGTCGGGGAGGAAAAGAGGGCGGCAAAGAAATTTGGAAATGAAAAATGAAAATCGAACCAACGCCTAGAACCCTATATCAAATATTTTAGCAACATTTACAAAAGACGTCGCTAAACGTCGTTATTAGTTGATATACTGCGACATATTAAGTAAGAAGTCGCTAAACATCACAAAGTTTGCGATGTTTAGCGACGTTCTTCGACTACTACTCTACTTATTTTTCTACGAAATTACGGTAGTTGCAAACCGTCATTGGACGTCGCAAACAGCAACGTCTTGCGATGTTTCTTACCAACGTCGCTAATATGCAAAATATTACGACGTTTCTTCCGATGTCGCTAATTTTGTCGCCGATTTGACTTATTTTGGTAGTGGGAGTTCATGTATGATCTTCTACTGATTGGCGTATAGATTTCGGCAATACCAATCTATTCGACAACCGACATACGATTATAGTGGTGACGTCAAATGATCTCTTCAGTAACAAAAAAAATGACAGTGCTACTTCATTATACAGCACTGAATGGGCACATTAAGGATGGCATCATTACAGTGGTTAATGTTCAGAGCTAGGAAAAAATGGCCAATCCATTCACTAAATGCCTTAAATGCTATCTAGTCAAGGACACAACAAAAAAATAGGCTTGAATGACTTCTAATATTATGTCTTCATAATTCTACCATAAAATTTTATGCTATTAGTTCAAATAGAAATATACTAGGCATCTAATTTTTGGTTCAAGGAAGGATCATTAACTAAAATTAGTTAGTTATTGAGGACGTCAATGCGATTGGATCCCGGAACCTCCGTGGTCTATTGGTTGCTCTTAGCTTAGATCAAGTCCTGTGGGAGAATGGCATTAGCCTTAATGATTTCTTGGGTATTTGGAATGTTCGGGATGCTTTGTAGGAAGCACTAGTAGCTCAACAGTACAAAGGGACGAGTACACCATGCTATAGTGGTGTAACACCACATGATGTGGGACCTTAGCTTCGGGCCACGCCACAATGGTGTTGCACCGCATATAGATAAGTAGCCTAATACTGAACTGTGGAGAGTAGTAGTACAACACTACAAAGAGGCTGGGACATCATGCTACAGTGGTATAACACCACCAATAGCCTAGATCTTGGCTTTAGGCCATGTCATGGTGGCATAGCTCCGTAAAAAAGTGAAAGGCTTTATGTTGGGAAATGCTTAACTCTCTGAAAAGAACTCAAATAAGTTTATAAACAGAGATGTAGGACGTCTCTTGAGGATAACTTGTAGAGAACCAAGATACATACACGGATATCAGCGCAGGGCCTTTAAAGTGTGACCAAAGACACAACTGATGTCATTGTGTGAGTGAGAATGATAACTGTTATGATACTTAATTCAAATCATAATCCATTCTATATTGTACTGTTGTTTGTCCCATGAGGGAAGATTTAAGTCGTAAGCAGCATCTATCCTAATACATGATGTACATTCATTGTGGGGAGCGCCCGGACCATATATTGAGATATGTGAGAGATTATTGGAGTTTTAGCTTGCTCACAAGGAAAGATAGTCCCACATTGGAAAAAAAACTCCAAGTGAGTATCTTAATATATAGTTATGCTTTGTATTGAGGTATGCACATGGGGTGTGGACCATGAGGGGGTGTTTTCCTTGAGGACTAAGTTTAATTTCCATAAAAAAATATTTATATTTTTTGTCACTTGTCACTAGGGGTGAGCATTATTCGGTTTTGAACCGAAAATCAAACCGAACCGAACCGAACCGAATAAGAGATTCGGTTCGATTTTGAAAAAAATTGGTTCGGTTTCGGTTTTGAAAATACTAAATTTTTTTTATTCGGTTTCGGTTTCGGTTTTGGGTTTCGGTTTCGGTCCAGAACCGAAAACCGAATAAGAAATTTTAGTTTATATATATATATATATATATATTTATTTTATTTTATATATATATATATATATTTATATATATATATATATATATATATATATATATATATATATATATAGGTATTAATTATAGGTATATACTAAATATATATAGATATATACTATAGGTATATCTATATATATAGAGGTATATACTATATGTATATAATAAATATATTTAGGTATATTTAGTTATTATATATATTAACAAAAAAACACAAATAAACCAAAAAAATCGAATAAACCGAATAAACCGAAAACCGAACCGATTTAATTCGGTTTGGTTCAGTTCGGTTATTGACCAATTCGGTTCGGTTTTGGTTTTGCTTATTCGGTTTCGGTCGAATTCGGTTTTCGGTCATTCGGTTCGGTTGGAACCGAATAAACCGAATACTCACCCCTACTTGTCACTACCACATTCTAGAATAGGGGTATTTTAGACTTTTTGTGATTTATGATTATTTATATCACTTTAATTTATTTATTATGTTAGTGACATTTTATATGTTAACTTTAGAGCCATCTTATTTATATAGACTAGATGTTTAGTCATGACCATGCTAGACCTAATTAGTGAGATTAGACAATCATTAAACCATTTTATTAAGTCTAAGATTTGACTCTAGTTAGACTATCTAGTCATTTAGAATTAGACTAAAAATCTAATTAGAAGAAGGCCCCTTTGTTTAGAACTTGTCATGACAAGTTAGAGGGGGGCTCCTGGACATTCCCCTAACCAAACCCTAAGCCAAACCCTAATATAGTGGCCGGCCATGCTATAGCACCTTAGCCTATATGAGGAACAACTTCTTCTTCTTCCTCCTTTTATTTTATTTTTAGCCATAATTTAGAAGTTCTTCCCCAATTTTCTCCTACACCAAAATTATCTCTAAATAAGTCCAAATTGGTCTCATTCTCTTCCCCTTGGAGAGGAGAAGACTCTAGTGGCTAGCTTGGAGGGACTGGAGCACTTAGAGTTTGAAGGACTTCTAGATCTTGGCACATTTGTATTAGAAATCCATCTCCCAATAGGCATATGCATTCTAAACCATTTAATTTCCATAAATTTAGCATAGAGGCATTCATTAGGGACCCCATGCATTAGGGTTGCCATTAGTGAGGAGTTTAGACTCTCCTATTTCTAATTGAAAGATTTCCCCTTTGCATTGGGCTCAAATTGAGGAAAAATCCAATAATAGAGATTTTAGGGTTTGTAATTTGGTTATTTAGGTCATTCTAATGATTTAGAACATGAGAGTGTGATTTGGGTCAAGTTCGAATCCATTTGGAGCGCGTATCATGGACGTGTCACCACGTATTTAATACGCACGCCAAGTGTTTGATAAAACGACGTCCAAAAGAGCACCAATGCTCTAAATTTTAGTTTTGAATCTTGTTTTAGGTTTGCCTTGCTATGAGTTATCATGTAGGATTATCTAGTGATTTAAATTAGTTTTGATGCATTGTATATTGAGTTGGGGGATGTGGGATATAAGCCATGTTTAGATGTGGACTGTTTACTTCCTATATAGGTCAGTCCCATTTCCTTCTGCGATCAGTCCTGTATCTTAGTTCAGTCTTTGTATCTATATTTCAGTCGCTTTTGTTTGGTATCAGTTTTAGTATCAAGGTCCAGGTTTGTATCAGTTTAGATACATATACTAGTTCAGTCATCAGCATATTATTAATCCTTAGTTGCATTTCATATGGTTCAGTCTACCCTATTGTTCAGTTTTCCCTTACCTTCGAATTATATCAGTCCCATGGGTGGATTAAGTATCAGTCATGAGATACGGGAAGGCTTGAGTTTGGTTATATTGTAGACATTGTCTTCTACTCTTGTTTAGCCTGATTTTATTTGTTCAATCCAGTTAATGAATGGGGGAGGTAATGGCTCGAGATTCATATGATATTCTAGTCCACCACTATTCAGTCTTAGTAATGTCTAGTTGCCTATACTAGTATCAGTTTAGGATATTAGTTTAATTCCCATCTCAATTGTTCAGTCATCTACCATTGCCTACATCATTGTACTATTCAGTCCATACTTCCCTTTGAGTATCAGTCAAATGGGAGAGTAGGGCTTTACATTGGTTCAGTCCCAATATACTTTATGCTCATTACATATACTGTGAAGTCTTTAATTGACTATATTTGTTCAGTCCATGGCTAATGTATCAGTCCCTAATCTTGTTCAGTTCCCTGTTTTAATTTATTTCAGTCCACATTTTCACATATAGGCTTAAGTATGGGACTACTTGGTATCAGTTATGTTCAGTTCCATTTGTCCATTTACCATTTGTATATGTTATGTTAGTAAGGGAAAACATTATATAGCAGTAATAGTAGCAATTGCTACTTGTTAGCATGTGTATCAATTAGATGGTTACCCATATTTCTGTCCTCTTCATATGGTTTAGTCTCTGTTAGTAAGGGGAGGCTCTACCTTCATTTGAATCAAGTTACAGTGAAGAGGAGGCTCTACTTTCATTTGATATCAGTCCTCTAACTTCTTGTTGTCAGTTATTATTATTATATATATATATATATATATATTTTTTTTATTATTATTATATATATATATATATATATATATATATATATATATATATATATATATATATATATATATATATATATATATATATATATATATATATATATATATATATATATGGAAGCGGATCAAAAGCCCCCCTTAGAAAACCCCCTAAAAACCCCCTCACTCTAATCCGTAATTTAATGTTAATATTAATGTTAATATTAATGTTAATATTAACATTAAATACTAAAATTAATATTAAACTTAACATTAAAATTAATGTTAACACTAATTTAATATTAACATTAATATTAACATTAATACAAAACAAAAATAAAAACATTTAATATTAACATTAACATTAATATTAACATTAATAGTAACATTAACATTAATATTAACATTAATATTACGAATTAGAGTGAGGGGGGGTTTTAGGGGGGTTTCTAAGGGGGGCTTTTGATCCGCTCCATATATATATATATATATATATATATATATATATATATATATATATATATATATATATATATATATATATATATATATATATATATATTGTATCAGTCCAAATTAGATAGGGACTTTTGGTATCATGTCTCCTTTTCCATTTATTTAGCCATATACTTTTGTATCTGTCCTAAATTGCTAATATCAGTCACTGTCCTGTAGATGGCAGAGTATAGGATGCTTTACTGTTCAGTCCAGTTAGGGGGATTACCAAAGTTAAGTCCAGTCCATGTTACAGTGTGGTTCCAATCCCACTGTTTGGACAACAGTCCTATAAGGACTTATTGGTACTAGTCACCAGGGCTCTACTTCTCAGTCTTGTATCAGTTAGTGTAATGATTAGTGATGTGTATCATGTAGATAGGTATACAGGTGATACATCTATATACATATTATACATATGTATGTATGAATATATATGCACATATAGTAAGGTTATATTTAGAACTAAGAGAGTGTGTAGGTGGGTGATTGATCATAGGGTCTAACATGTGTGTTTGGATACTAGGTAAATAGTAGTGGAAGGGTTAGTGTACCAGGGATAGATGGAAGGGTGAATAGGAAATGTAGGATAAGAATTAGTATAAGTTTAAGATACATATTATATAGGGTATAAACTAGTAATAACTAAGTGACTAACCTTCACTAGACATTGACTAATATAGACTAGTATATCTTGGTATCAACCTAGTAACCTAGGCTTGACTCAATTGACCTAGTTTGACTAGTGTTGACCCAATTTGACTTTCATGACCTAAAAAAGGCCTAACAACATATAAATAATGCATTTAAATCTATTTGTTTACTCTAGAACACTTTGTAACCCTGTAAATTTATAATAGGTCTTTTGGACGCCAGTTTGGATATCGACACACAGTCTTTGCTCATGATATCATGCGAGTACATTATCTGATTATTTTCATCATAATAGTATCTATATTGCCTGCTCTAGACTAATTTACTTGATGCTGACACATTGTTAACACGGATTGGTACTATGTGGATCGTGTTAGGAGATGTTATCCCTTATCGAGTACATCGGATATTCCATGTTCATGTACTTTATCATGTACCTCGTGTACTCCTTGTATTCGTATTATTCATATACTCTCATGTGCTCTCATGTACTCTCATATTCTCACATGTGCTTCATGTGCAAACTAATAATCATGTACGTAACGTGTCATAATCAGATCCATGTGTATTGATTGGGAAGGGAGATAGAAGTAGTTATGTGATTAAATCCCTTAGTGTAATCATGTGCATGTCGATTATACCCTCACGTATAATTGAGATACCGTAGAATAATCATGTGCAACCTAAACCAATCATATAACTGTCTTTTGCTCTAAATCACTAGTGTTCATTCAAGTTGAGATGTTCTCTATCTTATTCATGTACTCAGTTTCCTTACCTGCTCTTCATATTATTTTCCTGTACTTCCTTTCCAGCATGTCATGTATTTTATTCTATTACGAGTTATATATTTTCTACCATACAATGGAACTACTTTCAGAGTTATGTACTTCGCTCCAATCCTGACTGGATATATTTTTTGGAGGACTTGGAGGATTTCTTCACAACCTATTATGGAGAAGGCTTAGACGATACTTGTGACTTGGATCACCAGGAGGATCCAATTAGCCTAGATGAGACACCAATAGTGCCTAGATTAGGCTGCTAGGACATTTGTCTGGATTTGTCTCCAG
Source organism: Iris pallida (assembly GCA_029216955.1). Classification (NCBI taxonomy): domain Eukaryota; kingdom Viridiplantae; phylum Streptophyta; class Magnoliopsida; order Asparagales; family Iridaceae; genus Iris; species Iris pallida. The sequence goes on from JANAVB010005549.1 coordinate 32,997, forward strand.
TTATTTTCTGAGATGTTATATTATTTCATATACTCTTTGAGATGTGCTGATAACACTTAGACTTATTTCTGTTTGGCTTGTATCATACTTTGATATTTATCTATTTCCATATCGTGTTGTTTTTCTCCTTAGCTATTTTGTGATTGAGTTGTATCTTTCGGAGATTGTCCTCCGTATGGAGAGTTATTATCAACAGGTACATTATATTGTATTTATTTGTTGTTAAGACCTAGGACAGCGTTCTACCGTCGACACTGCGGCGTAGGCTGGACATACCTACGGTCTCGTGCCTTTTCACTAGGTGCGGGTCATGACACATTTTTAGTGGTAACCCATGCAGGTCTGGTTCTGAGATTTATCTCAGTTCTGTAGTAGAACTCGGACTAGAGTATTACTACAACCTGTAGTAGGATATAGGATATGAGTTACAAGGTACTCAATCACAACTAGAAAATTTTTGATCTAATATTTGCCATTTTAAATTCTTCGGATAAACTGCCTTCTTTGAGATAATACTGTCCTTCTTTGATAATATCGTTTCCTGCTCAGTATTGACTTCCTTGTTTGATCTGTCTTCAGGATGGCGAAGACTAGGTCACATCGCTCTGGTCCAGCGGCTACCACCGAGAGGTCTGCCACCTCTCGTCCGATTCAGCAAGTTATTGAGGCTGCAGCACTTTTTACTTTTACGCACGTAGGAGTATTTACTGCTTTTGGGGTTCCTCCTCCACCTGTTCCAAGGACTACTCCAGTTATCCCTGATGTTATTTAGCTACCACCACCTCCAGCACCAGTGGATGCAACGCAGCTATTCGTACTTTTTTGAGAGATGATGGATGCGTAGCATCGTCAGTCCGTCGATATGAGGCAGGGTATTGAGAATGCCCACCAGGTGGCCCTAGCAGCAGTTGAGAGGATGGCTCAGGCCCAGCCATATGGAGGACATGTTCAGCATCAGAGGACGGGGACTATCATCAATTTTCAGAAGTTACAGCCCAAGGATTTTTGTGGTACAGAGGGTATCCTGTATGCAGACGACTGGATTGAGCATATTGAGGGGATCTGCCATCTGGCACAGATTTTGAGCAGTTTGCAGATTGAGGCAGCAGGCAGTCAGATGTTTGACTTTGCCTTGACATGGTATCGCACCGATCCGAGGGTCGGGGTTAAGGGACAGACTTGGGAGGCTTTCAAAAAGCTTTTCAAGGAGAAGTTCTTTCTAGATGTGGCTCTTAGTGCCTTAGAGAGCCAGTTTGAGAGCCTAGTCTAGGGAAACCTAACAGTGGAAGAGTATGCTAGGAAGTTATGCCGTCTGGGCAGATTTATGGAGGGGCTGAGTGATACAACAAAGGCGAGGAGGTTTCGCAAGGGCTTGATCAAAGAGGTCAAGTCATTGACCAAGAGTGACCGCATGCGACCTTTGAGCAGATTTTGGTGGGCGCTCTAGCAGCTGAGGATGACTTGGAGCTTAAGTCCAAGAGGGGTAGAGATACTTTTAGAGTGGGTAGCAGTACAGGCCCGACTAAGAGGCCCCATATCCAACATCAGCAGCAGAGGCCGTTCCAGCACTAACAATATCAGGGCCAGGGTCGTGCTCCTTTTCAACAGGCGTACCAGCAGTAGGCACCGAGCAGCAGGCACTGTCACGACCCGCACCCGCTAAAAGGGCACGTGATGCGACAACGTCCAGCCCTCACCGAAAAATCGGCATGGAACGCTGTAGATTTTTCTACTCTAAACAGTTTATATATATAACAAAAACCTGTCGAGAATATGGTCAACTCCGAACGGAGGACAAGCAATGAATATATATATGAGTACTCAATCACGACTCTAAGATAACAAAGTAAAGACTGAAATGAAAAGACAACAAGACGATAAAATAATATATAACCTGTCAAGTCTAACACAAGAATATATACAGTCCAAGTCTCTAATACAGTCTAAATAATAACAGTCTCAAAAGTAGCTGGAGACAATGTCCAGTACAAAAGACCTACTCTAACTAAGTAATAGGTAGGGTCTCGTCAGGCGGGCCTAACCCCTGCTGGACCAAAGTCTCCAAGTCTATACCCACTACGTCATCCGGACCGTAGTAGGTACTGTAGTCTCCCCCATCTGCATCTGTAATATTTTCAACATATCCTGTCAGGATGGAACGAGTACAATCCACTAACAATATTTCACAAGATATGACAAAAGCTATAATCTGTAAATAGAGAGTATATACAAGAAAATCATGGAATGTACATGTGAGAATCATGGCAAGGTAAGCTGTAAATCTAGTGCTAGAGCAAGGCAAGTAAACTGGTCATGGCATGTACAAGAATCAAGAATCATATATCTAGGTGTATGAATACTAGCTACAACATGTGGCCGGCTTGGGTCTTGCACAAGGTCTTCTGGCCTGGTTAATCATACGTGGAGTGTATGATTAACACTCACAAGGTCTACAAGAGTAACAAGGTGGATAATGACCACATGTCTACACTAATACTCCCCGTCCCCGACTGGTAGAGTGGATCCAAACAAGACACATCACGACACAGATTCTACGAGAAGGGAGCAAGTCTCCTCGAGAATCGGTGTCCATGTACTGCACAAGAACTACAAGGGGGCTTGCACAAGACAACAAGGAATAACACCTCATGTCGGGATCCATGAATACCAACCCGTGTGACCAATGTGTCGAGAACAAGCATATCTACACTAATTACATGGATTATATCAATCAGCATAAATTGGAAAAGTTTCAGAGAATGTACTCGCCTGAAATATGATATAGTACGTCAACCGGAGCAAATGCAGCGTCTCGAGGACCTATAGAGAACAAGACATATCAATACTATGTTTAGGAAATGAAATCAAATCAATTTGAATCCTGTTAAGTCATTCTAGGTCAAGGCATGTCAAACTAGGTTGTACGGGATCAAACTAAGTCATATTAGGTCTAACTGGGTTAAACTGGGTCAAACTGGGTCAAACTGAATCAATCGGGATCGATTTGAGTCAACAGTTGACTTTTTGGTCAACCGGTCAACTCTGGTCAACCGTGGTCAATTGTGGTCAACCTTAGGTCAACTCTAGGTCACTGGTGACTAACAGTTGACTTTCGGTCAACTGCACAAGTCTAATGGAATTTGGGACTAAATTGGGTAAAGTGTTGACCCATAGTTGACTTTTGGCCTAAAAAGTCAACCGTGGTCAACTGGAGTCAAGACTAGGTCTAGACGGCTATTTCTACCCATTACCAACCCATACAATCCATATCCAAGTCCATCTTGGACTTCGGAACTCATTTCTTGGCCATAGGCCAAATTCCTATTTTACCCTTAAAAAGGGCAAAATTCCTACTTCGGCGACTAGCTAGTTAGCCTACATACGCTTGATATTTTGACCCGATCTCCCCAGGGTAGTAAGGTACTAGCCTATAGGTATATTATCTACCAAAATACTTAGGTAAAGTGGACGTCTAGTCCAACTTACGACCCGTTGCCAAAATCTTGAATATTTTAAGATACGCACCGATACGGCGCGATACCGGTGCCCTACGACTCCGATTCCCACTCGAGAGCCTACTCGCAAAATCTAAATCACGTATTCTTGCCCCACACCAAGTTTCAACTCAATCCGATACTCCGAGCTCCGTTTCGCCCTCTAACTCGGTTTTCCTCTATTTCTATCCTAGCTTTCTTCCTTTTCTTCTAACTTCTTCCAATCTTTCCTCCTAACCTCTAATTCTTTTCTAACTTCTCATTCCATAATCTTCTTCTACTCTTCTCTACGATTCTAACCATATATAATACATATATATATATATATCTATATATATACATATATGTATAGGTGAAAAGGGGGGGTTAAATAGGCTTGAAGGCCAAAATAGGGGGGGGGGTTGCTGCTGATTGCAGCAGCTATTTGCAGCTGCTGCTGCTGCCTTTTACTGCTGCTGTTGCTGCTCTCATTCTTCTTCTACTTCACTTCTTCATCTCTTCCTCCTCTCTACTTCTATCTCTCTCTCTCTCTCTCTCTCTATATATATATATATATATATATATATATATATATATATATATATATATATATATATATATATATATATATATATATATATATATATATAATCTATCATCCATCCAACTCCACAAACACACACTCCTCTATACATACCTATACATACACACACACACATCTCCATATACATATATATACACACACACACACACACACACACATATATATATATATATATATATATATATATATATATATATATATATATATAAACACACACACACACACAAAAAAAAAATATATAAACACACACACACACACTCTCACAAACACACACAACCACACACCCTCTCACCACAACTCTCATGACAACTCCACCAATACCACTCTCTACACACACACACACAAATACATATAACCATATGTATACATATATATATACATTCATATATATATATATATATATATATTTAAAAAATATATATATATATATATATATATATATATATATATATATATATATATATATATATATATATATATATATACCATTTTGTATAAACCCCCAAATAATTCCTTAATCCTAGATTCTAGGGAATCCTACAAAATTCACGGGCAAATGGTAGAGAATTTCATTCCCTACAATTAATGTGAAGACATTAAATGGTAAAGAGGAATTTATTAGGGTTTAAATGCATACCTAAGTTCTTGGAGAGGGAGAGAGAAAGCTTGGAAAGAAAAGGAGATTTTGAAAGAGAGAGAGAGAGAGAAACTTAATGAAGAAGAAAGAGGGGGGGGGGGAGCCTTGTCATGGCCGGCCACCTCCTTGGGGGTTATTGGGTTGGGATCCAATAAGCCCCCAACCCATTTGACTTGGTTTGGGTTTAAATGAATTCGGTTTGGTTCGGTTTGTTTCGGTTTAGATCTAACTAACCAAATTAGCCTCTAAAATGACTAATTAAGCCATGGAAGTTGGGTTAATAATTTCTAGCCTAATTATGATAGTGTGTGGGCCAAACACAACTAGTTTGTGGGTCCCACTAGGGTCCAGGCTACCCGGGTCTCCAATTTGAGTCCGAATTGGATAAAATCCAAACCAACCCAAATAAATCCCAAAAATTCACATAAAATCAAATAAAATTCCTAAAAATTATATAACTTGAAAAATGACAAAAATACCCCTAATTTGAAAACTGGGGGTGACAAATCTACCCTCCTTAAAAAATTTCGTCCTCGAAATTGAATGAGAACTAACACAGCAATCATGAATAGAACAAGGAAAGAAAAGATAGAATTTTACCTCAAGGCTCGAAGAGATATGGGAATCGCTCCCGCATATCGTCCTCCCTCTCCCAGGTGGACTCACCTAGAGAGTGGTGTCTCCATGCAACGCGGACCAAGGGAATGACCTGGTTCCGGAGCACCTTCTCTCTTCGGTCCAAGATCTCGACCGGCTTCTCTGGATAGCTGAGTGTCGGTCCCACTACGATCTCTGAGTGGTCCAAGACGTGACTAGGATCTGCCACGTACCGTCTCAGCTGCGACACGTAGAACACACTGTGCACTCCCTCTAGTGCAGGCGATAACTCCAGTCGGTAAGCCACTGCACCGACCCTGCCCAAGATACGGAATGGTCCGATGTATCGTAGGCTAAGCTTCCCGCCGCCACCAAAACGAATCGTGCCACGCGTCGGAGAAATCCGTAGAAAGACAAGATCACCAACCTAGAACAAAACACAAGACTTAGAGCTTGATCTAAAACAATCACAATCAGACTCAAATACTAGAAAAATCTAAACTATACCTCAAACTCCAATGGCCTCCGGTGGCTATCGGTCCAATGCTGCTGCCTATCCCGCGCCACCCGAAGTCGATCTCTGATAACCCTGACCTTCTCTGCAGCATCCACTACCATCTCAGGGCCAAGCAAAACCCTCTCACCGACATCATCCCAAGACAAGGGAGTACGGCACCTCCGTCCGTATAGAGCCTCGAAAGGTGACATCTCTATACTGGCTTGGTAGCTGTTGTTGTAAGCAAACTCTACCAAGTGAAGGTGGTCCTCCCAAGATCCCCGGAAGTCCAAGACACAGGTACGCAGCATATCCTCGAGGGTCTGAATCGTCCTCTCCGACTGCCCGTCTGTCTGGGGGTGGTATGCTGTACTGAACTTGAGCGATGTGCCCAAGCTAAGCTGCAAACTCCGCCAGAAGTGGAAAGTAAATCGGCTGTCCCGATCCGAGACTATACTCACTGGCACCCCGTGTAATCGGACTATCTGTCGCACGTACATCTCGGCCAACCTCTCCGTCGACAAACCCACTTTGAAAGGCAAAAAGTGGGCCGATTTGGTCAATCGATCAACAATGACCCAAATCGCATCCTTCCCTCCTGGAGAGCGCGGAAGCCCAGATACAAAGTCCATAGTGATATGCTCCTACTTCCACTCAGGAATGGGGAGTGGCTGGAGCAATCCACCGGGTCTCTGTCTCCCGGCCTTCACCTGCTAGCACACCAAGCATCTCGACACGAACTGAGCCACCTCACGTTTCATGCCATACCACCAAACATGCTGTCTCAAGTCTCTATACATCTTGTTGGCTCCTGGATGCATAGAGTACTGAGAACGGTGCGCCTCCTGAAGAACCTCCTCCCGAAGTCCTCCGCTCGGCATATACAATCTGGTACCATGCCTCAACGACCCATCCCCTGCTAAAGAGAACTCATCCAACAGCCCTATCTGGACCTGCTCCCTGATGACCCTCAAAGCCTCATCCTCAAACTGAGCTGTCCTGACTCTCTCCAACAGCTCCGACTGTACCTACAGACCCTACATCTGCGCCTCGAACCCAGGAACTATCACCTCTATGCCCAAACTCTCCAGATCTGCCAGAAGGTGACGATCCATCGTCAAACACATGGCCATGGGATACCTGCTCAGAGCATCCGTGACCACGTTGGCCTTCCCTGGATGGTACTGTAAGGATATATCAAAATCCTTCATCAGCTCTAACCATCGCCTCTGCCTCATATTCAGCTCCTTCTGGGTAAATACGTACTTCAAGCTCTTGTGGTCAGTATAGATCTCCACACGCTCTCCGTATAGATAGTGTTTCTACAGCTTCAAGGCAAAGATGACTGCTGCCAGCTCAAGATCGTGGGTAGGGTAATTCCTCTCATGAGGACGTAACTGCCTAGATGCATAGGCAATTACCTTCCCGTGCTGCTGAAGCACACAACCCAAACCCCATCCTGAAGCATCACTGTAGATCGTATAACCACCAGATCCAGATGGCAGCGTCAAGATAGGACTGTAGTCAACCTCGCCTTCAGCTCCTCGAAGGCGGCCTGGCACTCATCGGACCAAACAAACTCCTCGTCCTTCCTGGTAAGGCGGGTCATCGGCTGGGCAATCCTGGAAAAGTCCTGCACGAACCTCCGGTAGTAACCTGCCAGACCCAAAAACTTTGAACCCCTGCTACTGAGCTCGGCGTCGACTAGGACTCCACAGCAGAAATCTTCTTCGGATCCACTGAAATTCCCTCGCCAGAGACAACATGGCCTAGGAACTCCACGCGATCCAAGAAGAACTCGTACTTGGACAGCTTCCCATACAGCTGCTCCCTCCCGAGAGTGTCCAACAGAATCCTCAGGTGCTCCTCGTGCTCCTCTGGCGTCTTCGAATAGATGAGAATGTCATCAATGAAGACCACCACGAACTTGTCAAGGTACTAATGAAATACCTTGTTCATCAAGTTCATGAATACCGTCGGGGCGTTGGTCAACCCAAACGGCATGACGGTATACTCATACTGGCCATAGCGAGTCCGAAAGGCAGTCTTCGGAATGTCATCCCGCTTTACCTTCAGCTGATGGTACCCGGTGCGCAAGTCAATCTTCGAGAACACTCTCGCGCCGCTCAACTGGTCGAACAAGTCATTAATCCTAGGCAAAGGATACTTGTTCTTGATGGTAAGGTTGTTGAGCGCCCTGTAATCAATACACAGACGTACCGTACCATCCTTCTTGGGGACGAAAAGAACTGGCACGCTCCAAGGTGAAGAGCTAGATCGAATAAAGCCTTTGTCCTCCAGCTCGTCGACCTGCTTCTTCAGCTCCGCTAACTCACTGTTGTTGATTCTATAGACGTACTGGGAGATAGGCTCAGCGCCCGGCACTAGGTCTATAGAAAACTCAACATTACGATCTGGCGGCATCCCGGGTAGCTCCTCGGGAAAGACATCCAAGAACTCAGCAATAAGTGGATGTGGCAACACCGGCCCCGCCAACAACGCTCCGCAGAATCCATCTTCCTGCTCCACTGCACCCCTGGTGAACTCATACTCCGGCTCTCTCGGCGGCCTAAATAGAATCCTGCCCCCTCTGCAATCGATGCTATCGTGGTGCGTGCTTAACCAATCCATACCGAGTACCACATCGTAACTCGGAAGTGGCATTACGAGCAAACACGCACTCAGCTCCCGGCCTCTCAAAGAAACTCTCCGCCCCTTGCAAACATTATTAACTAGGATGATGCCATTTCCAGTCATAATCTTGTAAGTCCTACCCAGATATTCAGCAATGATATTGTGCCTAAGTGCAAAAGAAACTGACATAAAACTGTACGTAGCACCTGAATCAAACAATGTTAAGGCAGGAAAAGAATCAAGAAGAACCGAACCTGCAACTACATCTGCGACTGGCTCGATCTCCTCGGCTGCAAGAGCAAAGGATCTGCCCTGAACACCCCGCTGCTGGTGGTGCTGTGCAAACCGCTGCTGCTGGGTCGGAAGCGGACCCCTCTGCTGCACTGCAGGAATTCTCGCCGGTGCCCCCTGAGCTGCTACCGCTCCACGGACTACCCTGCGAGGGTTCGCAGGACAATCCTTCAACTGATGTCCAGCCTCCCCGCAGTAGAGGCACAAACCCAGCCTCTTCCGACAAACCTCCCAGACATGACCAGGCCTCCTGCAGAAGTGGCAAAGAGCCCCATGCTGAGCCTGCCTCGGCTGAGTGTGCTGCACCTGCTGAACCGGTGCTCGGGTCTGAACCTGCAGCTGGTGATGCTGAAAAGAACGATGCTGAAGCTTAGGGCGCTTAGCAGCCCCTGCGCTGCTAGTAGCCTCCGAGAAATGATCCCGCTCCCTCTTGGGCTTCAAGCCCCACTCCCGCTCAACCTTGCGGGCCTCCGCATAGATCTGGGCATATATCTCATAGAAGGAGGGAATGAGGTGCTTGATATCCCAAGCCAGCCCCTTCCTGAAACGGCTCGCCCTGATCTCCGGGTCTCGAACCATGTACTCTGCGTATCGGCTCAGACGGCCGAACTCCGCTGCATACTCCTCCACAGATAGACTGCCCTGCTGTAGATCCTGGAACTGCCGCACCAGGTCAATCTTGTCCGTGGGGGAAAAGAACTTCTTCTTGAAGAGGAGCGTAAACTCTGCCCAAGTATGGCCCTCTCCAGCTAGGGCTGGCTCGTTTCTGAACCAGATGCGCGCAATGTCTAGCAACTGCAAACCTACCGCCTCGACCTTCAGGTCGTTTGCCAGGCGGCAGGCCCTCATCTGCCGCTCGATATCCTCGAGCCAATCATCTGCATAGACCACGCCCTCGGTCCCGCTAAAGTCATGGAGCCCGAGCTTCTTGAAGTCCTGGATATCCCCGTACCTCAGTCGCGTCCCCGGATGAGGAGCCCTCTGCTCCATGGCTGCAAGGGCCAACTGATGGGCATCCTCCATGCCATGACGCATCGTGTCTGTCTGCCTCTACTGAGCCTCGGTCTGGGCTCTCTGAGTCTCCAGTATCTGCTGGAGGAAGGTAAGCATCTGCCCCATATCCGTAGGCAGAGGAGGTGGAAGTACGCCTGCAACTGGCGGAGGAATCCGCTGCGCAGGAGGAGGAAGAGCACCCACGACAGCTTCCGACACTACGGGAAGAGCACCCGCAACCCCAGGGACTGTCATCGAGGTAGCTGGAGGAGTACCTCCGAGAGCTCCAACAGAAGTCCCATCTGCAGGGGAGGTGACCGGAGCCTGCCCGCCAGAGGTGGCAGACCTCTCCGTCTCCCCGTGCTCCTCGCCAGGAGAATGAGTCATCACTATCCTGGAGACAAATTGAAAAGAAGATATCAATATGGCACATGAAGGCAATATCAAAGGAGGACAGCTAGAATGCAGTAAAATCAATATCAAAGATCCTACTGTGATTGAGCACTCTTAGCCTACTACCACCTATGTGTAACACAGGCTCGTAGTCAACACTCTAAGACGAGTGCCGCCACGACATCGTACTAATTGCGACTTCAGGACCTGCGTGGGCTACCACTAAAACGTGTCACGACCCGCACCCGCTAAAAGGGCACGTGACACGACAACGTCCAGCCCTCACCGAAAAATCGGCGTAGAACGCTGTAGATTTTTCTACTCTAAACAGTTTATATATATAACAAAAACCTATCGAGAATATGGTCAACTCCGAACGGAGGACAAGCAATGAATATATATATGAGTACTCAATCACGACTCTAAGATAACAAAGTAAAGACTGAAATGAAAAGACAACAAGACGATAAAATAATATATAACCTGTCAAGTCCAACACAAGAATATATACAGTCCAAGTCTCTAATACAGTCCAAATAATAACAGTCTCAAAAGTAGCTAGAGACAATGTCCAGTACAAAAGACCTACTCTAACTAAGTAATAGGTAGGGTCTCGTCAGGCGGGGCTAACCCCTGCTGGACCAAAGTCTCCAAGTCTATTCCCACTACGTCATCCGGACCGTAGTAGGTACTGTAGTCTCCCTCATCTGCATCTGTAATATTTTCAACATATCCTGTCAGGATGGAACGAGTACAATCTACTAACAACATTTCATAAGATATGACAAAAGCTATAATCTGTAAATAGAGAGTATATACAAGAAAATTATGGAATGTACATGTGAGAATCATGGCAAGGTAAGCTGTAAATCTAGAGCTAGAGCAAGGCAAATAAACTGATCATGGCATGTACAAGAATCAAGAATCATATATCTAGGTGTGTGAATACTAGCTACAACATGTGGCCAGCTTGGGTCTTGCACAAGGTCTACTGGCCTGGTTAATCATACGTGGAGTATATGATTAACACTCACAAGGTCTACAAGAGTAACAAGGTGGATAATGACCACATGTCTACAATAATACTCTCCGTCCCCGACTGGTAGAGTGGATCCAAACAAGACACGTCACGATGCAGGATTCTACGAGAAGGGAGCAAGTCTCCTCGAGAATCGACGTCCATGTACTACACAAGAACTACAAGGGGGCTTGCACAAGACATACCAAGACAACAAGGAATAACACCTCATGTCGGGATCCATGAATACCAACCCGTATGACCAATGTGTCGAGAACAAGCATATCTACACTAATTACATGGATTATATCAATCAGCATAAATTGGAAAAGTTTCAGAGAATGTACTCGCCTGAAATATGATATGGTACGTCAACTGGAGCAAATGCAGCGTCTCGAGGACCTATAGAGAACAAGACGTATCAATACTATGTTTAGGAAATGAAATCAAATTAATTTGAATCCTATTAAGTCATTCTAGGTCAAGGCATGTCAAACTAGGTTGTACGGGGTCAAACTAAGTCATATTAGGTCTAACTGGGTCTAACTGGGTCAAACTGAATCAATCGGAATTGATTTGAGTCAACAGTTGACTTTTTGGTCAACCGGTCAACTCTGGTCAATCATGGTCAACTGTGGTCAACCTTAGATCAACTCTAGGTCACTGGTGACTAACAGTTGACTTTCGGTCAACTGCACAAGTCAAATGGAATTTGGGACTAAATTGGGTAAAGTGTTGACCCATAGTTGACTTTTGGCCTAAAAAGTCAACCGTGGTCAACCGGAGTCAAAACTAGGTCTAGACGGCTATTTCTACCCATTACCAACCCATACAATCCATATCCAAGTCCATCTTGGACTTCGGAACTCATTTCTTGGCCATAGGCCAAATTCCAATTTTACCCTTAAAAAGGGCAAAATTCCTACTTCGGCGACTAGCTAGTTAGCCTACCTACGCTTGATATTTTGACCCGGTCTCCCCAGGGTAGTAAGGTACTAGCCTATAGGTATATTATCTACCAAAATACTTAGGTAAAGTGGACGTCTAGTCCACCTTACGGCCCGTTGCCAAAATCTTGAATATTTCAAGATACGCACCGATACGGCGCGATACCGGCGCCCTACGACTCCGATTCCCACTCGGGAGCCTACCCGCAAAATCTAAATCACGTATTCTTGCCCCACGCCAAGTTTCAACTCAATCCGATACTCCGAGCTCCGTTTCGCCCTCTAACTCGATTTTCCTCTATTTCTATCCTAGCTTTCTTCCTATTCTTCTAACTTCTTCCAATCTTTCCTCCTAACCTCTAATTCTTTTCTAACTTCTCATTCCATAATCTTCTTCTACTCTTCTCTATGATTCTAACCATATATAATACATATATATATATATATCTATATATATACATATATGTATAGGTGAAAAGGGGGGGGGGGGTTAAATAGGCTTGAAGGCCAAAATGGGGGGGGGGGGGGGGGGTTGCTGCTGATTGCAGCAGCTATTTGCAGCAGCTGCTGCTGCCTTTTACTGCTGCTATTGCTGCTCTCATTCTTCTTCTACTTCACTTCTTCATCTCTTCCTCCTCTCTACTTCTATCTCTCTCTCTCTCTCTCTCTCTCTCTCTCTCTCTCTCTATATATATATATATATATATATATATATATATATATATATATATATAATCTATCATCCATCCAACTCCACAAACACACACTCCTCTATACATACCTATACATACACACACACACACACACATCTCCATATACATATATATATACACACACACATATATATATATATATATATATATATATATATATATATATATATATATATATATATATATATATATATATAAACACTCATACACATATATATATATATAAACACACACACACACACTCTCACAAACACACACAACCACACACCCTCTCACCACAACTCTCATGACAACACCACCACTACCACTCTCTACACACACACACACAAATACATATAACCATATATATATATATATATATATATATATATATATATATATATATATATATATATATATATATATATATATATATATATATATATACCATTTAATATAAACCCCCAAATAATTCCTTAATCCTAGATTCTAGGGAATCCTACAAAATTCAAGGACAAATGGTAGAGAATTTCATTCCCTACAATTAATGTGAAGACATTAAATGGGAAAGAGGAATTTATTAGGGTTTAAATGCATACCTAAGTTCTTGGAGAGGGAGAGAGAAGGCTTGGAAAGAAAAGGGGATTTTTGAAAGAGAGAGAGAGAGAGAGAGAAACTTAATAAAGAAGAAAGAGGGGGGGGGGAGCCTTGTCATGGCCGGCCACCTCCTTGGGGGTTATTGGGTTGGGATCCAATAAGCCCCCAACCCATTTGACTTGGTTTGGGTTTAAATGAATTCGGTTTGGTTCGGTTTGTTTCGGTTTAGATCTAACTAACCAAATTAGCCTCTAAAATGATTAATTAAGTCATGGAAGTTGGGTTAATAATTTCTAGCGTAATTATGATAGTGTGTGGGCCAAACATAGCTAGTTTGTGGGTCCCACTAGGGTCCAGGCTACCCGGGTCTCCAATTTGAGTCCGAATTGGATAAAATCCAAACCAACCCAAATAAATCCCAAAAAATCATATAAAATCAAATAAAATTCCTAAAAATTATATAACTTAAAAAATGATAAAAATATGCCTAATTTGAAAACTGGGGGTGACAGGCACCGAGGCAGGCACAACAGGTCATCCCTTGCCCCTTCTGGAAGAAGCCAAGGCACGGGTGAAAAAATATAGGAAGAGGTTGGACAAGTGTCTGTTGTACGGATCAGCAGAGCATCAGCTGAGGGATTATCCTATGGCTTCTGCCCTTATGGCTCAGGACGGAGCCCTAGTCCAAGGAGGAGCAGCTAGAGCACCGGCAGGCCAGCAGAGAGGATCGCCTCTACAGACTCAGCAGCAGTAGTTTGTGCAGCATCAGCAGCAGGCCAGAGGAGGCTAGCAGCGGAGAGCTTTCGCCACGGCATCTAAGGAGACCATGCCAATTGGTGATGTGATAACAGGTTTCGTCCTTATTGATTCCATTCCAGCATTTGCTTTATTTGATTCTGGGGATTCCTATAGTTTTAGGTCTGTATCTTTTGATGTTAGACACCATCTTGCATCTGAATCTTTGCCTAGGACTTGCAAGATCACGACTGGAGGTGTATCATCCTCGTCAGTGATGTTTGTAAGAATCGGAGAGTTATCTTGGAAGGCAGGGAACTAGATGTATGTTTGCTCGTAATGCCACTCCCGAATTACGATATTGTACTCGGAATGGATTGGTTGAGTAGGCACCATGCTAGTATAGATTATCGTGGAGGCAGAGTGTTATTCAGATCACAAGGGGAGCCAGAGTTCGAGTTTTCCAGAGGAGAGGCAAAGCAGAGTGGGGGAGTTTTCTATGGAGCCTTAGCAGAGGAGCAGAGTTTGCTACATCCACTGATAGCTGAGTTCATAGATATTTTCCTGGAGTAGTTGCCAGGGTTGCCTTAAGACAGCGATGTTGAGTTCTCTATAGATTTGGTGCCAAGTGCTGAGCCGATATCTCAGCACATCTATTGAGTTAACAACAGTGAGCTGGCAGAATTTAAGAAGCAGGTGGATGAGTTACAGAACAAAGTCTTCATCAGATCTAGTTCTTCACCGTGGGGTGCTCCGGTGCTTTTTGTGCCGAAAAAGGATGGGTCGGTACGCATGTGTATCGACTACAGGGCTCTCAACAGCCTCACCATCAAGAACAAGTACCTGCTGCCGAAGATCGATGATTTGTTCGATCAATTGAGCGGAGCGAGGGTATTTTTCAAGATTGATATGAGTTCAGGTTATCACCAGGTGAAGGTAAAGAAGGAGGATATTCTGAAGACAGCATTTCGGACTTGGTATGGCCAGTTTGAGTTCTTGGTGATGCCATTTTGGTTGACTAATACCCAGGCGGTGTTCATGAACCTGATGAACAAGGTGTTCCACCAGTATTTGGACAAATTTATGGTGGTATTCATAAATAATATCTTGGTGTATTCAAAGACCACGGAGGAGCATGAGGAGTATCTCAGAGTAGTTCTGGAGACTCTCAGGAAGGAAAAGCTTTACGACAAGCTTTCGAAGTGTGAGTTATTTCTTGATCGGGTTGAGTTCCTGGGTCATGTAGTGACCGGAGAGGGGATCTCAATCGACCCAAAGAAGATCACGACAGTTGAGGCATGGGCTGCTCTAAGTTCATTGGTAGAGATCAGGAGTTTTCTGAGATTGGCAGGCTACTATAGGAGGTTTGTTCAGCATATTTCCCAGATTGCAGAGTCGTTGACTAGGCTGACCCGGAAGGACATAGAGTTTGTCTGGACAAAGAAGTGTCAAGTCGCCTTTGATCAGTTCAAAAGGAGGTTAACGATATCTCCAGTATTGACGTTGCCATCGGAGATAGGTGGTTTTACTATCTACAGTGACGCCTCAAAGAAGGGTCTGGGTTGTGTCTTGCAGCAGAATGGAAGGTGATTGCTTATGCTTCTAAGCAATTACGTTCGCATGAGAAGAACTACCCTACCCTCGACTTGGAGTTGGCAGCGGTCATTTTCGCTCTTAAGTTGTGGAAATACTATATATACGGAGAGCGTGTGGAGATCTTTACGAACCATAAAAGCTTGAAGTATGTGTTTACCCAAAAAGAGTTGAACATGAGGCAGAGGAGATGGTCGGAGTTGATGAAGGACTTCGATATCTTATTGCAGTACCATCTAGGAAAGGCCAACGTGGTTGTCCATGCCTTGAGCAGGTATCCGGTAGCTATGTGTTTGACGGCAAACCGTTATTTGCTGGCAGATCTTGAGAGTTTAGGGATCGAGGTGATGGTACCGGGAGTAGAGATACATATATGGAGACTGCAGATCCAGTCGAACTTGATGGACAAAATCAAGTTGACTCAGTTTGAGGATGTAGCTCTGAGGAGTATCAAATAGCAAGTTCGGGCAAGACTTCTGGATGAGTTTGTTATTGTAGAGGATGGAACATTAAGGCCCGATTCCAGAATGTGTGTGCCTAGTAGAGAGCTTCGGGAGCAGGTTATCTAGGAGGCGCATCACTCTCAGTATTCTATGCATCCAGGTGACAATAAAATGTATAGAGATCTGAGAGAGCATGTTTGGTGGTATGGTATGAAGCAGCATGCTTCGTAGCCAGATGCTTGGTATGCCAGCAGGTAAAGGCAGAGAGGCAAAGGCCTGGAGGCTTGTTGTAGCCATTGCCCATTTTGGAGTGGAAATGGGAGCACATCACTATGGATTTTGTATCAGGGTTGCCACGTACACCAGGAGGGAAAGTCGCGATTTGGGTCATCGTAGACAGTTGACCAAATCAGCCTATTTCTTGCCATTCAAGGTGGGTTTGTCTACAGAGAGGCTAAAAGATATGTATGTGAGGTAGATAGTCAGACTGCATGGAGTTCTCGTGAGCATAGTCTCGAATCGGGATAGTCGCTTCACTTTCCACTTCTGGCGGAGTCTGCAGGCTAGCTTGGGCACTCAGCTCAAGTTCAGTACCTCTTGCCACCCTCAGACAAACGGGCAGTCAGAGAGGACTATCCAGACTCTCGAGGATATGCTACGCACCTGTGTTTTGGATTTTAGAGGCTCCTGGGAGGATCATCTGCACTTGGTTGAGTTTGCCTATAACAACAGCTTTTAGGCGAGCATTGAGAAGTCACCATTCAAGGTGTATCTTGGGATGACATTGGAGAGAGAGCTTTATTAGGGCCTGAGATGGTTGAGGATGCAGCTGAGAAGGTAAATCTCATCAGGGATCGACTTCGGGTGGCACAGGACAGACATCGACATTGGGTCGATAACCACCGGAGATCTTTAGAGTTTGAGGTATAGCTTATATTTTAGGTTTAGATTAGTTTAATTTTATGATCATGTTTGTTTATGATTGACTGTTATAGATTAAATGTGAGACCTTATTTGTGCTAGGTTGGAGATCTGGTGTTCCTGAGGATATCTCCGATACGGGACACTATTCGCTTTGGTGGAGGTGAGAAGCTTAGCTCGTGTTTCATCCGACTTTTCATTATTCGTGAAAGAGTCGGTGTCGTGGCTTACATGATAGACTTACCACATGCACTAGAGGGATCATTCACAACATGTTCTACTTGTCACAGTTGAGACAGTACATGGCAGATCCCAGTCACGTACTAGATCACTCCGAGATCGAGGTGGGCCCTACTCTCAGCTATCAAGGACATCTAATGGAGATTCTGGATCTTCGAAAGAAGGTGTTGGAGAACCATTTCTTTGGTTCGCATCACGTAGATGCATCACTCTCCAAGTGAGTCAACCTGTGAGAGGGAGGATGAGATGCGCGAGCGATACCCATATCTTTTTGAGCCTTGAGGTATGGTTCTTTCTATCCTTTTCATTCATGTCCTAGTTTCGTCTTTTAATTTTGAGGACGAAATTATTTTAAGGAGGGTAGATTTGTCACTACCATATTCTAAAATAGGAGTATTTTAGACTTTTGTGATTTATGATTATTTATATTATTTTAATTTATTAATTATGTTAGTGACATTTTATATGTAAACTTTAGAGCCATCTTATTTAGATAGATTAGATGTTTAGTCATGACCATGGTAGACCTACTTAGTGAGATTAGACAATCATTAAACCATTTTATAGTCTAAGATTTGACTCTAGTTAGACTATCTAGTCATTTAGAATTAGACTAAAAATCTAATTAGAAGAAGGCCCCTTTGTTTAGAACTTGGCATGACAAGTTAGAGGGGGGCTCCTTGGACATTCCCCTAACCAAACCCTAAGCCAAACCTAATATAGTGGTCGGCCATGCTATAGCCCCTTAGCCTATATAAGGAACAACTTCTTCTTCTTCCTCCTTCCATTTTATTTTTAGCCCTAATTTAGAAGTTCTTCCCCAAACTCCTATACCCAATTTATCTCCAAATCAGTCCAAATTGGTCTCATTCTCTTCCCCTTTGAGAGGAGAAGGCTCTAGTGGCTAGCTTGGAGGGATTGGAGCACTTGGAGCTTGAAGGATTTCAAGATCTTGGGACATTTGCATTGGGAATCTATCTCCTACTAGGTATATGTATTCTAAACCATTTAATTTCCATCAATTTAGTGTAGAGGCATTCATTAGGGACCCACATGAAATAGGGTTGCCATTAGTGAGGGGTTTAAACTCTCTTCGTTCTATTTGAGGGATTTTCCCTTTATATTTGGCTCAATTTGAGGGAAAATCCGAGAATAGAGATTTTAGGGCTTGTAATTTAGTTATTTAGGCCATTCTAATGATTTAGAACATGAGAGTGTACTTTCGGTCAAGTTTAAATCCATTTGGAGCGCGTATCATGGACGTGTCACCACGTGTTCGATACGTACGCTAAGTGTTTGACAAAATGACCAAAAAAGCACAAATGCTCTAAATTTTAGTTTTGAATCTTGTGTTAGGTTTGCCTTGCTATGAGTTATCATTGTAGGATTATCTAGTGATTTAAATTAGTTTTGATGTATTGTATATTGAGTTGGGGGATGTGGGATATAAGCCATGTTTAGATGTGGACTGTTTACTTCCTATATAGGTCAGTCCCATTTCCTTCTGCGATAAGTCTGTATCTTAGTTCAGTCTTTGTATCTATGTTTCAGTCCCTTTTGTTTGGTATCAGTTTTAGTATCAAGGTCCAGGTTTGTATCAGTTTAGATGCATATACTAGTTCAGTCATCAGGATATTGTTAATCCTTAGTTGTAATTCATATGGTTCAGTCCACCCTATTGTTCAATTTCCCCTTACCTTCGAATTGTATCAGTCCCATGGGTGGATTAGGTATCAGTCATGAGATATGGGAAGGCTTGAGTTTGGTTATATTGTAGACACTGTCTTCTACTTTTGTTTAGCCTTATTTCATTTGTTCAATCTAGTTAATGAATGGGGGAGGTTATGGCTCGAGAATCATATATTGTTCAGTCTTAGTAATGTCCAGTTCCCTATACTAGTATCAGTTTAGGATATTAGTTCAATTCCCATCTCAATTGTTCAGTCCTCTACCATTGCCTACATCATTGCATTGTTCAGTCCATACTTCCCTTTGAGTATCAGTCAAATGAGAGAGTAGGGCTTTACATTGGTTCAGTCCCAATATACTTCATGCTCATTCTATATACTGTGCAGTCTCTAATTGACTATATTTGTTCAGTCCTTGGCTAATGTATCAGTCCCTAACCTTATTCAGTTACCTGTTTTAATTTGTTTCAGTCCACATTTTTAAATATAGGCTCGAGTATGGGACTACTTGGTATCAGTTATGTTCAGTTCCATCTGTCCATTTACCATTTGTATATGTTATGTTAGTAAGGGGAAAACATTATATCGTAGTAACAGTAACAATTGATACTTGTTAGCATGTGTATCATTTAGATGGTTTGTAACACCACCTCCCAATTTTGAAAAAAATAAATTTGATTTTAAAAGCATTTCTAATAATAATAATTAATGATTTAAGTTTCAAATAATGAATTTTGGTTTTAAAAATAAATATTGTGATTTATATTTGGAGGGAAATAATTTTAAGAAGCAAAATTTCAAATTTGGAAGTTTGTTATAACCAATTTAGTGGTCCCCACTCAATGTTAAAATGTTCTAACTGATTTTCTTTAAACTTCTGTAATTAATGAAAAGGAAGAGGGTGAATTTGGAAGATTGCTTGAGGGACCTATGGGAAATAAGCTTAGAGCAGGGTGGGGAGGGGGCTATTTGCAAAGTTGCCATTTTATCTACTTTTAAACTGATTGGAAGAGAGACAGTGCTCAGCTCATTAGCTTTCCACCCAAATTTCCTTCTCTCGAGAATTCCTCAAGCGCCGGCTAACCTAGCCCAGAGGCAGTGGCGACAGTCGAAGTGCGGCGACGACGGCGAGACATCCCTTCCTGGTCGACGACGACAGCGGAGCACCTAGTCCGGCGGTGGCAGCACCTAGTCCGGCGAAGGCAGCACCCTAGTTCGACGACGATGGCGAGGACCCCTTTCATGTCAAATTCGTCTCTCGGCTAGGTGTCGTCCCTTCTCGAAGGAGGCATGACTTCCTTCCCGACGACACGACGAGTCCTTAATTGATCTTCTATTTTGATTGTTGAATCCTTAGATCCCTGGGATTTTTCCTCCATAAAATATTGGTTGAACGCATTGAACTGATTTATGAGTTATTTTCTGCCCTTGCTTGGGACATGGTTGATGTAATATCGCAGAGGACTCTGGATCACAGCAGGATACAGATAGATCGTGTCTGACTCCTTGGACTCACGCCTTCATCATATTTTCTTCTAGGTAACATTTGACCATTCTTGATGAGTTCATTAATTATAATTTTGTTTTGACGAAGCGTCAGGCAGGTCTGTGATCGACTAGGATGGTCCGGGTGTTTGTGTCCATCGTTAGGGTCGTGTCCAGCAATGTTCCATGTTGATGTCAAATGCAGGAGAGTCGTGTTCGTGTCCAGAGCTGCGTGCGTATCCAACCTATCTTCTTGTTGGTGTCAGGTGCAGTGGAATAGCAGGATTGGAATTGAGTATAGTGTGGAGGAGGTTAACTGGTTGTTGGTTATGTTGTTGGTTAGCTTACATACCTATGTTACTGGAGTAATTCTGTATAATTCTCCATTTGTGTGACTCGATTATTGTAATTTATTTGGGTTAAGTAGCCGTTGGATGAGTATATTTCAAATTCTGGAATTTGAGCCATGTAGTTGCCTGTATAATTTGCTAGACTATTGGTTGCATGTTATTAAGACTTTTGGATGCTAAGACTTTTTGTCCTAGATGAGTTATCTAGGTTCAAGTTCAATTGAGTATGTGTGGATAGGTTCTGTATAATAGCTGGGTTTGCTGAGTTTGAGCTCGTATACATTCAGATGCTATGGTGTGAGGTTGATGGCTAATAAACCGACCAAATGTTTGTGGGGCCAAGCTTATAGGCTACTGCTGGGTTGTCAACAACTTCAAGGAAATTAGAGTGGGCTGCGCAGGCTTTTAGTTCATAATCATCATTTATAAATATGGTCCTTAACTTCTTTATTAGATGTCAAATCTCCTAGTAGGTTGCTAATATATATTTTTTGGGTATTTACGTATTCTAGTAAATATTTTACTAAATCAATTCTTTACCATTCTAAATACTGGTTCTATTTTAATAAGTAGAATGTATGTATGCTAATTCATTAAGCTAGTTATATATATGAATATTTAGTTTATTATTAGAATTGAGTTATTAGATAGTTAAAGATTTAGGCTAATGACTATTCAAAGAAATAAATAGTTAACTAGATAGTAGTAGTCAAATGATATTGGTTAGAGCTTAACCAACTGTACCTATTATCCAGGTGGACATACAGCTTTACTATCCATTCTCGATCACCCTGTGCAAGGCAAGTATACTCCTCGAATTTGTTCATTTTTTCATGTCTTGCATATTCATTCCTGTATCTCCTTGTTGACACGATGTATCACGGGATTGTCTAGTTTCATGTTTCATGGATTACTTGTGTCTGGGAGGGAAAATACTATAGATATGTGATCAAACCCTGTTACTATTTATGTGAATAGCTTAGGCCCCGCATCGTGCACGCCGGACCAAAGCCGTACCATTTCATGTTCATTGCATCTACCCAAGCCGATCACAATCTAGATGTATTTCAATATTGCACATGTCAGGATTCAGGTTGTATTTCAGGATTCATGGTTGTATTTCATGTTCAGGTTGTACTTCATGTTTAGGTTGTATTTCATGTTCAGGACTCTTACTATGTTCCCTGTATTTACTTTCAGTATTTTCTGTTCAGTTTCATGTCTTGTCTCATTTCTCGTTCTTTATATATATTTCCTGTTTCTTGTTCATACCATGATGTTCATGTTCATTTCCTTGGATATACTTAGCTCCGCTCCTGAATAGGATATGTTGCAGGTGCTTGCAGGATATTGTTCTACTCTATAGGCCAAAGCCCAGGATATTAGCTGAGCAGGATGAGACTTAGCTTGAGGCTTCAGGTTTAGACTACTTAGTTTTACTTTTAGATATTGACTTTAGAGTTCAAAGTACTTTTCATTCCTGTTGATTCTGGTACCTTATGATATCTGGATTTGTGGATTATGGTGATCTTTCTGGGATACGTTGTAGATGCTGTGATTTTTACTTGTCTTGATTATCTGGTTAGATTTTCCTAGCTTTTGGTACAACTTACTTTATTGTGTCTAACAATGAAGGCTGGGCGTGTCCGACTCGTGTCCGATTATTTGGGAGCGAGTCGTGACATATTTTTAGTGGTGGCCCATGCAGGTCTATCCTAATGGTACCTAGGTCTTAGCATACTATTGGGGGACTTGATTACACTAGAAAAACTTGATCACAACATATAAAAAATCGGGAATAAGGGTATATCAGGTTTATCAGGTATATTGATATCAATAAACACTTATTGTTTTAGGATTAGGACATTTTAACAGTTTTCTGTTTTTCAGATAGTTCAAGCATGTAACACCGGAACAGTCGATCCATCTACACTTGAAGGTTTCGAGCTCACACTACCTTCTATCACTCTACTATCCCCAGGAGTAGTACGTAGTTGATGGAGATGATTCAAGAATTATTTGACAACCAGAGGGAGCATGCCATCCTTTTCCAAGCCAGACTTATGAATACACTCTCCGAGCCAGGAAGGACTTCTGATCATTGGATTTCTCCGACACCGAGCGCAAATCTTGCACCGAGAAGCAGATCGAGAACCTGGAGCCGCCACTGAAGATCATCTAAGTCTTTGAGGATCCGACTCCTCCTAAGATTGAAGTCACCAACAGGGAGATCTAGCTCGTAGCACATACAACAAGATGGGAAGCTGAAGCCAGGAGAGACATGAAGACTTATGGCGAAGACAACAACTACCCTGGACCCACAAAGCGTCGCCACTCTTAGACGGTGCTTGTTTAGTCACGTCATCAGCCGCATTATCCGAGGTAGATTCAGGCCACAGTCATTTATTGAATGTTGCCAGCAAATCGCAGATCGTAATGGCCGAAGAGCTGCAGGATCTCGGCAGCCAGTACGACAGCAACCGTATATTCTTGCTAGAGCCCTGTATTTCAGCCCCAGAAGGAGATTCAGATTCAGCCGACGATCATTTGTATTTTCTGCCGTCGTCAGGACACCACTACAATAAGTGCCGCAAGAGACTGGAGTATGCTTGTTCTGCGGATCGTCTGCCCACCAAGTCAAGGATTGCCCGGAGGTTGTTGATCGTACTGCCAATGACGAGCACGAAGAGCACTAGTACCACAGAGGAAGGACCCGCCTCTCCAAATTCAGCAACAACATAGAGCACCACCGCAAGGGCCAGCCTATGACAGGACAACTGAAGAAATTGAAGTGATTCCATTTTTGAAGAAATACTGAAGGCAGATTGAAGACAGAAGATTCTGTATCTTGATTCGCAATCCATCCATCCTTCCCTTAAATTCCTTAAAGCACCTAGATCAATTCTTGAAAGTTCTTGTTTGAAACTTTTATTGATATCGAAAGTTACTTCGAGATATCGTTTCCTATTTTCGATAAACTTGTTTCAGATCCCCAAATCGATAATTGTTTGAAATTCATTATTCAATACCGTTGTCATATTCATCATTTCTGACCTTGTTTCCTAGTGATGGCTCTTATTTGCAAATTTTGTTCATTTATCAAACTTTGTGTTAATTGAGATTTTAATCACTTCTCGAGATTTCATTTTGAAACAATGATCCTCATTCGAAACCTTGTTAAGCTTCGTCTTAATTAGGAAATTATTTAGGATTCACTTGAAGGTTTGAAGATTTCTTTTCCTATTTTGGGATTATGACTCATTCTCTATATGAGACTTGTTTTCCATTCATGACCTTGATTTTCTATTCGATAGTTGGTTGTCCCTACTTGTTTCAACCTTGTCTCATTTCCAAGATTTTGCTCGTTTCATGAATACCTATTTTCTATCCACTTATTGATGTTATATTCGCTATTCGAACTTGTGCTACTCGAGATTTATTCCTACTCAAAATTTTAGTTTGAAACCTTGTTCCCAATCAAAACGTTGTTTGGACCTTCGTTTCTATGTGACGCTTCATCGAGATTCAGTCCATATTTGATTCATTGTTTGAAGATTTTTCTTTGAGACCTTGATTGGTTTTCTATTGAGGTTCTATTCCTATTCATGGTTTTATTTTATTGAGGATCGTTATCTACTCGCGGCCTTGTTTCAATCTTATTTGAGATTTTGCTTATTTCGTATTCACGGTCCGGAACTTTGTTTCCTAAGTATTGATTGATACTACTCCATTCACTCTTCGTAACCTTGTTTCCTTTTCTAGATTCTACTCAGGATTTTGTTTCTTGTTCAGAACTGGTTACAAATCGTAATTTTATTTTCTACTCGGGATTCAATTCTCTATTCAAGGCTTGTTGGAATTTGGTTTATTTAGGATTTTGAGATTCCATTTCTTATTTCAAGACTTTACTTTCGTTCGTAATTTTCTCATATTCAAGATTTTTTAGACTTTGAAACGTCAGTTCCTACTCGCGACTCGTTGAGATCTTGTTTCCTATTCGATACCTTGCTTCCTCCTCGAGATTTCCTATTCGAGATTTATTCTTATTCACGATTGTGTTGATAATTGCTTTTCTATTTGAGACTTGTGTCCTATTGAAGGTTTTGATTTCCTTTCAAGAATTATTCAGGATTTTATTGGTATTCGAGATTTTGTTAAACTCTGTTTTTTATACAAGAATTGTTTTCTACTTTGAGATTTCGTTTCTATTCTATACTTTGCTTTCTATTCATCATCTGGGGATTTGTTATCTATTCGAGATTTTGTTCCGTATATGGGGTTGCTTGCCATTTGAGATCCTGGTAACTATTTGAAACTACACTCCCTGTTCGAGATTTAAAACCACCTTGTTTGTCCTTTTAGTACCACTACTCATTGTTGAATCCTTCGTTGCATCTTGGCACCTAGTGAAACCCTTGTATTCTAACAGTCAGGTAACTTCACTATTTTCGTGACTTGGACTATTGAAACTCATTTTGAATTCCTTGAAACTCTTTTGAAATACCTAAGGATAAAGTCGAGAGTCTATTCGATGACCTACTATGGCATGACAGTTGCGCGCTGCAACCATTAGCTGGATTATGGAGACTGAGGGTTCACTGCAGCTAGCTGCGCACTGGCGAGGCAGGAACTCTAAGTTGAAGTGATTTCAGACATTCATAGGTTTTTGAGTATTGTCGAGACTTTGTCATATTCTTTATGTCTTGATCTTTTGGGATGTGTCGTCAATGATTGTTGAAAATGGATAAGGTTGACAGAATATTTGGTGATATATTATTATTTGGGTCACGGAGCCGAAAGTCCACTGCAGTCAGATATATACTGGCGGGGTAGGGATTCTAAGTAAAGTGACTTCAAATGGCCATATGTTCTTGAATACCAGAGCGACTACATTCCATTATTGACTCTTCATGAATCATAAATATTTGTACCTTCATCTTGATTTGACACTAGTATTTTCCAAGTGGACTCTATACATCCTCTCGATCAATCGTGGCAAATCCTTCGTGCATTTTATGGGTAAGCCATTTGTTTCCTTTTAAAAAATCTTACTTATATCTTGACCGTGCCTTGTGTAACCTATGATCCTAATCATGCCTAACTAACTGTGATTTTCCTAAATCATTCTGGTTTAATTGTACTAAAACTGCCAATTGTGGTCGTGCCTTCATGATTTTACTCCTTTAAGTTGCAAATAGAATTCCTGTCATAACGTGCTTATCTACAAAATCTTGATAATGGATAGATCATGTTATTTCAACTTCTTGTATGAAATTATTGTATTTAATTTTGATTATACCTTGTTTCACTTCGTACCTAACCAATTTTGATCATTATCGACCATGTCCTATTATCGTTGAGTTCGTCATGCTAAGTCATTCATGTCCCACCTCTGGTCATATCTAGGAAATCTTGATCGTGCCTATATTTTATGATGATTATACTTTCGCATCTATCGATCATGTCTGGTAATTTCAAAATTTATTATGGCAATGACTAAATAGTTTTCATAGTGACCACCTTTCTACTCTCATCGTGTCTCCACCTTGGTTTAAGTCATGTTTGATGATCGTGGCCAGTTAAATTACTCTTCTAAGTCATGATTGGATTCGGTTCAATGGCATATCGACTAGCGCTTCCAGCTAGCTTGGAGGGAGTTTACGACGTTTTCCACGTATCCCAGCTTCGATGCTACATTCTGGATCTGAGCCATGTGGTGGACTATTCAGAGCTAGAGGTGGGTCCGAGCTTGACCTACGAGGAGCAGCCAGTAGAGATCCTTGATTGGAGGGAGAAGTGCATGTGGAACCAGACTATTCTACTTGTCCGCGTCATGTGGAGACACCACTCTCCGGAAGAGTCCACATGGGAGCGCGAGGACGAGATGCGGGAGCGCTATCCCAGTTTGTTTGTCTGATTGTATTTTGATATTGAGAAATTTTAAATACAATAAATGATTTGTGTTTTAACCTTCTTTGAGATTTTACTTTGAGAATTATTTTGATTGTCTCTCGAATTTCGAGGACGAAATTATTCTAAGGGGAAAGATTTGTAACACCACCTCCCAATTTTTAAAAAAATTTTGATTTTAAAAGCATTTCTAATAATAATAATTAATGATTTAAGTTTCAAATAATGAGTTTT
Organism: Iris pallida; assembly: GCA_029216955.1. Classification (NCBI taxonomy): domain Eukaryota; kingdom Viridiplantae; phylum Streptophyta; class Magnoliopsida; order Asparagales; family Iridaceae; genus Iris; species Iris pallida. The sequence goes on from JANAVB010005549.1 coordinate 59,968, forward strand.
GGTTTTAAAAAATAAATATTGTGATTTATATTTGGGTTAAGTAGCCGTTGGATGAGTATATTTCAAATTCTGGAATTTGAGCCCTGTAGTTGCCTGCATAATTTGCTAGACTATTGGTTGCTTGTTATTAAGACTTTTGGATGCTAAGACTTTTTGTCCTGGATGAGTTAACTAGGTTCAATTTCAATTGAGTATGTGTGGATAGGTTCTGTATAATAGCTGGGTTTGCTGAGTTTGAGCTCGTATACATTCAGATGCTATGGTGTGAGGTTGATGGCTAATAAATCGACCAAATGTTTGGGGGGCCAAGCTTGTAGGGCTACTGCTGGGTTGTCAACAGCTTCAAGGAAATTAGAATGGGCTGCGCAGGCTTTTAATTCATAATCATCATTTATAAATATGGTCCTTAACTTCTTTAATAGATGTCAAATCTCCTAGTAGGTTGCTAATATACATTTTTGGGTATTTACGTATTCTAGTAAATATTTTACTAAATCAATTCTTTACCATTCTAAATATTGGTTCTACTTTAATAAGTAGAATGTATGTATGCTAATTCATTAAGCTAGTTATATATATGAATATTTAGTTTATTATTATAATTGAGTTATTAGATAGTTAAAGATTTAGGCTAATGACTATTCAAAGAAATAAATAGTTAACTAGGTAGTAGTAGTCAAATGATATTGGTTAGAGCTTAACCAACTGTACCTATTATCCAGGTGGACATACAGCTTTACTACCCATTCTTGATCACCCTGCGCAAGGCAAGTATACTCCTCGGATTTGTTCATTTTCTCATGTCTTGCATATTCATTCCTGTATCTCCTTGTTGACACGATGTATCACGAAATTGTCTAGTTTCATGTTTCATGGATTACTTGTGTCTGAAAGGGGAAATACTATAGATATGTGATCAAACCCTGTTACTATTCATGTGAATAGCTTAGGCCCCGCATCGTGCACGCGGGACCAAAGCCGTACCATTTTATGTTCATTGCATCTACCCAAGCCGACCACAATCTAGATGTATTTCAATATTGTACATGTCAGGATTCAGGTTGTATTTCAGGATTCATGGTTGTATTTCATGTTCAGGTTGTACTTCATGTTCAAGTTGTATTTCATGTTCAGGACTCTTACCATGTTCCCTGTATTTACTTTCAGTATTTTCTGTTCAGTTTCATGTCTTGTCTCATTTTTCGTTATTTATATATATTTTCTGTTTCTTGTTCATATCATGATGTTCATGTTCATTTCCTTGGATATACTTAGCTCCGCTCCTGACTAGGATATGTTACAGGTGCTTGCAGGATATTGTTCTATTCTATAGGCCAGAGCCCAGGATATTAGCTGAGCAAGATGAGACTTAGCTTGAGGCTTCAGGTTTAGACTACTTAGCTTCACTTTTAGATATTGACTTTAGAGTTCATAGCACTTTTCATTCCTGTTGATTCTGGTACCTTATGATATCTGAATTTGTGGATTATGGTGATCTTTCTGGGATACATTATAGATGCTGTGATTTTTACTTGTCTTGGTTATCTGGTTAGATTTTCCTAGATTTTGGTACAACTTACTTCATTGTGTCTAACTATGAAGGCTGGGCGTGTCCGACTCATGTCCGATTATTCGGGAGAAGGTCGTGACATGGTTACCCATATTTCAGTCCTCATTATATGGTTTAGTCTCGGTTAGTAGGGAAGGCTCTACCTTCATTTGAATCAAGTTACAGTGAAGAGGAGGCTCTACTTTTATTTGATATCAGTCCTCTAACTTCTTTTGTCAGTTATTAGTTATATATATATATATATTGTATCAGTCCAAATTATATAGGGGGCTTTTGGTATCATGTCTCATTTTCCATTTGTTCAGCCATATACTTTTGTATCTGTCCTAAATTGCTAATATCAGTCACTGTCCTGTAGATGGCAGAATATAGGATGCTCTACTGTTCAGTCCAATTGGGGGGATTACCACAGTTAAGTCCAGTTCCTGTTACAGTGTGGTTCCAGTCCCATAGTTTGGACAATAGTCCTATAGAGACTTATTGGTACCAGTCACCAGGGCTCTACTTCTTAGTCTTGTATCAGTTAGTGTAATAATTAATGATATGTATCATGTAGATAGGTATACAGGTGATGCATCTATATACATATTATACATATGTATGTATGAATATATATACACATATACGTAAGGTTATATTTAGAACTAAGAGAGTGTGTAGGTGGGTGATTGATCATAGGGTCTAACATGTGTGTTTGGGTACTAGGTAAATAGTAGTGGAATGGTTAGTGTACCAGGGATAGATGGAAGGGTGAATAGAAAATGTAGGATAAGAATTAGTATAAGTTTAAGATACATATTATATAGGGTATAAACTTGTAATAACTAAGTGACTAACCTTAACTAGACATTGACTAATATAGACTAGTATATCTTGGTATCAACCTAGAAACCTAGGCTTGACTCAATTAACTTAGTTTGACTAGCGTTGACCCAATTTGACTTCCATGACCTAGAAAAGGCCTAACAGCATATAAATAATACATTTAAATCTATTTGTTTACTTTTGTACCCTGTAAATTCATAATAGGTCTTTTGGATGCCAGTTTGGATATCGACACACAGTCTTTGCTCAGAATATCAGGTGAGTACATTATCTGATTATTTTCATCATAATAGTATCTATATTGCCTGCTCTAGACTTCTTTACTTGATGCTGACACATTGTTAACACGGATTGGTACTAAGTGGATATTGTCAGGAGATTTTATCCCTTATCGGGTATATCGGGTATTCCATGTTCATGTACTTTCTCATGTACATCGTGTACTCCTTGTATTCGTATTATTCATATACTCTCATGTGCTCTCATGTACTCTCATGTGCTTACATGTGCTTCATGTGCAAACTAACAATCATGTACATAACGTATCATGATCGGATCCATGCGTATTAATTGGGAAGGGGGCGTAGAAGTGGTTATGTGATTAAATTCCTTAGTTTAATCATGTGTATGTCGATTATATCTTCACGTATAATCGAGTTACCGAAGAATAATCATGTGCAACCTAAACCAATCACATAACTGTCTTGTGCTCTAAATCACTAGTATTCATTCAAGTTGACATGTTCTCTATCTTATACATGTACTCAGTTTCCTTACCTGCTCTTCATATTATTTCCCTGTATTTACTTTCCAGCATGTCATGTATTTTATTCTATTGCGAGTTATATATTTCTTACCATGCAATGGAACTGCTTTAAGAGTTATGTACTTCGCTCCAATCCTGACTAGATATATTTTTCAGAGGACTTGAAGAATTTCTGCACGACCTATTATGGAGCAGGCTTAGACGACACTTATGACTTGGATCACCAGGAGGATCCAGCTAGCCTTGAGGAGACACCAATAGTGCCTAGATTAGACTGTTAGGACATTTGTCTGTATTTATCTCCAGTTATTTTTTTGAGATGTTATATTATTTCATATACTCTTTGAGATGTACTGATGACACTTAGACTTATTTCTCTTTGGCTTGTATCGTGCTTTGACATTTATCTATTTCCATATCGTGTTGTTTTCCTCTTTAGCTATTTTATGATTGAGTTGTATCTTTCTGAGATCGTCCTCCGTCTGGAGAGTTATTATCAACATGTACATTATATTGTGTTTAGTTGTTGTTGAGACCTAGGACAACATTCTATCACTGACACTGCGGCGTAGGCTAGACGTACCCACTGTCTCGTACCCTTTCACTGGGTGCGGGTTATGACATCACTCTCCATTGGAAAACTCCCTTATGAGCTAAGCCCGCAACTCAAACTCGAGCTTGGGTGAAGGACGAAGGGCATAAAGTGTAATGCCCCGCTCTGTACGGCACATTACGCTGAGATGTTGACTCAAAGTGTCGCATTGACCGAATAAAATGAATCGATACGAGAGTTACGTTGTCCTGAGAAATGCATCAAACTAAGTTGATGCAAAGAGTTACGTTGTCCCGAGCAATGCATCGAACTAAGTCGATGCGAAGAGTTGTATTGTCCCAAAGAAATGCATCGAGTTGAATCGACGGGAAGCGCCGTATTGTCCCGAAGGATAAGTACGTTGAGTCGGCTCAAAGATTCTAAGAAATCGAATCTACCCAAGGTGCAAGTCTGAATCGATGCAAGTATTGATTTTAGCTGGTTTCATGTGCAGGCTATCCGTTTACGCTAAAATATTAGAGGTCGACATTTTGCCTCATTCGTAACGGGTCTGCAAAACCCAAATCACCGCCTTGTAACGGGCTGGGACTTGGGCACGGTAAGCCGGAATCGATCGAGTAGTTCAATGAAACAAGAAGTGCCCGAATGGCTAAGTCAGAAGATTTGGTCGTGCAATAAAGCTATGAAATTAAGCCGTATCGGCTCGACAAACAACAAGGCATATCAATTTAAGGTGGGAGGACTGACTCTTCTTTTTACTCCTTCATGCCTAAGTAAGAATGTATCATTGTATGCTAAGTTAACCTATCGACGCCACGGGCGTGGTCCGATAAGAAGATAAATTATAGTGTGTATCGAACACTAGTTAGAACAATTGAAATGAAAAGTGCATCAAATGCACGAGTCACTATGGAAAATTGAATATCGCAAAGGCGAGCGCCTCGGTGCGCAAGCCGTAAGAACAGGAGATAACTGTATTCGGCGAGTGCCTTCGTGCACGAGCCATTCCGTGCCTTCGCACACGAGTTAGAAAGGCTAGCACATTGAAAAATTTTGAAGGCGAGAGCCCTAGCGTGTAAGCCACGAACATTGTACATTAAGGGTAAAAATATAGAATTATGGCATCGAGGCGTGTATCGAATGCATGACTCGAAGAAAGAAAATCAATCGTGTCAAAGCATGCCTACGTGCACAAGAATCATAAAAGGTGGATTCGTTGTAAAGAGAACAGTTGTGGCATGTAGGTGACGGAACTGTCAGATGTGGCATGATGCCTCGAAAGGTGTTCGGGACCTTCGGGTCGTTCGGTTGACGAATATTGAGTTGAGGCATGATGCCATTGAACATTGAAACAAAGTATGAAATGTAAGAACATAGAAAGTTAATAGAAGAAATACGAGATGATAAAGTCTGAATCTCGGACTCAAGACTATGTTTGGTTGTTGAATAATAGTGCGTTGCATGGTCGAATGGACTTGAGGAAAATTGTGATAATCTTCCGTGCACGGGAACGTTCCCTCCGAACGGGTGTACCGGGGCACCGGGACCGTTCGGCCTAGGAGGGATATAATCTTTGATAGGCATACATCCGTAAGATGATTAGCGACCGCTTAGCGAGATGTGAAAAGCCACAAATGATGGTATGCAATAGAAGGTCTCCGTAATTGGGATAGCAACCCACTACAAGAGGCACCGAGCTACCCAATTCGAGAAAGAAAAGAAAGAAAGAAAAAAAAAGAGAGAAAAGAAAGAAAGAAAAGAAAAAGAGAAACGCCTTTAGTCCATTCTGGCGCGGATATGCCAATGACCTTCATATAGTTAAGGAACGATGGGTCGAAAGTGCAAGGTAAACATATATCCTGCACAGATAGATCCTGGGTCAAAAGTGTAGGGTACACATATCCTGCATACATAGATCCTGCATAGAGAGCACTTATAACATGACAGGGAAGGATGACAGGCGTATTCACCTTGCGTCGGTGTAAGGGCGAGTGCGTCAATGTTGGTAAGAAGTCGTGCCACGAAAAAAATACGAAATAGCTTGCCTGCTTGCCTATTCAATTCGAATAACATGCGTGTCATGATAACATGCTTTATCGCTTTCAAATATGCCATGAAATCGACCCTAAGGAGAATATAGCAAGATCATAAGCTAAGTTGCATGATTGAACATAAATATTAAAAATGTCGGTTTAGAAAGTTGGTCTTTTCGTCAGTACATGTGAGGACGAACGTACTGATCCTCCACCAGCTTTCATGCAGGGTGCAGGGAATGGATTGCTCGCTGCGAAGCTTTGCTTGATCGCGTAGAGGCATGGAATGCCGTAGCGTTTGAAGCGTACGATCGCATTGACCCTCGGACTTGTACCAGGATTGATACGGTCGAGATATAGAAGGCATGATGTATGGAACGGTGAAATCCTTTGTGGGAAAGAGAGAACCTGAGTGTTGTAGCCAATCTGGCATCTATTGTTGGGCTATCAAAAGCCTTTGTAATCTCAGTTCGAATATCAATAAAGAGAATTGTTTTGTATACTCTGTTTTCTTCCGTTTGCTAATATCAAATTAAAGATAACCATTTTGAGAACTTGTCATCTTGCCTTGCACGAGCGCAACTCCAGGCTCGTGCGGCATCATGCCCCCTGCGAGGACGATGATTCGGGTGATTCCGGGTCGGGACGTGACATAAAGTGGCATTTTGATGGTGCACTTTGCACTTCGCACGTACGCATCAGACGCGAGATCGAGCTTGTATGCATTGTTGCACTTGTGCGCTCGTTTATACGCGAATTGCATGTGTAATTGCTGCGTGGTTGCAGCGGGTATGCGTATGCTTGTCATGCGTGAGTCTGTACGACTATGCATGTATATGCGTAGGTGCTGTAGTGGGTATGCTTATATGCGAATGCGCGGGCTGCGCAGATTGTGGATATATAATGGGCAGATTTTGTGGATATTTAATTTAAATTGCTCCTTATCTTTTGGGGATTCAGTTTTGCACTGATCTTATTACTTTGTGATATGGCCGACGGTAGGATCAAGATTAGGGTTTCTGCCATCTCTTATAAATACTCTCTTTGTGGCTCATTATATGGAGACACAAAATTCGTGAGAGATCTAATAAGAGAAAGAGAGTGATGTTGCCGCCACCATCCCACAAAGATCATCCAAGGAGTTCGTTTGAGTTCCTTCAAGGAGTTGACAACAGAGCGTTCCAGAAGTTCAATCACGTGAACTTACTAGTTCCTTGGAGCAGTTCATCGAATAAAGGACAAATGTTGATTTTAGCAACGGTGATCTTCATCACCCAGCAAGCATCCTTTTTCTTCGATCTTCTATTGTAACAATTATGTCTCATTATAGCAACTGCGATTATAAAAAGAAGAACTGATTTATTTTCCTGTAATTCTTTCCTTTCTTGGTCAGTATGTAACCTGTTCTAATCAAAGAGTTTATTTCAACTTCATTTTTGAAAGTTTTGTTGGAGTCGGGTTCTACCGTAATCTCATGGTAATGAAGAGTAAATTGAGATTTTCAATATCTCATAGTTTCGCGTCATCTCTGAACCTCCACAATAACAATATTTACACTCAAGTACCCTCCAACTCTTTCATTATTAAGTGGTGTTCCATTATCAATGAAGTTGTTAATTAATTTTTTTAAGTATATACTTTCAAGTATAAGGAGATATGAAAACTCTTTTTAAAATGATCTTCTCTTTATATTTAAGTTGGAATGTAGAAACCTATTTGAATAAAAAAATATTAAATTAGTGTTAAACATATCTTCTCAATTTATCTAAGCATGCCCTTACAATGGGGATGTTGTAGATATATTCTTGAGAATGTTGGAATTATTCAATAATTAAGCGACTACACATGTAAAATTAATTGTGTTTGGGCTATCTAAATAATTAAGCCAAATTAAAGTGGTCTATTTGAAAATTGGCTTAAGGGTATAATTGTCATGGAATTAATGTGTAGATACCGGAGATAATTCTAATTTGATGAGGGGCCAAATTAGAAATATCACAACACACATACACACATACACACACACACACACATACACACACACACACACACACACACACACACACACACACACACACACACACACATATATATATATATATATATATATATATATATATATATATCACACACACACACACACACACACACACACACACACACACACACACACACATATATATATATATATATATATGTGTGTGTGTGTGTGTGTGTGTGTGTGTGTGTGTGTGTGTGTGTGTGTGTGTGTGTGTTCATTAGGGTTATGGTCCCCAACTTATACGGCCACCAAAAGAGAGGTTTTCTTTTTTTTCTCTTCTGCATCCCCATCAACAGAAAGAGAGGGACAAAGGATTCGGATTCTTCTTTGTTATTAAGGGTCGTAGCAAGTTGGAAGATCGAACCCAATAAAGAGACGTTCGCTTCAAGATCCATTAAGTCTAGCAATGGATTCAGGTACGCTTCCGCAATTTAATTTATGTTCTTCATCTCATGAATCGACATGGAACAATAAAATTTCTAACAAGTGGTATCAGAGCCTCCTTGTTTGATTCTTGAGTTTGAAGTTTTTTTTAGATTTAAATTTTGTTGGTGTTCAGAAACCCTAGATCATTTGATGTAATTTAATTTAGGGTTCTTTATTCGATCAATATTTTTTTTGTGTGTGAGATCGTTTGGTGCCTGGGGATTGTGGCGATTGATTTTATGCTCGGTCTATTAGTGGGTCGATATTGTTTCGAAGATTTATATATTCAAACATTTTTTCTTCATTAATGTTTCGTAGGGTGTGTTTTGATCAAAGTTGGTTTGTTGGTGCATAATTATGGTTACAGTTTATTATGTATAATCTTTTTGAGTTTAAAACTCTGTTTAGAAGTCATGCATTAATTGGGTTTTGCTGATTAATTCAAATGGTTTCATATTAAAATAATTGAATCAATGATTTGATTGTAGTTCTTGGTTTATCAGTTTAGAGAGTATGAATTAATTAGCATAGGCATCGAGCAACTGCCGGCCAGTGCTTAAGATTGTGTTATGCCTATTTTGTCTACATGCATATGAAGCCAGATCACATGAACCCTAATTAAGTGCAAACTTGCACCTGCCGGAGTGGTTTTTTTTTTAAGAGTGGGATTTTGAACCCACAACCCTTTCGGACCAGAACCTTAATCTGCCACCTTTAGACCAACTCGGCCACATGGTGCTTTGATGTAGTAATGAACCAATAGAACTAAAGAAAAAATTTTCTGTATGAAGGTTTCTTTGGTTGGCTGATTTAATTCGTGATTTAAATCATGCACAAGATTCACATGCTTTTGATATATTAGATCAATTTTGATATAATCTTTATAGATTATTTGATGTAATCTGTTAATGCATATATCTGGGCTTCTATAGATTATTCTATTTAAAGAAGATTATTTCATGAATTTTGTTATATTGATAATATCCAATTTTGTCAAATTGAAATTCATGATTATGCTTTTGATTACTTTATTTGAGTAATAATCTTATGAATATGCATGTATATAAAGTTTTGGACATGATTCAGTTTTGTAAAATTTAGTCAACATTCAATTTTTTTTGGTGTCTTTTACGACTAGCAATAGTTGTCCAATATTCTAAATAGACTCATTGAAACAAGATGTCGCCAAAGTGACCTCTCTTGCGTAGATAGTCTACGAGGGATGTCAGATGTTTGTGTGTGTATATTCATGCGGGTATTAGCCGGCCCAAAGGAAGGTTAATATTTGGCCGAATTATACACATATTTGTGATGATAAATGTGTGACAATTATAAGATTTGCATGTGAATAATAACCCGATCCAAAGATAGGCTTATTATTTGACATGGCTTATTGTCAACGTCTGATCATTACACCAAGAGTACCACTTGCAGTTAATATCACTGTCCAAAGACTTGATATTAATGATGTACTAGGTATCTTGAGATGGGGTTCACCATTATTTGAATTTGTTTGACTATATTTTACTCTTTGGTTATTAATTAGAGCATGTTTGTCTATTTATTTTTGTTCTCTTTACAATTAATGTTGCTACAATATCTGCCAATAAAAATTTAATTTTTATGTTTAATGGGATAATCTTTAAGGGCAAAAAGAAAAAAAAAGAATACAGTAGCTACTAAGGGTCCAGGTCAAAAGAAATAACAATATAAAACTAAGGGTTATTTCTTTTGTGACAAGCCAGGACACATAAAGAAGAAATGTACAAAGTACCACGCATGGCGTATAAAGAAAAGTACATTTCTAAATTTGATCTGTTCTGAGGTTAATTTAGATTTAGTACCAAGAAACTCATGGTAGTTAGATTCTGATGGGACTACCCACATTAATGTTCTAGGTAAGGTTGCCTGAGTTACCGAAAGTCAATTGATGGTGAAAGATACATCTATATGGGTGACGACAATTCGGTAGAAGTGAAAGCAATAGGACATTTTAGGTTATCTTTAGGAACCAATTATTATTTGGATTTGATAGACACTTTTATTGTACCGTCTTTTAGACAAAATTCAGTTTCAGTTTCCTTAATGGACAAATATGGTTATCATTGTTCATTTGGAAACAATAAGTTTAGTCTATCTTTAAATTTAAATATTATTGGTAAAGGTTCCCTTAAGGTTTATGATAACCTATATTCAGTTGAAACTATTGCATCTTATAATGAAACCTTGCAAGTGAAGTTATGTGGTACTAAACGCAAAATTAAAAATATTTTTTTAGCCTCATTATGACATAAGCATTAGGTCACTTCTCTAGAAATAGAGTTGAACGATTTGCGTCTGATGAGATTTGGATTCTATTGACTTTATAGACTTTAATGTTTATATTGAATGTGTAATGGGAAGACAGACCAAAGTTAAATTATAAGCAGCTGCTTTATTGGTTATGCTACAGATAAAGGGGTTGATAATTATATAATCCCACACTAAGAAATTTTTTGAGACGAGAAGTGTAATATTTTTGAGGATATTGAGTTTGGGAGAGAAATAAAGTCAAAGACATTATCTTTGAGGAGGAATCGATTGTGATTCCTGCTATTACTTTTGACGATGTGCAGGATTTTGTATCTGTCATTGAACAAGAAGTAAACTCGGAGCCTCAACAAGACAATGTCGAATTACCTCTACAAGTCGTTGTTGAGATACCTTGACAAGATAATGTAGCGGCACCCCCATTCAAGATAAGATGATGATTTCTGAGGAACAAACTCAACAACCTCAAGAACCGATAATGTTAAGATGGTTCACAAGAGAAAGGAGAAATATAATTTCGGATAATATTATCATATTTCTCTAGGAACGTGAGGAAAACTATGGAATACTGGAAGATGATCTAATCAACTTCCGTCAGGCCATGGAAAGTTTCAGTTCTCAAAGTGGATTGATACAATAAATAAGGAGTATAAGTCCATGCAAGACAATAAAGTTTAAGAACTTGTCCCATTACCAAAAGGAATGAAGCCCATTGGTTGCAAATGGACATTTAAAACCAAGAATGATTTGAAAGGATAATGTAGAGAGATATAAAGTACGTCTTGCAGCTAATGACTTTACTCAAAAGTTAATGATTGATTTTAAAGAGACTTTTCTCTTCGGTATCTTTGAAAGACTCTTTTAAAACAATTACAGCACTTATTACACATTTTGATCTTGAGTTACATTAAATGGATGTCAAAATTGTGTTTCTCAATGGTAACATCGACGAAACAATTTATGGTGCATGCAGAAAACTTTGTGTCGAAAGAGCCAAAGAATATGGTTTGCAAATTGACAAAATCTATTCATGGACTCAAGCAGGATTCTCGTCGAAGGTACTAAGTTTTACAAGTGATTATCTCGTTTTGTTATTGAGATAAACACTATTAAAGATTTTGTATATCACAAGTTCAGTGGGAGTAAACAATTCTCTTTAGTTATATTTGTTGATGACATACTGCTTGCCAAAAAAATAATATAGGTATATTGTACGACACTAAAAATTTCTACCAAATAACTTTTAGAAGAAATATCTTGGTGTCGTTTCTTTTGTATTAGGAATCCAGATATACCGTGATCATTCTCGGAATATTCTTGGATTATCACAAAAGATTTATATCAATAAAGTTCTTAAAAGATTTGGCATACAGGAATGAAAACTAGGTGACACCCCAGTCGCTAAAGGAGACAAGTTTAGTCTCAATCAGTGCCCTAAAGAATAGCCTTAAAATTAAGAAAATACAATAGATTTTTCCTTCATGATCAGTTGTAGGGAGTCTAATGTATGCTCAAGTATGTACGCGTCAGGATATTGCATACATATTAGGATGTTAGGCAGATATTTAAGCAAATATGAATGGATCATTGGGTAGCAGCCAAACTACTTAAGTAATTAATAGAGAACAAAAAATTATATGCGCTTTGTAGGAGATCGGATAATTCTGGAGATCATAAAGTATTTCGACTCCGATTTTATTGGATACCAACACAGTAGGAGATCCACATCAGGTTATGCTGACTAATGGAGATATATTTTGGATGAGTGTCAAACATGCACTCATAATTTCTTCTACCATGGCAGTAAGGTTTATAACATGATGTGGGGCATCTATTCAGGGAATATGGTTGCAAAATTTTGTCACAAGGCTGCGCCTACAGTACGGTGTTGAAAGACCACATAAAATTATGGTGTGACAATAAATCAGCAGTACTATATTCTAATAACAACAAGAACTTGTATAAGTCAAAGGATGTTGACATAAAATTTCTAGTTGTGAAGAAAAGAATTCAGAATGGTAAAAGTGTCCATATAGCACATTAGGACAAACTCCATGTTAGCGGATCCGCTCACAGAAGCATTATCATCCAGGGTCTTTCATGAGCATACTGCTCATATGGGTGTTATCTTAATTAAGAATATAGCAATACAGTGGGAGTTTGTATTTTATGTATTTGGGTGCTATTTGGTTTTGGACACATTTATGTATTAAAGTATTTTGAATATTTATCTGATCAGATATATGGAAATTCAGTTCATTCTGTTTTCATTATATTAAAGTATTGATCTCACTAAAGTTAAGGAGGACTAGTTGGAAATAGACATGTATTGATCACATTGCGTGTAATTTCTATGCTACGCATCCATGATTGATCTATGTCGTTTAGCTATATTGGTATATGTGACCATTGATGGTTTAGTTACGCTATATGTGACGAAGGCCCGCTTTGATCCTATGTTGATATGGTTAATGGACGAGATTGTCCGGATATACCCTAAGGATTAAGATAGCAATTTATGAGCTCACTAAGGTTAACACAATTATAAGGTTACATATGTGGTCCAGTGGGAGATTGTTGGAATTATTCAATAATTAAGGGGCTACACATGTAAAATTAATTGTGTTTGGGCTATCTAAATAATTAAGCCAAATTAAAGTGGTCTATTTGAAAATTGGCTTAAGGGTATAATTGTCATAGAATTAATGTGTAGATACCGGAGATAATTCTAATTTGATGAGGGGCCAAATTAGAAATATCACAACACACACACATATATATATATATATATATATATATATATATATATATATATATATATATATATATATATATATATATATATATATATGTGTATTCATTAGGGTTATGGTCCCCAACTTATACGGCCACCAAAAGAGAGGTTTTCTCTTTTTCTCTTCTGCATCCCCATCAACAGAAAGAGAGGGACAAAGGATTCGGATTCTTCTTTGTTATTAAGGGTCGTAGCAAGTTAGAAGATCGAACCCAATAAAGTGACGTTCGCTTCAAGATCCATCAATTCTAGCAATGGATTCAGGTACGCTTCCGCAATTTAATTTATGTTCTTCATCTCATGAATCGACATGGCACAATAAAATTTCTAACAGAGAAGAAAATTGAACTTCAGCATGGATGACCTGATTATTTTCCTTAAAAATTATAAGAATTTTGGGAGAGAAAAAAACTTGTGCAAAAGCAATCAAAGCAAAATTTTGAAATAAAATATCCTATTTTCTTATGGGAGGATACACAATGTGTGTTTCTATATCTACTCTAGACTTTGAATTTAAAAATCCAAACTAATTTACTTTTCCATCCATGCTAAACCTTAACCATTAAGGATGAGATCTTGATATAAGAAGGATGAATTTGTTCGAAGAACTCGATGTTAACTTTAAAAAGTATAGGCTAACTTGTAAGTAATATTATAATTTTTTTAATTTATAATTTGGTACCCTAAATTTTTTTTAAGTTTGTAATTTGCTACCCTTATGCCGTTAACAATGGTACATTTTTTTATATTTATTAATAGTATTCTACCTTACTGGCATAAGATAGCAAGTTGCTAAACGTTGAAGGTTCAAAATATTTAGTTGTTAATTTTAATATATTAGGATAATAAGTTGTTAAATTTAATAGTTCAATGTAGGCAACTTAAAAATCCAATTTTTTTATAGTATTTAGTTATAAATTAGCCAAAAGTATATATAATGTCTACGTGATTTGAGAGTCACCATATGGGTGTGATTTCAAAATTGCACTATGTAATCATTACCCTATGTTTTATTTTTATTTTTGGAAACCACGTTTGGTACACTGTAATATAATCATAATTACAATATAATTGCAATGTAATCAAATAAAAATAATTTTTTTATTATATTATAATTACAATTACATTACATGGTGAACCAAATGGGGCTTATATTTGATCACACAGTGGCAGATTATGTAGTTTGGGGAGTTATTTGTATTTACCCCCCCAATTGCTAATCATATTTCTAATTCTCCCCCAATTTTATTTTAATTAGTGTAACCCCCCCAATCCTATGGTAAAGTGCAAACAAACCCTCTAGATTTTTGTTTTTGCATTTGAAGACCTTTTGTTTTAAAAAAAAATCCCACATTTTAATTTTTGTTCAGTTTGCACCCATGCCGTTAAAAGCCGTTAAAATACGTCTAAAAATAAGATTTTACCCCTCCCCCTCTCTCTCCGGTGGTGGGGGCTTGTCAAGCGGGGCCGACCAGAGGAGAGGGGAGGGTGGCCGGCCAGCGGATGGAGGAGGGGCGGGTTGAGCTAGGGGTTAGCATTCGGTTAATTAGGTTCAAACCGAACCGAAAATCGAATAATCAAAACTGAAACCGAATAGAATTGGCCCATAACCGAATCAAACCGAACCAAATTAAATCGGTTCAATTTTCAGTTTATTCATTTTTTGGTTTATTTGCACATTTTTGTTAATATATATAGTACTTAAATATACCTAAATTTATTTAGTATATTTCTGTAGTATATATATATATATATATATATATATATATATATATATATATATATATATATATATATATATATATTCGATTTTCGATTTTAAAAAAATAAAAATATATATTCGATTTAAAATATATATATATATATATATTTATATATATATATATATATATATATATATATATATATATATATATATATATATATATATATATATATTAAAATCGAAAATCGAATATATATATATATATATTCGATTTTCGATTTTAATATATATATATATATATATATATATATATATATATATATATATATATATATATATATATATATATATATATATATATATATATATATATATTCGATTTTCGATTTGGATCGAAACCGAAAACGAATAAAAAATTTATTATTTTTAAAACCAAAATCGAACCGATTTTTTTTAAATCGAACCGAATCTCTTATTCGATTCGGTTCGATTTTTGGTCCAAAATCGAATAATGCTCACCCCTAGGTCGAGCATGGCCGACCAGCGGAGGGAGGAGGGGGATTGGGGGGGCTGGCCAGCGAAGGGAGGAGGGGACGGGTCGAGGGTGTAATGCCCCGCTCCGCATGGTGCATTATGCTGAGTCGTTGACTCGAAGAGTTGCGTTGACCCAATTACGTATCAATGCGAATCGATACAAAGTGTTAAGTTGTCCCGAGCAATGGATCGAACTAAGTCGATGCGAAGAGTTGCCTTGTCCCAAAGAATGCATCGAGTGAATCGATGCGAAGCGCCGCGTTGCCTCAAAGGATAAGTGCGTTGAGACGGCTTGAAGATTCTAAGAAATCGAATCGACCAAGGCGCAAGTCCGAATCGATGCAAGTATTGATTTTAGTTGGTTTCATGTGCAGGCTATACGTTTACGCTGAAATGTTAGAGGTCGATCTTTTGCCTTATTCAGCAAGGGGTCCGCGAAAGCAAATCGTCGCCTTGCGGCAGACTGAGGCGTTGGCACGGTAAGCCAAAACGGACATATAATTCAATGAAGCACGAAGTGCTCGAATGGCTAAGTCAGGAGAGTTGTCCGTGCAACGAAGTAATGAAATCGAGCCGCAACGGCTCGGCGAAACGACAAGGCATATCGATTCAAGGTGGAGGAACATTGACTCTCTTTCCTACTCCGTCATGCTTAAGTAAAATACATATCATTGTATGCTGAGTTAACCTATCAACGCCACGGGCGTGGCTCGATAGAGAGATAAACATAGTGCGTGTCGAACACTAAGATAGAACAATTGAAATGAATCGTACGGCAAGTGTACGAGTCACTTCGGAACATTGAATATCGCAAGGGCGAGCGCCTCGGTGCGCAAGCCGCAAGAACATGGGATAACTATACTCGGCGAGTGCCTTAGTGCACGAACCATACCGTGCCTTCGCGCACGAGTTAGAACGGCTAGAACATTGAAAGACAATAGGCGAGCGCCCTAGCGCGCAAGCCACGGACATCGAACACTAAAGCATAGAAATACGGCTTCGACGCGTGCAGCAAGTGCACGACGCGAAGGATAGATGATAAATGTGTCAAAACGTGCCTGCGTGCACGAGATAATAAAAGATGGCTTCGTTGCGAAAGAATACAGTTGTGGCATGAATGTGGCAGAACTGTCGGATATGACATAATGCCTCGAAAGGTGTTCGGGACCTTCGTGTCGTTCGGTTGACGAACATTGAGTTGAGGCATAATGCCATTGAACATTGAAACGAAGTATGAAACGTAAGAACATAGAAATTTAATGGAACAAATACGAGATGATAATGCGGCATGGTGCCTTCGAAATGTTCGTAGCCTTCGGGCGTTCAATGAGGACATTCGGGCGTTGTGCCAATTGAAATAGATATAAGCGAACTTGCTTGGTTGTATGAAAGATAAGATTCGTTGCATGGTCAAATGGACTTAAAGATATATAAAAGCCCGTGCATGGGTATTCCCTCGAACGCGGCGCGCCAGGGCGCTGGGACCGTTCGGCCTAGGAGGGATTCGTTTACGGTATTGTTGGTGCACTTCATTTAGATGGGTAGCGACCGTCTGGTGAATGTGATAAGCCACTTGCTGCGATTATTTCGCTGGCCTCTGATGTTTGGTTAGCAACCGCACAGAGTTAACATCGTTTTATGTTTCGATTCGATAAATATAAGTCCATTCTAGCCCAAAAAGCTAGTGACCTTCATATAGTTAAGGACGATGGATTTGGAAGTGCAAGGTATACGTATATCCTTCATGGATGGATCCTGAATAGAGGGCACTTATAACATGACAGGAAAAACGGATAGGCGTATTCACCTTGCGTCGGTGCAAGGGCGAGTGCGTCGATATTGCTAAGTCGCGCCACGAATCAAATACGAGATTGCTTGTCCGTTTACTTATGCGAATTGAATAACATGCTTGCCATGCTTTACAGTCTTCGAATATGCCATAAACTCATCCAAAGGAGAACATAGAAAGAGAACTAAATTGTATGTTTGCATGAATCAATACAATACTAAATGTCGGTTTGTTAAGTGGATTTTTGATCAGTACAGCGAGTACGAAAGTACTAATCCCCCACTAGTTTGCTAGCAGGTTCAGGGATTGGTCTGCTCGCGGCGGAGCTTCGCTTGAACGCGTTGAGGCTTGGAATGCCGAAGCGTATTGAAGCGTGCGATCGCATTGACGCTCGGACTCGCGACAGGATTGATGCGGCCGAGATATAGAAGGCATGATGTATGGAACGGTGAAATCCTTTGTGGGCAAGAGAGAACTTGAGTGTTGTAGCCAATCTGGCAAATTCCGTTGGGCTATCGAAAGCCTTTGTAATCTGATTTCGAATATCAATAAAGAGAATCGTTTCGTATACTTTGTTTTCCTTTCGTTGTTAATATTCAACTCAAAGATAACCATTTGAGAACTTGTCATCTTGCCTTGCACGAGCGCAACTCCAGGCTCGTGCGGCATCACGTCCCATGCGAGAACGATGATTCGGGTGATTCCAGGTCGGGGCGTGACAGAGGGGGCTGGCCAGCGGAGGGAGGAGGGGGGGTCGAGGGGGACCGAATAAGAAAAAATCGAACCGAACCGAGCTTCGATTCGGTTTAAAAAAGATTTGGTTCGATTTTGGTTTTGAAAATATTAAATTTTCTTATTCGGTTTCGGTCCAAAATCTAAAATCGAATAAGATATATATATATATATATATATATATATATATATATATATATATATATATATATATATATATACACACACACTACAGATATATACTAAATAAATTTAGGTATATTTAAGTACTATATATTAACAAAAAAGTGCAAATAAACCAAAGAATTGAATAAACCAAAAATTGAACCGATTTAATTCGGTTCAGTTTGATTCAGTTATGGACCAATTCGGTTCGCTTTCGTTTTTGCTTATTCGATTTTCGGTTCAATTCAGTTTTCGGTTCGATTTGAACCGAATTAACCGAATGCTCACCCTAGCTCGACCCGCCCCTCCTCCCTCCGCTGGCTGGCTACCCTCCCCTCTCCTCTGGTCGGCTCCGCTTGACAAGCCCCCGCCACCGGAGAGAGAGGGGGGAGAGCGTGGGGGAAGAGGTAAAATCGTATTTTTAGACATATTTTAACGGCTGTTAACGACATGGGTACAAACTGAACAAAATAAAAATGTGAATTTTTTTTTAAACAAGGGGTCTTCAAATGCAAAAACACAAATCTAAGGAGGGTTTCTTTGCACTTTATTCGAAGATTGGGGTTGGGGGGGGGGGGGGGGGAGGGGGTTATACTAATTAAAATAAATTGGGGGAAGTAGAGATATGAAGAATTGGGTAAGAATTGGGGGGGGGGGGGGGGGGGGGGGGGGGGTTGTTTAAATACAAATGACTCTAGTTTGGGTCAGAAACTGTGGCTGCAGTTCCATACGTCCGTGGATTAATAGGGATATAAACGAGAGGATTGGATCCATTGCCCATCTCCTCCTCTCTCTCTCTCTCTCTCGCAACAAATGGTTTTCTTGTTGGGAAGTTCATGCTTGTCACAGTACACTTCCCTCTTGCTGCATTCTCACATAAAATTAGGGAGGAGGAGGAAGAAGAAGAAGGTTTTGACGGCCATGGTTTCTTCTCTCCAAGACAACATCCCTTCCGATGAGGGCATCTGCTCTAAAAACAGGAGACCTTCCCTCTTCTTGGGCGTCTCCGTTCTTCCCCTGTTGGGCCTCAGAGCGCTAGCTGCAGATATCCCACCTAATGGTACTGCTGTTCTCCTTCTTCTTTGCCCCTCCCTGATAGAATTACACAACGTTTCGTTAGTATATTCCTAGCAGTTGTTGTAGAAATGCTCATTACACATGAATACCTGTATCGATGAATATTAATTTACTCGTCGTCGGGTCTCTTCCAAGAATATCTACTTTGAGATTCAAAATGTACTACCTTTTCGATACGTCAGAAAACTTATACGGACACTTGACAATTGGCAAGTAGGTAGAACTACCTTTTCGATACGTCTGTTTAAGCTAATGCAACCAAGCAGCATCTCCAAGTTCTCTTGGAGTATAGACGAAGAGGTAAAGTTGATACTATTACTCACATTCTTAATTTGGACGAAGAGGTAAAGAGTCTAGACGAAATCACGAGTACAGTTTTTTACGAGCACGCTTTGCCATATCCTTTCAGTCTATAATTGCTGTAATATTTTCTTCTAATTATGTTTTCCCAATTTTACAGACAAGAAGGGTACATCTATATCAGAAGTACAACAACCTGAACAAACCCAACGGGAAATCTCGTCTCCAGATCTTGAACAATTAGTCTCAAAAAAAGACCTTGAACTGTCTGAGATGGTATAATTCTACACTTTTCATTTCACATCTACAGCTATTTTGTATTTTACATCTGTGCTGTTATCCAAAATACTAAATTTTATAGTTTTTGGCTGCAGCAAACATCTTTACAAGAGGCTCCTAGGATTTCATCACGAGTATATGGGACTCCAACGATCTCATTTGTATCTATGTTAAATGTGATGGGAATACTTGGGTCAGGCGTGTTGTGTGCATTATATGCAGCATTGCTGAAGGAAAAGTCAGCTATGGAATCAACTATCAGATCTGTAAACCTTCTTCCAACCTGTAATTTATACTTTTTACTTATCATGATTACCAATAGAGATTGGAAATATATAATAACTTACTAGGTTAAAAGTAACAGAGGCACAACTTACACAATTAACATATTTGGGCACTTGCACACACACAACCCTGCCCTGACGCTCCCCCCTGGCACAAACACACACCAAACATGCTTCTAAGTACTTACTCTCTTCTGTTATATTTCTTCGGGGCACAAATGTAATTCATGTTGTGGATCCTCCATTTTGTTGTCCTAATTGTATTGTTTTTGCTTAGATCCTTGCCGTAGCAACCTGCTAATTTAACTACAACCATAGATGACAAAAAGAACACAGAGACGAGAGAAATGACGGAGCAGCAAAGTTAAAAATAAGGAAGGCAATTAACATAGAAACTACCAATTTTTTATATATCTTAACAAAACTAAACACAAACTGCACCTGAAGATTTTAAATATTACGGTCGTCATCAATCAGAAGAGAATTCAAAGAAAAGATCCAATTACATATTCTTGCAATTTGGACGATCTCTTCCATGGTTTTGCACAAATGAGAAGAGAGGAATAGAAGACAATTCAAGTTAGTTTCATTCAGTGTTCTAAATGGCGCCCGCTTAGACCGCCTAGGCGCCGCCTAGGCGGTAGGCGGTCCCTCTCCGCACCGTTTTTCTGTAGGCGGTGGAGTAGGCGGCCAACGGAGGTTGGCGGCATAGGCGGAGGTGAGGCAGCGTAGGCGGGCGCCTAGGCGGAGAAATACTTTACAAAATATTTTGGCCAAAAAGGTTTTTAAAACATTATGGGCCTATGGTTCACTTTTACAAAACTAAAACCTTATAAATCTTCGTTCTACAACTTAGTTATGCATGGAACACCGTTAAAATATGCATATTATGCAAAAAAAAACTGTGGTAAAATAGTAAAAAGTGTTCAAAATGTATCCACCGCCTAGGCGGCGCCTAGGCGGCGCCTAGGCGCAATATGCATATTATGCAAAAAACTGTGGTAAAATAGTAAAAAGTGTTCAAAATGTATCGACCGCCTAGGCAGCGCCTAGGCACCGCCTAGGCGGCCTAGGCGGTAGGCGGACTCTCTCCGCCGCGCACCCGCCGACCGCCGTTTATAACCTTGTTTTCATTACATAAAATAATATAGTACAGAAGGATTTATGAAAGGTATCATCTTGATGAGTAGGTGTATGAGCACGTCCAAGAGCAATGTTGATAAAAGCTTTAAGAAGCTGGCCTTAAACTCTTAGGATCCGTTTGGATAGTCTTTCTGAAAATTTGTTCTGAAAATAACTTTTTAAAAATAAGTTATAAAATTATTTTCTGAGTATAGAAAATTTAACTTTACGTTTGGTTACTTTCATCTGGGAAGTAAATTTAAGAAACAAAAAATTGAATATTCTGTTTGCTAAAATATTTTAGAAAGTGGGTTTTTTAATTGTGTCCATACTGTTCGTTTCCAAATGTGTCCAACTGTTTTCTCCCAAAAATGTTCGTGTCCAACTGTGTTCGAGTTCCCTCCCGCGTCTAGGGCTGGAGTCCACTTCGTCCTAATTGAATCGCGTCCACCGTCGCCGTCGAGTCCACTGCATCATGTCCACTCCGACGACTCCCGCTCTCGGTCATCGAGTCCACCGTCGTGGTCGAATCGCGTCCACCGGTCGTCGAGTCCACTTCATCGTGTCATCCTGTGTCGTCCATCTCCGGCCCCGGCCTCGGCCGCGCGTCGTCTCGCCAAACCCACCTCCGTCCACTCGAGCTCGAAGAGGACCTCGACCCCTCCCTCACTCCAGCTCCCCACTACCGTCCTCGAGTTCCACCTCTCCGAGGATGCCTCGAGCTCCACCAGTCCGAGGACGCCTTGAGCTCGAGGACCTCGACCCTTCCCTCACTCCGGCTCCCCACCACCGTCGACCTCGACCCCTCCCTCGCTCCGGCTCCCCACCACCGCCCTCGAGCTCCACCTCTTCGAGGACGCCACTGCCGACAGTGAGGCGGTCGCCGTCGGAGGTCCAGGAGGGCTGGCCGGAGAATAGGCTGCCACTGTTGACGAGTTCGCCTGCGTGAGAGAAAGGGAGAAAGAGTTGGGGAGGAGGTCGTGGGAGAGAAAGGTCTATAGGAAAATGAAGAGAGAGAGAGAGCTAGCTGGGACTTGGGTGGGGGGGGGGGGGGCACGGATTTGGGAAAACAATTTTGAGAGAAGTGGTTTTTTCTCTTTGGTGAAAGCCAGTTTAAATGTCGATCTCCCAAATTTTTTTTTTTCTGAACTTTACATTCTGAAAGGATGAATGCCAAACGCTGTTTTTTGTGGATTTGAAGTTTAAACTCAGAAAACTAAATTATAAACTGTAACCAAACGCACCCTTATCCTTTCCCAAAAGCAAACCCGTAAGAAGCAACTGAACAGGGACTTGATGGGCATAAGTAAAATACCAAGCATGGAAAATGTACATTGCATATATGGAAACGCTGCAATGGTATAGAGGGGTTTGTCTGAGGAAGGAGGCTATTCGAAAGTATTAACTATTAAGAGGAAGGAGGGTAATATTCGTCATGTCACTATGTGTTAATTCTTGCTGCAACAAGATGGCTCAACCAAATTTGTTAACTGGCGCATGCTAGAGTTGAGCAGTATGTAATATGCAAACTGCAACTTTGCGGACCCTAGGTCCAGTTTCTTTTACACTTGTGGGGACAAGACACAATAGCTGGAAAGCCCCTATTGCTGTCTCAAATGAAATGCAGGGGCAAAGAAAACAGATGCTTTCTTGGTTGTCATGCCATGATGACATTAAAAGGGTAGAATCATAAGACAACAAAAAATTTATCCGAAGTTTTTGTTCGATTGTTTGAATCATCATCTTGTTTTAATTCTATACATGACATCCTTCTCAATCTGTCCATCATGATGAATGATTGATCTTAGATACAAAAATTATTACTCTTAAGAATCTTCTTTCCAACTATATGGGCTCCCCCTTAATTCTTTTTGGCTTATGGTTGAAATTACATTTCATATACTATGTTTTCTTTCCACAAATTTTAAATCTCTTGATTGTAAAGTTTCTTTCTACACTTCTATTTTGGTATCTAACTGTTCTTTGCTCTTATCAACCAACATAATATCATCAACAAATATCATACATTGTAGGACCTCCTACTGGATATGTCTAGTAATTTTATCAATAACTTCCACAGATTGGTAACGATTTAACGGTGATCCTTGTTGTAAGCTAATGGTTATAGGAAACAATTTACTATCTCCTCCACTAGTTCGAACGTTCGTCGCAGATATCCTTTATAGTCTCAATATAACTAATATGAACTTCTTTCTTCTTCAAGTGCACCATATTGTCTTCCTAGAAACTTGGGCATAAACTTTCTCTACATCAATAAAACCATATATCAATCTCTCTTTTTCTCTTTAAAAATTCTGCCTATGTTGTGCTTAATGTTCTATATTTTCACTATCGCTCCCAGGCATAGATAAAAGAGGTTGCTTTTAAGTAGTAGATAGCAAGTGCAAAACATTCTATGATCTCTATGAAATGGATCATTATAGAATGAAAGTGTAGAATCACACTCCATTGAAAATATGAGCTGGACTAAATTCTTTATTCACGTTATGATGGGTTATCTCTCTCTCTCTCTCTCTCTCTCTATATATATATATATATATATATATATATATATATATAAACGATAAATCTACCTCTATATATAAACGATAAATCTACCTCTACCGCCATACTTAAGCTTGGATATTTTCCTTGGATTCTTTCTAAGCTTTACATATATCACTCCGGATTGTGTTTGAGTCTAACTCTCCCAGGAGTAGGAAACTCTCACACTCTTACAAGATTCTCACTGAAGCAA
Source organism: Iris pallida (assembly GCA_029216955.1). Taxonomy (NCBI): domain Eukaryota; kingdom Viridiplantae; phylum Streptophyta; class Magnoliopsida; order Asparagales; family Iridaceae; genus Iris; species Iris pallida. Next base: position 84,031 of record JANAVB010005549.1, read on the forward strand.
GAGGGAGAATAATCGATACCATCTAAAATGGGACTGCCACTGGATCTACAGAACGAATTAGGCCACCTGGTCGAAATAATTAACACGCAAAAAGGGCCACCAACTTTCTATTGACCGCTCTATCAAGGTTGTCAAACTCGAGATACTACCAAGGATCGTTCGAAGGGTGAACGATCGTAACTCGTGGGATCGTAACACGGATCGTAAGATCCCACCAGAAAGACAAAATTATATTTAATATATATTATATATTATTTATATAACATAAATAAGAAAAAGTAACCTTAAAAACCAAAATAACCTTAATATAAAAATGTCATACATGAATCATAAGTCACAAACTCGTGGGATCGTAATACGGATCGTAAGATCCCACACGTTTCCTCGCCGCACCGGCCGCGCTGGCCGATGACCGCGCCGGCCACCAATCTGCCTCGAAGCTCCGTATAAAACGCGTAGGATCGTACGATCCCACGATCTATCGCGCGAGTTTAACAACATTGCACTCTATTCTTAGGCTGGCATAAGAAAATAATTCCCTTCTCCATATAGACTCGGCATTGGGATTTCTATAAGCTCGAGTGTTAAGGACCTCTAGCTCAAGTGGTTAGAGAGAGGCACATCCCCATTCTCCAGAGGTTGCAGGTTCGAGTAACGGGTGAAGCACATTTAATTCCATATGGGATAATTAATATAAGGGCAGCCAGAGTGCAGGCCGGGTGCAGGTACGGTGCGGTGTAATGCAATTGAGGTGCAGGTGCGGACCTTTTTGCTGGGAGTGTGGCCTTCGGGCCGAGTTTGTAGGCCTTCGAGTCAGGAATCTGTAACACAATTATCTTTTTCCTATATATATATATATATATATATATATATATATATATATATATATATATATATATATATATGTTACAACTATATATATATATATAGAGAGAGAGAAGATAAATGTGTTACAACTATCCGGAGTGAGCCCAACATTTGGTACAACCTCAACAATCTCATACTCATCCTCACTCAATCCGGCCCGAAGGCCTACGTTACTTGGCCTGAAGGCCAGACGACTTAGCCCGAAGGCCCGCTGCACCACTCGGCTCGTAGCCCCACTGCACTACGTGGCCCAAAGGCCTACTGTGCTACCATTTTAATTAAATGGAGGAATAAGTTACTCCCTGCCGGCTTGAACCTGAGTCTCTGGTCTCCCACCTCAGCCATTTGAGCCAGATGTGATTTATATATATATATGTGTGTGTGTGTGTGTGTGTGTGTCTGCAGGGTGCGGATCAAAAGCTCTGCGGGGGAGTCCCCCGCCCCCCTCAGCATCGAATCGGGGGCCCGCGTGCGCTCCTGCTCGGTCCAACGGTCGAGGGTGATGGGGCTCCTGCGGGACTCCCATTCCGGACCCATATATATATATATATATATATTGGAATAATGGTGAATTTATTTCTCGCATATAGCGAAAAAGGTATTAAAGTACAACATCACAACTTTCCATGCCCCAATAAACTATTATGGGGCCATTACAGATACATCGAATTCTATATTATGTAGAATTCCAATAGGGGGGGTAGTCAAGCCCTCAAAGATACGTCTGTTCCGCTCCTTCCAGATGTGCCAAACAGACGCAGCAAGACGGACTCTGGCTCGTCTAGCCTACCCCGGATCCCGTCCTCTGTGATCTCGGATCCAACTGAGAATGCTCCGAATGTCTCGGTCCATCCCCACTCCTCCTCTCAGCTGTGCACATTGCTCAGTCCAAATATGCCAGGACACCGGGCAACCAAAGAAGAGATGTCCCATGGATTCATCTGCATCAGTACATAGCACACATTTGGCATCCGGGATCTGCATCCCAAACCGGAGGAGTCTGTCTCTCGTCATCAATCTACCCCGGAGGAGGCGATAAGCACATAGTTGCATTTTTCGTGCAACTCCCTTGCCCCAAATGAAGTCCACCTCCTCAGCCTGGTCGTGGTGGGTCCGAACCAAATCATAGCAGCTACGAAAGCAGAATAGACCTGAACCTCCCTCCGTACCTGGGCCGGCCCAGCACCATGAATCCTCCGTCTGGGTAACGTCTATGGGAATAAGGTGAATCTCGGCTGCAAGCTGGCCAGTAAAAGGGTATCCCTCTGGCCTCTAAACTCCGTCTCTAATGATCCGGCTGCATGTGAGCCCCCTTCTCGCTTCCCTGTCCAGCTGTCCTCCCAATATCTCGAGTAGGAATCTGGAACCCAACCAAGGGTCTAGCCAAAGGTCGGTAGTCGTCCCATCCTTCATGCGCCTGCAGATGGCTGTCTGGAGCACCGGTCTACATCTCAGGATGGCCTTGAATGTGACCGAGAAATTGTTGTCTATCCTGCAGGCCCAGAAGTTGGTCCTCCGTAAGTATCTGCTAGCCATCCAGTCCGCCCAGAGCGACCCTCCCTTGATGAATTTCCAGGCCATCTTCACACAAGCTGCCTTTCGAACCGCATGAAGAGGCCTCAACCCAACTCCTTCCTCCCGAGGCCGACATAACTGATCCCATGATATCGCATGTATCCCTCCTCTCCAGATGAAGTTAGCGCAAATAGCCTCCACCTTCCGAATAGTAGCTGTGGGGATCTGGATAGACTGGAGCCAGAACATAGTGATGCCCGCAATGACCGACCGCACCAACTCAATCCGTCCCCCAAATGTCGACGTAGTGATGCCTTTATAGATCTTGTCTATCCATTTAGAGTTAAAATCCATAAGCCAACATAATTTGGCACACAAATTCCCAATTCACCGTATCATATGTTTTTCGTAGACCTAGTTTCATACACACCAGTAAGCTATTCTCGGCAATGTCGACGTAGTGATGCATTCATATATCTTGTCCATCCATTTAGAGTCAAAACCATAAGCCAACATGATTTGGCACACAAATTCCTGATTCATCGTGTCATATGTTTTCTGTAGATCCAGCTTCATACATGCCTTGCTCCCACAAACTTTATTGAAGTTCATGACCATTTCATGGACCGGTAAGCTATTCTCAGCAATCGACCTGCCTTTGACAAAAGCAACTTGATTAGGGGATATGAGCCCCTACATAATCATTTCCATGCGGCGACACATAATTGAAATAATAATCTTGTACATAAAGTTGCAGCATGAGATAGGGTGATAATCAGTCAGGAATATCGCCTCTTCTTCGGAATGAGTGAGGAAGGTGTGATTAAGCTCACGAAGAAGTCTTTCGCTGGAAAAAAAATCTTGTAAATAAAAAGAATCAAATGCTTTAGCTCATCCCAATGAATATTATAAAACTTACTATTAAATCCATCCGGTCTTGAGGCCTTATTTGGGTCCGCCCTCTTCACCATGTCTTCCACTTTTTCCAAAGTTATCGGAACTTGAAGCAATTGATTTCCTTCTTGTGATACCATCCTCTTACATATGAGTTCTGGAAACTCATGTGTATAGTCGTTTGGTTATAAAGCTGCTTGTAGTACTCTATTACTTCTGTTTGGATGTCCTTGGGCGAGGAGACTACTCTGCCATCAGCATCATAAAAGAATTTGGAGCAACGATCGCCGTCTCCTAGCCATGTGTATTTGGCACGTTGAGCTAATTGAATATCTTCCTAAAGAGCAAGAGTGCGAACTTCATCCAAAAGATCCTTCTCATGACTAGCAAGAACCGGGTCTTGAGGTGTTGTCTGCAACCTATCCTGGATCACCCAGAGCGCAGTAGGATGCAGTCTCCCGCTGTGCTAACACGGGAAGAGGACGATCCTTGATCCAGCATAGAAGTGCACTCCTGACCGCCTTTAGTCCCTGCACTTCCATCTGCAAGCCACTCTCAACCACCTCCTTATAGCCATGTTGCTTCGGCCAAGAGTTGTTGAATATGAAGGGCCTCGTCCAGGGAAAATTTTGTCTTCACTAGTTGTACCAAAATAGATGAGTAATCACTGGTAGAGGGAGCAATGCCTTCTGCATCGTCGATGGAAATTTATCAAACCACCAACTATTACCGATGGCTCGATCTAGCTGGTAAGCAATCTAGTTGTAGATGGCTTTGTTTTCCAAGTCCTCAAATGTCCTATTCTTTTTAAACATATGAGACTGGCTTGCGAAAGTCGGTGCTAAAAATCTGTAAGAATAAAAACTGGGATGTGTCGACCCCTACTTTTTTATGGCTGAATAATATCGCATTGAAATCCGCACTCAGAAGTAAGGGTAGTTGAAGTTGGATTCAGCAATAACGCTTATGTGGATGATTTTCTGCCATAAAAGATCTCGTTTCCGCTAGTCATTATAACCGTATACCGTCGCGAATTGAATTTGAATTACCTTTGTTGCTAAATTCTCCTGCAATGAGCTAATAAGAATTATGAATGATACGACCTGACCATGTCCTACTTTCCCATAGCAACCAAATTCTCGCCATCTCGCACTAACTCAGATTATGAGTCTGGGACTAGAAGTTGGGAGTTCGTCTAGTCAATTTTTTTTAATTTAATTTTTGTTTCCAGCAATGATATAATTAAACTATGCGTTTTTCGAATTACTTTTCTAATCTCACGCCACCGACCTAGCGAATTAGCTTCTCTCGTATTCCACGTCAGAACAGACATTAATGACGGTTGGAGTTAGACTGACTTTGGATACTACCCAAACTCACTATCAGATCATTGGTGAATTCAATCTAGAGTTCGTGTTCCTCCCCCATATCAGTATCTATAGCATCCTCACTATCATGTAGAAGCATTCTCCATTTGGGATTATCCACACATAGAAAATTGTCCTATGACATTGTTGTTTACAGTTTTTTACTCCTTGATCCATCCAGCTTTGGGATCACATGTCTCTTCTTTCTTATATAATTAATGAATGTATTTGATATGTGCACCTTCCCCCTGCACTAGCTCAGTCAGTCGTGCCTAACTTCTTGTCTGCATAGCTTGTTGTTCCACGTATGGGACTATTTGTCCGGTGAAGTCCCCGCAGAGCCGTCCCTTCTCTCTGACGTTAGGCATTTGCGCAAAATGCTATAAGAGGATTCCTCATGATTAGTCGCAACTACAACCGATGTTACCTCCGCTATTACCGCTGCTGTTGAAAGGATGTTGACTTCCTCCTCCATATGGACATCTCCTCCAACTTGTAATTCTTTGTGATGTTGTTGACGTTGTGTATAAACCTCAGTCACAGTAGCATCAACATGGACCTCTATCAGGCACGTCCTACTCATATGACCAAAGCATTGACACCGACTACATACAGGTGGTACCCACTCATAATCTACTACATAGGAAAGGATTTTTCCCGTTGGCAGTTCGAACTCAAAAAACTTTGGTAGGTCAGTGGACGCTTCAATCTCTATGAACATGTGCAAAAGATAGTCTCAATTTCATGGACGTAGTCGTCCGATTTAATAGGATTGCCAACTAAGCTCGCCAACTTCATTAGCGTAGGCACACTCCAGTACTTCCAGTACTAGATGGGGAGACCAGGTTGACGAATCCATATGGAAACTGTGTGGAGAAAATCTCTGTCGCATTTAGCATCCGAATGCCATTGGTTGAGAATGATCAGCCGATCATCGAAGGTCCATGGCCCCTCTCCCAAACCAATCGAACAAAATAGAACCCATTATCGCGAGAGAAACCTCCATGTTGCCTCATAGCCTCCAAACTTGATTTCCATACGCCCTGATTTGTTAGTAAAATAGTCTCTCTTTTAGCACATAGACAATCAGGGTGATCTTCCAGTATTTTCGTGGTCTCGTCCAAATCTTCTTCGGTGAACTCGGCTACCCTTGTCCGCCCGTCGATGACCTTCGATTTCACATATTGTATCGCGACATTAGACTGTGCAGTCCCTTGCCTGCAAATCTCTGCCCATGTTTTACCACCTTTTCCTGGAGGATTCGAACTCTTCCCATGATTGTGTTCGAGGAGGTGAGTCTCCCTGTAGGGTTCTGCCACTGCCGCGGTTTTCCTTCGTTGTCCGATCGGAATGGAAGTCGCTACAGTCCGTTGATGGCCCCTCCTTTCTTAGTTCTTGTGGCCTCTCTCCTGCTTCCAGTGTTGACGACCACCACCACCCTCACGTCGTCCGCTCGTCTTCTCGTGCAGTCGCCGCTCAATCGTCGTCTAGCCCCCTGCATCCGCGTTCGCCTGCAACGCCGCCAGCATCTGATCATCCTTCGTATTGACGCTGGGATCCCATGCTTTTCACGTAAACCCTATACTGATAAAGATACTTTAAAACGGGGTAATGGAAAGTGTTCTATTAAGATAGACCTCATAAAGACGTATGATTCAGTAAATAGGGAGTTATCTCTTACAGCTTATCTACTCTGGCAATGAATAGGTACTGGGTGCATTTAATAAGAGAGTATATAACCACTCCAACCTTTTGTATTTTAGTAGATGGATTTCCCAACTGGTTTTATTAGAAGTAATAGGGACTTAGGCAAGGAGACCTTTGTCTCCGTATTTGTTTGCCATAGCCATGAAATACTTTTCAGCACAATTTGGATTGCAAGTGGCCACTGGCAATTTCTTACCTCTACAGGATAATAAGGTGCATCCACATATCACACATCATCTCTATGCAGATGATGCAATGGTTTTCTCCAGGGCCAAAACACTCCAGGACCAAAACAAAGTCTACTGCAAGTACGAAAAGGACATTACATCAGCTCAAGTTATTGACAGGCTTGAATATGAATGAATAAACATTGACCGTGCGGCAATTTGATAAACATCTTTGGAAGATTGAGTATGACTAGTAATAATTGACTTTAGTGCAAGTGGAAGGTTATTAATGTTTATCCCTCAAGCAATTCATTTGCATGAGTGAGATTTATGTTAATTGACATCTTATTCATAAACTAGTTAATTTTGATGTTGGAATCAAATTAACAAAGACAACATTTGTCGTAATTTTATTTGTTAAACGGATTTATGAATACTCCTTGTAGTCCATTAAAGTGAATTATGTATAATGTTGGTTGTGTATGATTTTGTATATTACCATGTAGTCGACTATAAAGGTTTCCTAGTAGGAGGTACGTTCTAGTAGGTTTCAACATTCAGGCTAGATTGGTAACAGACTTGATGATATACTAGTATAATAGGCTATGTACAAGAAATCTATATCATGTGTGTATTTGCTTATAAGTTCACTAAACAAACTCATAACCATAGCTGGAGTCTTTATATATATCCTCAGTAGGATTCAAATATTACTGTGACGTATCATTCCTTTAACTTGAGGTACCGTAGACGTCTTATTTGCACATATTAAAGTTTTAAAAGGCACAAGGAGCACTTTAGGCACAAGGAGCACTTTAGGCGCAAGGGTCTTCTGGAGCCTATGCGCGCAAGGCCCACATCAAGGCACAAGGAGCACTTTAGGTGCAAGGGTCTTCTGGAGCCTATGCGCGCAAGGCCCACATCAAAATGTGGGATCCATTTGCCAAAAACTCAAAAGAAATTATTTGTTCATAATACTAGGAAGTTGACCAAAGCCTAAAAATCATTATCATATATATTAACATCTTCGATTCTCCACACTAACACTACCAACAGATTTGTATCTTTTGTCATCGTCATTGTCCTTCAAAGTTCATGCAAAACCTATTAATTACAATAGAAAATTAGTTGATTGACTTGATACACTTGATACTGTTTCTATCCTTTGGATCCATTTGGTAACACAATATGTTCTACCGGGACTTCTTCTTGATTGGCTCGACAAAATAAAAAAATCATGGTATTAAACCTATTTTTACAATAGAAAAATTAATTACATTATTGTATTAATACTAAACTACTGAAACATATATATTACAAAAGAGAAACAGAATAGAAAGAATAGAACATTAGGTCAAGGAGCCTACTGTGAGGCACACAAGGAGCATGCCTCAAAAGTAGGCACAGGGCAAACAAGACGCTCGCCTAGGTTAATGAGGCCTGCCTCATAAGAAACAAGGCGTAAAGGTAAGCCATCAGCCTCGGGTGAGCCTAGGCGTGAGCCCCATGGGCTATTTAAAACACCGGTTAACATATAATTTCTTTCTTAGTTGAAACCATCAAAGGCATTGATGGGGCATGGTGGCATGCATGAGAAGGTATATGAGTAGCCAACAATGTCTTAAAGGCATCAGCACTGCTTTATGCAGCTGCCTAGGTTTTTCGATGCTTTGAACCCTAGGAAACAAGTATTTAGACAACGAAGTCCTTGAGCCACATGTGAGATATTCGACTCAGGTTGACTAACGCCACCTCAAGCGCCTCGACTTGCCTTGACTCAATTATTTCTTTAATTTGGAATATGTTTAGGCCCAATAACTTAAAGTTATTGTATTTTATTAATAATTTAATATTATTAGGGAATAGAAAAGGAAAAGTAAATCCATCATGTTTCCCTTCCACCGAATCTCGTCTCCATCTCCATCTCCGACTGCCACATTCATCGTTAGGTTAGGTGCCATTAAGTAAATCTCTCTTCTCTTGGTCTCTCTCTCTTTGACTCCCACTTTTGTTTTTCTCCACTTCTAAGGCTCAAGGATTTCGACTCTGAGGATTGATTTTCGATATTCGTCACTTGTTGATCTCTCTGGTAAGTCTGTCTCTCTTTCCTTATTCTCACTCATTCTACCCTTTTTTGTTTTGACAAATTTGTTTGTATTTCCATGAAGGCATTTCTCTCATCTCCTCTCACCTCTGGAATTCTCAAATCATTATTCTTTTTATTTTATTATATTTTAATACTTCAATTATAGTGTATTTAATATTGAAATATCCATATATTTAGTTTTTGATGGAACACTTTATATGCAATAATGTGTTGTTAAACGAGGTTTGCACAGGATAAGAGCCCCAAACCACAAAAGTCTCGGTCATAAACTACAAACTTGTCTTTAACTTACCTACTTTACATCCTTAATTTTTAGTCTTGAGGCTGCTGCCTTGCTGCTTTAAGGCGCCCACCTAGGCCTTTTGGTTCGTACCATCTCTCTGCTTCACGTCGCCTTAACTAGCTTGGTGACCAATGAATGAAGGACCTATCATTCATTATTATATTATAATTATGCTTGCATCTTTATTCCTTCATCACTACCATCATCATCCCAAATTGCCTTTTCCCATTAGAAGGGGATCGACTATGGAGCATGAGAAGGCTTCATAAAAGAATTGACAGAACTTTTTTATGAGTGCCCGTCAACGAGGCGTCATCCTTTGTTTTGATACAAAATTCCTACCCAACGTAGCTATTCAAATTTCCAAATCCCTATTCGCAAATATATTTCGGGTAAGAATCCATCTACAAGAAAATATTATTTACATTCATATTCACCCAAACATGGGTTTTCAGACCCTTAACCGGCTTTTATCCGAATCCCATTCTTACAGGGAGAGAAATCTGGCTCCAGTTGGACCCTAAGTGAATATACATATTTCGTAGTATACACACATAACACGCCAGAAGTTATGTTTGAGACATCTTCTATATGGCCCTCTAGGAAATCATCATTGTGCATGTCTTCTCCAATTTGTCGAGCGTAAGTAAGTTCCATAAAAGAAGCTAACAGTTTTTATGACCTTGGTTGTCTACTTTGGCATCAACCCTCTATGTTCTTGGGTAACCCTTAGAAAAGGTAGCAATGAGCATGAGAGATCCATACCGTAAAACCTATATGGCTATGTGGTATGGTAGACATTCCTTTTGGTTTTGTAGTTTAAGCTCATGTAACCAAGGAGGACTCTCCAAGTTCTCTCAAGACTATAAAGAGAACAAAGAGGTAAGATGATTAATCTGCTATATGGAACTGCATTTATTTTAAACCACACAGTGAGATTGGAAGGTAACAAAGTAATTCTTACTGATCACAAATGATATAACTGTTTCATGAGCGCACAAATCAAGTCAGTCATAGTTGAGCCAACTTCTCAACAAGAAGCATGACATTTACCATTAAATAGAGCTAGAGCTACGTGAAAAACTTCAAAATAAGAATAATAAAGTGAGCTTAAGATTGTGTTGTTTTGGGGGGGGGGGGGGGGGGGTGTTGAGAGAGGGAAGGGGGGGGGGGGGTGCAGTGGCGGCGCTGTGCATAAATAAGTCAAGGCACAGTACCCGCCATTTTGTACTATGCTCCCCACATACTTTTATTTATTTATAAGATCTTGGATTCCTGCATATCGCATACCATTAAGGGCAGGTATACCTTACCTTTCAGAGTTTACACTAGTACAATCTCATCCACAAGTTTACAACAGATGAATTTTCTTGGCCACTCAAAATTTTCTAACTGAGAAGCCACTTGTGTCATATTGAAGCATTTCTCATCATCATCATCCCAGCCTTGTCCCGTTATAATGGGGCCGGCTATGGAGCATAAGGAAGCTCCATAAAGGATTTGACAAAAAATTTATGACCGGCTGTCTGTCTACCTGACTCCAACTCTCTATGTTTGTGATTGAAGCATTTGTCAAATAATCTTTTTCATAAGTTCAGGATACAATGATGATTTGGTGAAAACTCTCATATAAATACCGTCCTTTAATGGAGTTTAAAATGCAGAAAAACATCAAGTTTTCTGAAGCTCAAGAAGATGCAGCTGCAATGAAAGAGGACCTTGAGAAAAGACTTATGATTGAACAGGAACAAAGAAAGAAACAAGTCAGTAGATTGGAGGAGGAGGTAGCATCTCTGTCAAGTCAATTAGGCTCTGCAAATGGGAGAATAGAAGCTATAAGTGGAGAACTGAAGAATAGGAAGAAACTTCTTGACGAGAGTAACGCACAACTAAGTCAACTTGAGAGTGCAATTATAAAAGCTAGGGAAGAGAAAGATCAGTTTGAAGCTCTACTTAAGGAATCAAAGTATACAGTTGAAGTCCTACAGGACAAGGTTAGCTTGCTGACTCGAGAGGTAAATGACAAGGAGAAAAGCATTGAAGATCTAAATGGTTTACTTGCTAAAGAGGAATCACAATGTCAGAACTTGAGCTCTATTATTGACCAAACTAGAGCACGTCTTTTGGAAGCAAATTCCACTTGCGAACAGTTGAATGAAGAAATCCTGAAAAATAGGAAAGAAGTACATTCAAAGCAGTCTTCAATTGATAAGTTAAATGAAAAAGTGAGGTCTTTACAGGAAGAAATCGGTGAAAGCAGCAAAAGGTTTCTTGATCTTAGTAAAGAATACAATGATTTTAAGAGCTCTGCTGAAGAAAGAGCATCCCTCGATTCTGAACTCTTATCCAAGAAAGATGACGAAGTTCATGTGGTAGAAGAAAGACTAGCAGACGCACAGAGAGATGCTGTAAGCAAGCAGGCAATGTTTTCAGAGTTGGAAAAAGAAAGGGATGGCTTGAAAGTTATGCTGGAAGAGAAAGACAATTACATGAGAAAATTAACAGATGACCTTCTAATCACTGAAAAATCATTGAGATCTTCGAAGATTGAAGCTTCTGATCTAGCAAAAGAACTAAATGAAACCAAAAGATTATATGAGGTACTCGTGACTAAGATTTCAACGCTTCAGGATGAGTTTCATCAAGAAAATAAACTATTGACTGATAAACTTGAATTGGCAAAGTTTTCTTCTGAAGCACTTTCTAGTGAGCTTGTCTCAACCAGGGAGATCCTTGGGAGAACAAAAGAAGAGCTCACTTCCACATCTATTGAGTTGAAAGAGATACTGGAAGATCGCGAAAACCTTAAAAAGGAGTTGTTGGAGATCTATAAGAAGGTAGAATTGGCAGCAGAAGAGTTGAAAGAAGAGAGAACTACTGTTGCTACATTGAAGAGAGAACTGGAGATGATCAAGCAGCAAATGCTGGAAGATACAAAAGCACGAAAAGATCTTGAAGCAGATCTAGATGAGGCTACCAAATCGCTGGATGAGATGAATAAGAGTACACAATTGCTCTCAAGGGAACTTGAAATCTCTAATTCGAGAATAGCCAGTTTTGAAGCAGAGAAAGCGATGCTATTGCAGCCTGTTATCAAGCAAAAAGATAATGATAGAGAATCCCAAGAAAATGTTGAGGATGCTCAAAATCTCATCACGAGTCTTGGAAGTGAGAGTGGAGACGAGGGCTAACAAACTTGAAGAGGATTTGGCATCAGCAAAGGGTGAAATACTGGTACTAAGGAAACGGATTAGCCTAAACAAAGGATCTGCAGAAGAAGAACGTTCTTAGAGCAGCTAGCGAAGTTGTCTGCCACTCCTTTTACTGCAAAAAAGACTGTAACTAAGAGAATATAGGGAGGTTCATAAGATGTTTCCTGCAGGTGAATCCACTATTTTGGATCCTTCATATTGTGTATAATTTCTAAGCTTTTTAACTTTTGTGAAACAAAGTATGTTTCGGAAGCAACATGTTCTACATAGAAGTTGAATTGTACCATTGGCATTCATTATCACAAATTTTCTGGATGGCAATATTTTGTCATATCATGTGCATTTGAAGTTGAATGAGGATTAATGAGTCTTATATATGCTTTTGAAGGCCACGGACGATCACACAGCTTGCACATCTTTAGAAATGGCCATGTCTCGTTGGGTAGCTTCAAGGGATCTCCCTTGGATGTCCAGAAGACCGACCACTCAATTCCATCAACTTGCTGTTTTTCGTCTAATCGTTCTCCGTTCTGTTCTGCTGGTTGGGTGAAGAACATCATCATAATATAGGTGGATGGGACAGTGCCATAAAAGCCACTGGAGCTGCATGTCTCCCTTGTTGAGACCAATGCCTACAAGAACAGTAACTTCTGGATTCTATGGAAGCGGAGTACCGAACAAACCAATGTAGCTGGGTGGGTCGCCCCCAGCTGCAAAATTTACTATACCACACAAAAATTAATTCCTCTCTGTTATCCTTGGCAACATAGAAATCTAACATAGTTTGAAGCATCCTACCCGAGCCCACATGTTTATGTACACGTCCATGGCAGGCAACCAAATTGAAGTTGTGGCTTTGCCAGTGATAAGTTGGTCGGAGAGGACCAAAGTAAGAAAGGAACTTGTGTTGTTCTCTTGCACTCTCCCACTTTTTCTTTTCTTTTCTTTTCTTTTTTTCTTCCTTTAGAAAAATAATAGGTTAAACCGTTGGCAAGTAGGCGTCCTTGATGTTTTATGCGATGCTTGGATGGGCATAATTGGACATGGATGTGTAAAACTGGTTGGAGATCAATTTTAGACATCCAGTGTTTGGCTCAACTCGAATGTAGATAAGAAACGGTGTCATAATTACGTCCACTTCTTGTCCTATTAATATGAGGTGCAAAAAAGAGAATAATACACTCCCTTTTTCTTTGGCCAATATCGATGGAAGTGATCGGCTGCTATTTTTTTTAATTACTTAATAAAATAAAATAAAATAATTATTTAACATTAATTTTTAATTATTTAAATTATTAATTAATAAAGTAATTGGTGATATTAATATTGAGCTACTAATATCATTTAAATAAAATAGTTGTTTACTTATGATTACTTAATTATTTAGATAGTTAATTAATAAAATAGTCGGTGATTGATTACTGAGCTACTAAATGTTTTCAATATGAATTGGTCACAAGGGAAAACTTGTATTGATTTGTAGATACAACTATCTACGAGTGCATAATATTTTTTGGGAAGTGTTCTAGTGGAAATCTGATCAATGCAAGATCAATTTGTTCCTTTGATGATTCGAGCTCAATCTTGATCTCTTCTTCGTCGATGTTACAGTATATAGGTTATTCTCAGATCCGTCTGAATTGTTGAGATTGCATGACGAGCTTAAAGCAAATGAATTGCTAGATTGCTTGAAGAAGTATAGTGAAGCTCTCTTTTCTCTCTTTGGCCAATATAGTGTCCTCCCTCTCTATTCAGCCTAGGGGCTACTTAAAGAGCTCTAGAACATAGTGAGGCTAGCAACGAGGCTACACATCCTTCAAAGCTCACAACAAAGCTGAGGATGAGGGTAACTGGCTTGAACGAGACCCTCAAAGACATAAAGAGTTCCTCCATTCCATGTCGGAATTATGGACATAATGGTGCGAGCGCGCACAGACACACACGCACATATAGTGCAAGGATACATATTTTGACACTATGTTTTATGTTTGATTTTATTGAAATGATAGGAAAGGATCAGTATTTAGGATTTTCTGATTTGACTCGTTCACCCTTGAAAACATGGACTTAACGTTCATATTTTTGAACGTTGGGGGATCGAATTCTGCCCAAACTTGGTCTCAGTAAACCCTATAAATACCCATGAGTTTTACTCATTTTATATCAACTCAATCAATTCATTTACTTTCATATCTCTTCTTTCCAGAGCTTTACAATCTTCCAATTACCAAGAAACTCTTTAAGCCTTCTAGTGCCAAATGCGATCTCGGTTTGAAGTCTTTAAAGAGTTGTAAGAGCTTGGAAAACAAAGTTATGTTTTTTACTTCAAGTGTTGAAGTCGGCAGACTCTTCAAATCAAAGCTTGTGGTTATGTGAAGTCGACAAGCTGTTCGGATCAAAGCTTGTGTTTGTAAGAAGTCGTCGAGCACTTCGAATCAGAACCCGTGGTGTAATGCTCCTTCACAAATAGTTGATTAATACTGGACAAGAGTACCTAGGACTGGACTGCCTTCCACGAAGGAGACCGGTATACGTCGTGGCGTTTGCGTTTGTAACTTCTTTACTCTATTTTTCTATACTTGCTTGAATTAGGATTTTTAGTTGGTAATTTCTATTTGCCTTATCTTTTACTAGGTTATTTCTGCTGCATTTTATTCACCCCCTTCTAGGGTTGCCTTCACTATGTTCTTCGTATCTTCCTCTTCGCATCGAGCCTCTATAGTGCTCGTCGTTGACTACCGGTTGAGCAAGGTTGGCAGAAAGCTCTCCCTTGCCTCCGCCATCACTATCATCGTCTATCTCGCCTTTGTCCTGAATATGCAATGATCCCCCCTGGGAAGAATGATGCGAGCGATGGCTCGAGGGATGTGGTTATACGAATGAGATGTATTATGATATATGTTGAGCAGAGATTGTATCTTTATTTTAGTTTCGTGCCATGCATATGTTTTAAAGTTTAACTGTTTACGCATATTGCGTGATCATGGTTTGGTTCCTCGAACGATCGTTGGGGGCACCGGGATCATGTCGGCCTGGAGGGATGGTGTTGATGTACTAGCGTATTGTAGGACCTTCAATAGGGTGTGCAACATGGACTAGAAAGGTGCATCGTAATACGGATATTTCGGGAACTTCGATAGGG
The DNA here is from genome assembly GCA_029216955.1 of Iris pallida. Lineage (NCBI taxonomy): Eukaryota > Viridiplantae > Streptophyta > Magnoliopsida > Asparagales > Iridaceae > Iris > Iris pallida. Next base: position 99,292 of record JANAVB010005549.1, read on the forward strand.
ATCACACTCGCGCGAAGTGATCACCGTCTTACTAGAATATAGTCGAAGATGGCGAGTCGTCAGTGACATTCATATAGTTAGGCTGCATGCTAATGTTATATGCTTACAGGCCTAGCACTTGATGTAGAATGGGTATTTGACACATTTATGTATTTGTGAAGGCTAATGGATGTCTTATACAGGGACATTTATTATGACACCATGTTTATATGTATTAAAATGATATTGTTGTATGAAGAGGAAAGGATAGTAAGTATTTGGTAAGATCAACTTTGTTGCATGACACATTCATGATTATGGATACTTGTATGCTATGTCATTTAACTAATCCTAAGGCAAGATTAGAAAGATCACATAATGTTGCTTGCACTCACTAATTCAATATGTCAATTTGATGGTGTCGGCTAGAGGCCATTTACTAGTGCCCATGTACTGCCCCCTACCAGACCTTCTCAGGTGCGAAGTTTGCTTGGACGCACTGAGGCGTTGGAGCTCTGTTGGCAACTTGTAGCATATCGACTGAAGATGATCATTTGTGCATATAGAGGACATAATATATGGAACATCACTATTTGTATAGTTCTTGAGTTATAAGCCTTGCGACATATTTTCTTATATTGAGATAGAAAGTGTGTGTGTGTGTGTGTGTGTGTGTGTGTGTGTGTGTGTGTGTGTGTGTGTGTGTGTGTGTGTGTGTAATCCAGTTGTTCTTTGGCTTCGAACCATTGTAACTTCGTTGAAAGATTATTAATAAGGAGATTCATTTTGTATATAACCTGTGCATATCAACTTATCTTTTATTTATGCTGCAATGACTTGTCTTTGAGATTGTTCTATCGATTGCGTGTTGGTGCTTGCCTTGTACAAGTATAATTTAGGCTTGTACAGCTTTATGCATAGTGGCGATTTTCGGTCCTATGGGATTGTGGCGTGACACCGTTCACTTGAGCACTCGACTATTAGCACCTCACTTTGCTACTTCCTATTAGGACCGTTAGTGCCTCACCGGACTACGGTTATTATTTTAATTTTCTTGTAGCCACGACTGACACGTTATTCTCGATGGCATGTGTCACGCCCAGAACCAGAATACTGGAGAGCAGGAGGACAGACACAGTCAGCTACGTACATTGAAGTGCAACCCACCTCGCAATACGATCACGGCTGTCAAGATGCATGGGGATTTATCTACAAGCCAACAGTCTCTTATGGTCAAGAACAAGCCTAGTGTCTCAATCTCAAGCAAACAAATAAATGTCACAAGATGTTAGATCATCAGACATACAAAGTAAGGCATCCCAACATTACGTATTCAGATGATCATGAAGCTAGTCATACAAAATGTGAAGACTAGCAAGAGTTAAGTCATACATGATCAACCCTAGGATTTGTCAGTCATGTTACAGCCCTTAGGCAGACAGATATAAAGTAGCAGCACGAGCTAACACATGCTTGGCGGCTAAACGCCTCAAAGGAATAATTTATAATAGAGTGGGAGAGTAAAATAAGAAAACCCACTCGTTGCCACGGTTACTCCTGGTGTTCACCATCTAGCTGAAAAGCAGTTAGATCCTCGGGTATCACTCTGGCCATACAAAACCAGCTGGATCAGACCCCAGAAAGAGCAAGTACCACAAGAGAGGCTCCACTTATGAACTAAAATCGGCATATAAAGAATAAAATGACTGTTAAAAGAACATAATTAAATAACATAAAAGATATGCTTTAAAGAATATACTAGCTTGCATAAAGAAATAAAGAGGTAGAATATAATTCGCATGTTAATCATGAGACAATCATGCAGGCACGACCAATTAAGTCCTACAGCTTACTATTATTAGCTAACTAGGGTTATCACATGCCTAGTTACTAACAAGATGCAGTTAAGATATTTCCCGCAATCACAAACCCTACAGACTATCCAGGTTATCCAGGCGGGGTTACAAGAGTTACAAGATTACTGGTGTACTTTAGTACTTATGATTCAAGAAGTACAACACATGACAATGTGCTGGAAATGTGCCCTACTCGACGGCAGGCTATTGTAACTGGAAAATCTCTCTATATGAACTACTTGATCAATCTAGTCGTTTAACCTAGTCAGATTCATTATTAATCCTTGACCGTGGTAACCAGGAATCCATGTCCTAAACATGATGCAAGACGAGACAGGTAGCTTGTACAATCACAATCAGGAAAATAAACCACAGTGTCAAGACAAGGGTTATACTTAGCAAGTCAGGATTGGCTGTCACAACAACGATCAAGATTACACATGTCATGTCAGGTTTACTTGTCATGTCTAGAGTACTTGTCAAGAGTGCGCTCGACGGGTACCAAGATTATTAAGATAAGATCATGCCATTATGTTCAAGTTCAAGCTCAATATTAACAAGTTACCAAGTTGGGTCGTTGCAAGTTAGGCCAAGTACAGGACACATGTAATATCAAAACATTTACGTTAAGAAATACGGGGAACTAGCATGAAAATACGTACGACAGAGATACACGCGGCAAAGGATGGCGCATAAGAAGGCGCACAGGAAAGCGCGCAGGAAAATGTGTAGGAATTGTGCAGGAAGCGTAGGTAGGTGCAGGAAACATAGCATGCACGCCTGAAGTGCGCAGGAAGCGCATGTAGTGCAGAAAACGCAACCAGCGCACCTGAAGTGCGCAGGAAGCGCAGGTAGGTGCAGGAAATGCATCCTGCGCGCCTGAAGTGCGTAGGAACCGCATGTAGGTGCAGGCTGCGCGCAAGTGCGCAGGTGCAAGCTGTTCATCTTCCCCAAATTAGCACTGAAGTGCATAGGGAACCCATGAACTCATGGAATGCCATAACTTCCTCAAAGTAAGTGAAAATCAAGCGGTTCAAAAGCCAAAATTGGGTAGAATAAAATTTCCCACAACATGGAACCATTAGATTTCGGAATAACAAACTTTGAGAGATCAAAACAAAGAAAAACAAAAAATTCTTAAAACTTAGATCTACGAAAATGTAACCATCAAAACCAAAAACTTCAAATGCTAAAGATGCTTAGAATCATGAGAGGAAGAGAATAGAACAAACAAAAATGGTGATCCATCACGTTCTCTATGGAGCAAGTTGTACTTGCCTTGGGTTGGTGGGAGGAGTAAATGAAGAAGAAGAAGGTGGAGAAGTAAATGATAATAATGGAAGAGAGAGATAGAGAGAGAGAGAAGTTGGTTTATATACCAACCTTCGCATCTCAACCAACCCAACCAAACCAAGCCAAGCCAAGTTGAACCTAGGTGAACCAAACCAAAACTAAACTAAGTCAAGATTAAACCAAGACAAGGCTAAGCAAGACAAGTCAAAGCATGGGCCACCTGACAAATGTCAGAAATCTGTACACGTATACTGAAAATACGTATAACGGAAAACAGGAGTGACAACATGCCACCATCTTAGTTGTAGTTATTTTATGTGTTTATTTTATTGTCTCTCTCATACATGTTATTTACTGTTGCATTTGGCATATATATTATGCAACTTGATACATCCCTATGAGGACCTGGTTTTCCTTCCAGGTATTTGCTGAGAATCACCCGTAGGATTATAGTTGATGTATATTTCTGTAGGATTCATGTATCGCTAGTGGTACTCTTTTATTGTTCTTCCATCTTTTATATTTCATATGATAATATTCTCTGCTGGTATAACCTAGTTTCATAAACAATATTGTTCTTTCGGGTCTATTCGAACATATATGCTAATGGGCTATAGACCATGAAACATACTATTCATTTTTTTATATGTATTTGTGATATGTTAGTAATGATAGAGACTTGTAGATAGTTAGAATACCCTATTCTGGATCACATATACATATTTGAGTTGGGCTGGAGTCAACTTGTTACGTAGCTGGCCATTGTCACGTATAATAGTTGTACATATTTTAGGAGTGGGTCATGACAATACCTTTTTATCTTCATTTGCCTTTCGTTGGTGGCTCTCAGTTTCTTAGCAGTGATGTAGATCTTAGCATCTTGGACCCACTACATGTAGTTTCTTCCAGAAACTTCCAATGTTCTGAAAATTAAGCTTGTTCAAATTAACACAACATGAAGAGAACAGTATATTAGTGTATTGAATAAATAAAATATTCACAATCAACTATAGGAGAAGCTACTACAACTAGCATTACGATGAGGTTATGGTCTCTGCCCAGTAGGATCTTTGCATTAGGTGAACTTGTTCCCTTCATAAAAAGATGATGGGGCTAATGTTGTTGGTATTATGACGAGGTTGAGCCCTCCTCAACTTTGTAGCTTTTGCTATGATAAAGTTAACGAAATGTGCCACGCCCCAATTCGATAAACCGTTCGTCCTAGCATCGATTATGCCGAATCGATCGTCCTCGCTAGGGCGTGATGCCGTACGAGTCTGGAGTTGCACTCGTACAAGGCAAAAATATTACATTTGATCATTTATTTGAAGCATCAAGCTGAAACTTCACATATCGCAGAGTAATTGAACATGCAGTTTGGAAAGATAGAAATATGCTTTTCATTCATAGCTTGCAACGAAGTGCAAGTCGTAATTACATTGGATATGTCGTTGCGGCTATATTAATTGAAATAAAAAAAATACTTGACAAGCTGCATGAACTAATACTTGTCGTTCCATACATTCACTCTTTTATACATTGAAAGCCTTCGATGATTTGGCTTCAAAATACACCAAAATAGGAAGAGCTTCAAAATGCCTCTGAACTTCAGCTTTGAACTAGCACCGTGCACCCCCAGAGTTCTCGTCACCTGTGGGGTTGGAGGATTAGTACACTTGGGATTGCACTAGTGAGCGAGACGAATCCACTCGTCTAAACCGACTCTGATTATTAAGGTAGACATGTATTAGAGTTTTTTGGTGGCCCATGCAGGTCCGAGAATATCGTATCGGTTACGTAACTGTACGGATACGAGTCTGCAAATATGACTAAACTCTTAGAAATCTCAATCCACACTACCTTAAAAAATTCACTTAGAAATTTCTCTACCGTCCTTGAACTTCGTATTTACTCTCAATTACTCTTCTTTTGCTTTCTCGTATCATTGCTTCTCGTCCCTTCCTATTTCTGAGCGACGAATAATCGTGCTATATAGGATTTATCAAAAAAAATCTTAAGTTATAGTGTAAGTTAGTTTGTTTATTGTATTGTGATTGCTTAATAGATAAGGGAAATTATAGATGCCATATGCCATAGGGCATCATGTGTTTGATAAGATAGTTTGACCAAAGGTGGGTAGACGTTCTAGAAATAGCTAAATGATCATACTAGGTTACGTCCTTTATGGTAGTCGCTTGATCAAGAATAGAGTAGTAGTTTTAGAGTAGAGACTGACCCTCTACTAGAAGAACCTAAATATAGGCTAACCCAGCCCATTTACCATTATGCCCTACCAGTTGTAAAGTTAGGATTAGACAGATTGGTAGGTATCACTTAAATTGATTAGGTGAAATGAGACTTATACAGTTGTGATAATAATATGGTTAGGAAGGCAAACCTTCAACGTCATTATTGTAAGACCGCTAGTACCAAGAATAACGACTAGAGATAACCATCAATAGTTCTACGATAGAGATGTTGTAAACCAAATTATTTAGGATTGATTATTACTTGAGTTATTAGGAGACACCGTAGTGACCTAGCGTATCCTTTAAACTATTTCTAGTTACACTAGCGCGGTTCTTTGTTAGTGAGTCTGATTTTAATTTCGAGGACGAAATTCTTTTAAGGGGGTAGGATGTAAAATCCCAAAATTTTTGGATTATTTTATTTATTTATTTGTTTGGCTTAAATAGGATTTTATGGAATTTATGAATATCTTTAAATTAAATAGTTATTATTATACCTTAGCCATGGTTGAGTTTTAGAGTACAAGATGAACAAGAATTATGGAACAGATAGTGTACACGTGTGCTTTGACTAACATTTTAGCCATGGTAGGGAAGCCCGAGCCATAGGTGTGTTCTAAATAGAAAAATCAGGCCAAGTTGCGACTTAACCCCCACCGATAATTTATTTATTTAATTATTAGATTATTGACTTTCTAGGAGACCCGATTGTACCAATTTAGCCCTGACTTGACCCGAACCAAATCCAAATCTAAATAGACATGTAATACTGTCAAATACCTTCATGTTGATATATATTTTGTATATATATTTTTATTAATATTAATATGTTTTCAATTTTGAAAAGTTTCTATTATAGAAAGTGTCTACGTGTAATCCTAGTTGGCATTAGTTTATATTTGACACAAAGTCCAACCCAATCCTAAGTAGGCATGTTGGGCATTAATAAATATTAACAAATACATATATTTTGTTTTTAATTCAAATTTTGGATTGTATTTATATAGATAGATTTAATTAGTCTATATTAGGAAAGACCTTTTTAATCCTCAATCCAACCAATTAGCCAACTCACCAAACAACCAAACCATGCCAAGTGGACCCTCACCATGGAGTATTCGGCCAAGCAAACCCCCCTGGCCGAACATCTCATAGGAATAGGATTCCTACTTCTTTTCATGCATGCAATCCAAAAGGCCCATATATGTATATCAACTTAACCTAAACCCTAACCCTAACTTAATTCTTCCTTTCTCTCCCTCCCCATAGCCGACCAACCCCTCTCCCTCTCCAAATTTTGGCAGCACCTCTTCTCCATAGCCCTCCATACATCATCTTCTCCATTGCACATCTCTCCATCCTTCACGAAAACTCATCTCCTCCACCATACATCTACCCAACCACTCAAAACAAACCCTAAAAACTCCATCTTCTCCATCCAACCATCTATAGCCATTGCCAACCCTTTCAAACTCACCAAGAGAGGATTAGCAAGCAAAGATAGCAAAAAATGTTGGAGCTTTGGCAAGGAGAAATCTTCACAACCTCTCTAGCAAGGACTTTTGGTAAGAAATCCTAATTTTTTTTATCTCAAATCCTTACTAATTTTTGTAGAAAATATGTTATTAAATATGTAGAAATCATGTTTTGATGGCGTTTGCTATGTATAATCATCTATAAAAGTTTTATGATTTATTGTCGTAATATTCATGTTTCGGTAGGATCAAATTAACCCGGTTGTGAAGGAACTATAAGTTATTGGTGGTTATTTTTGAAACTAAATTTTATGTGTGTTCATATATATAAATTAGGATTTTAAAGTATTTTTTTCACGAATTTAGCAACTCAAATCTAGTCGATAAAATTATAGGTCAAAACTAGCTATTTTCGGGTAACCTACTGACCTAGAATGTCCCAAACTTGTAGCATAACTTAACCCTTGTACCCATGATGATATTCTGTGAAATAAGATATTTAAATTCTGTTTAAAATATATTTTTGGATATTTTAGCTATTTTGAGTAATTGGCCATGTTCATGACGAGTTTCGGGTAGACTAGATGACGTAGTAGTCAACTAGTCACATAATTCTTTATAAATTTTAATTCTAGAATTTTAGAGTTAATATTGTAGAAAATAGTTTATATATTATTTTTAGGAATTTAATATGACTTTTAAGTGTGTTATTAACGTGGGGTCATAACCGATTAATTGGAATATCGAAAATCCTAAAACTGTGTTCTGAGGTCTCGTTGGATACGTATGTATGTTATACAATTTAAGTAGTCCTACGAGATATTTGAGTATACTTAAAGTAGTTTAAAACATTATTTTAGTTAATTAAGTTCTGTTATAAGTTTCATAATAGTTAAATAAATTATTTAGGAGCATTGGATTCTGGAGGCATGGACACGGGAGTGAAACTGCATCCTCACATTGCGGAACCAGGCAAGATATCTTGCCTCCCTCTACAGTTTATTTACATGCTTATAGTCTTTTATTTTACATGTTATCGTTTAGTTCTCTAGTTGATTTCGGTTATAGATTTTCTTCATACCATATATGTCAGTTTATTTGTCTTGTGTGTATATCACCATCTTTTTGTGACTTGATAGTGTAGTTATACCGGGCTTGTTCTCATTATAGTTCATACTAGATATGTCCTTACTTGTGTCGTGACTGAGTTGTACGTGTCGCCACCTGTATCTTGACTGAGTCGTGTCTACGAGTATGTGTAACTAAACTGCTATTCCTGATTCGTTTCCACCTGTGAGTCCACACTCGAGACGAGGGTATTTATCTTGATTCGTTTGTGCCAGAGAGTTCACACTCGGGACGAGGGTGTTATCTTGATTTGTTTGTGCCAGAGAGTCCACACACGGGACGAGGGTGTTTGTCGTGAACTAACCTGCGAGTCCACATTCGGGGCGAGGGTTAGGGATTAGTTCAATCCTGCGAGTCCATTCGGGACGAGGGTTTGGTATTCTATTGATCTCTTATTTACTTGTTCTTCCAGCAGTTCATTTATGCATAGTTATTTCTGTATCCGTGTTCATAGTCACTTGTCAGTAGCCACTTGCTAGTTTCTGTCTCGTTTCCTGTTTATATCATGTTTATATTCTTATGCATGATAGAACTGTTAAATATGCATGTTTTTATGTATCTTGCTATATCCCTTGAGGACCTGATGATCTCTTTAGGTTTAGCGATTGCATGGAGATAGTTAGCAGAGCAGGATGGTGGATGATTATGATGCACTTACAGGATCCAGGTATTGTTATTACGTTTAATATCCGTTCGTGCTTTCATTCCATATCATGATATACTCTGCTTATTGGCTTACTTTACAGACTCATAATATTCTTTGGGTCTAATCGGACATGTATGCTAGTGGACTGCAAACCACGATCCATAGTGTTCATTCATGTTTTATATTCTTATTGTGGATTGAGATATAGTTTTGTCTTGCCATGATTAAGCATAGTCCAGATAGCGTTTACGTATTCGAGTTGGACTGGAGTCCGCTTGGTACGTAGCTGGCTTGCTTACGCACTTGTATCCTGAAATACGGGTGCGGGTCGTGACAAGTTTTTTTCTTCTATTTTGAACTAAATAAATTTATTTCATATTGATAGCCTTCATTGAAACAGTTAAAAGCATACAGTAAAACATAGCAATCTCAACTTTTACCACGGCCGTGCTCATCCCTGCAAAAAACAGAGATTATAATTCCACCTACAAAAGACAATAAGTAAGCATGCTATTATCTTATATACAGTTATTGGTGTTCGCCACCACAAGGGACGGTTATCAATGGCATTACGACGCACCTTTTGTCACGCCCCGCTTCCGTAGGAGCGATCGTCCTCGCTAAGGCGTGATGCCACGTGAGGCTAAATTACTCTCACGCAAAGCAGATTCATAACGGCCGATTACAGGCTAAGCGACGGGATCGTCGCACAGAAGTCCCAAGCAGAAATATTGAATAACAGCAGAAAAAATTTGAAGCAAAACTCAAATCATGCAAAATGCTCTTGATATTGAACAAAGATTATAATTGTGGGCCCGAGGCCAAATTACAAGTCTCTCAAGCTCACTTTTCTCTCATATTACAAGTCATTCTGCTCTCTCTCATTCATCAATACAAGCTTCAAGGATGACGAGTGGCAGATTCTCAGAATGGTGATATACATTATATCTCGTATAAGTCTGACTCCATGCGGTCGCATGCCTTGAAACGCCAAGGAACTCTATGCCTCAATGCATCCAAGCAAGCTCCGCGCCATTGGGCTTTTACCTGTGCATGTACATGAAAATTGTGTGGGTGTCAGTACTCAACTGTACTGGTGGAGTGAGCTCCTCGTCCACCCATACAAAACTGATACGTTCATTTACTTTGTGCAGCTTAATCCCTTTTTGATTGTCTTGCTAGTCTTGGCTTAGAATCAATTTTAAGACAAAGATGTCTTGGCCTATACTTGCAACGGAACGATAGGGTCGTGTAATACTCTATTCGTGACTTCAATATATTCGAGGCAGTACCTCGCCGAGTAGAAACTTATGCAACTCGGCCGTGCCAAGACTTTCACTTGTTTTACGTGCCTCTAGACCATTCTCGTGCCATGACATCAAGGGGACGACTCGTGCTAGTCGTGCCAATACACTTGCTCGTGCCTTAAGATCGAGACTGTGCCTCCCAAGGATCAACCCGACTTAACTAATTTGCCTTACGGCCCTTCATGACTTAACCCGAGATGACGCCACATTCATGTCGAAGCACGTGTCCTTGCTATAGCCAAATCTTAGGCTCCAGAATGGTGTTGCAGCCGTGCACACCCTAGCCCGTGCCAATTCAATCTAGCACTTGCTATGAACAGACCTTGCTAACCCAACTCATAATTTGCTAGTACTCCACGCAATCCAAAGGCATACACGCGGATAGTCGCTCTCATGCAGACACATCTATATGAATGGTCACTAGCAATGTCAAGCTATCCTGGATCTTTGCATAAGGTGACCATCCGCGTGGCGAGGTACGAGCTTCCACCAAATGACCCGCAGCCTATATTGTAACCGTTCACTTCAATCGAGTCGTACCGTCGATGAAGGTCGTATAATATCTGCAATTCCTCCTAGGCTGACACGAACCTGGCGCCCCGGGATCGTTCGAGGAATTCACCTTGCGTGCAAGTTGTCCAATGACCATGCAAGACTCAACTCGATCTACCAAGTCTTTTCTTAATCATGACCATGCTTTCCAACTTTCTATCGAGACTCCCAAGTAGCGAGACCGATCTCAGCGACAACCAGTCGCGTAGACTTCCTTATCGAGGCTTCCAAGTAGTGGGACCGATCTCGTGCACTTCCTTATCGAGACTTATCAAGTAGCGGGACCGATCTCGTGTGCTTCATTATCGAGACTTATCGAGACTCCCAAGTAGCGGAATCGATCTCGTGTTCTTCTTTATCGAGACTTATCGAGACTCCCAAGTAGCGGGACTGATCTCATGCGCTTCCTTATCGAGACTCCCAAGTAGCGGGACTGATCTCGTGACTTCTTTATCCATGGCATACTTTTCACTAAACCAACCGTGGCTCGTGCCTTAGACTGACATGTTCTCTAGGCAATACTATCGCTCAAGTCATATACTTTATATGACGAGTCTTGTTCTCGTGGGACTATGTGACTTGACAACCGCAGACAACAGGGGATAGTGCTTGCTATGACTTCGATAGCCCAGCAAAACTCTTGTCTAACTTATTCGGGCAACGACTTGACGAGCAAAGGCTACGCCAAGCTTCGCATCGAGGGAACGTGCTATGCACACGGTCGACTTGAACAACCAAGCTCTTTGGGGTGCCTAGACTTAAGCCACATGTGCAATACGACATAAACCACGGGACATGCAAAGGCTATGCCAATCCTTGGACGACGGGACCGTGCATGCTTATCAAGCATATACGCGGGCGACGCCTATGACTTAGGCTAATTCCAGCATTGTGGCAACTTAGCAACTTAGGCCAACTTTCTTCTTCCAAGTCACGGGACGAAGGACCGAGTGTCATTTTGGAAGCACACTGAGCAAACTTCTAAGCCGACCGTGGGACCTTTTCCATGTTCTAGCACATTCCGACCCGTCGGGATTATTCCCTTAGCTATGTGGATGCGTCTCTTTTATTATCAAGCCTAACTTGTGCAAGTTGAAAATATATGATTTATTATGTGAAGGCTAAGATGAGGCAAGTTCACCGAAACTACCCCACCTGAACGAGGAGTCGCCTCGACCGAACGAGTCATCGAGCAGTCGTTGCAAGGCTAAGTCTGAACGCCGTCAGTGTTTCGATTCCTCCGATTGACTGAGCGGGACGGGACACTACATCATACACCACTCAGAAAAAGTTTCGTCCTCGAAACTTACTGAGTACTTACTTTTAGACCACTTCGATCCAGGGACACTCGTACACACTCCACTTATGCGTTTCTTCAATCCGAGCCACGTTTGTGCTACCATCAATCTTTTCTTTAACACGATTTCAAAATCATCGACACTTTTTTATTCTTCAAGTCTCACTTGAATTCAACGTATCTCTTGGCCAGGCGCCCCTAAAATACATGCATTTCAGCCAAGCCGTGTGATAGAGAATTCATCATTCTCACTCGAGTCGCATCGTGCACATATTCTGGCATCCCTGAAATATATGCATATCAGTCGAGTCTCATGAGCAGGGTTCCCTATTCTTGAATCATTCTATCCATCCATACTAATCCTCAAGATAAATATTTTCAGTGCTAACTCTTGCAACATGGACGTCTCGTCTAACCGCTAGGCCATTTTTCAAGGCTAAAGTCAATGTCAGGATTGGAATCAAAGTTCCCCAACAATAATGCCAACACTGACCCCAATCCTAGGGTCAAACCAAAGTCGATAATACATGGTTTTCTATCCAAGCTTGCATCACTCAGATTTTTAAACATCGAGCATGATCACCTAATTTACATCGAGGCATTCGTTGTGCAGATTCGAATTCGTTCGAATCACCAATTTGTATAGTTTATTCCTTCTGACATGTCGACATAATTCACATGTCCATTCTAACCAATTCATGTATTCGATCACGAGGTCGTCTAGAACAATAATTTGTCACGCTCCAATCTCACACAAGTTCGATTATCTACGTTGGACATGAATCACCATGCCATGTTCTCGCAGGATAATCGTCCTTATTGGAGCGTAACTCTTGCTTGAGTTTAGACTAATTCATTCTCGATACGCGGATTAGACCTACTCTATCCTCAAGTTCGATCGGCAAGCAAACTGAGTCATTCTCGAGTCCACCTTCGCGTCAAACTACAAGTCGAAGCAATCAAATTGCCATGCCATGCAAGTTCGATCACCCCCGTTGTATGAATCACCATACCCGCGCTCACGCGGAATGATCGCCCTAATCCGACATTACGCATGTATGAGGCTGGATTTGTGCTCGTATAAGACAAGATCGTCAATGTTGTGGTTATCATCGAAGCAATCCAAACATTTCATTTTCATCCAAGCCAAGATCTCAGTTCGATAGTCTGTTTGTCACTCGTTCAACTAAAAAAATCCTCGGGCCAAGTCTATCTTTTCCTCGACATATTTCAATATTCCGAGTATAGCATCCATCGGAACAATGATATTTTACACGATCATCGTTCCTCGAATCAGAGTACCCCCGAGTTATCGTACATCGATCTTTGATACGCCTCAATACCATCGATGATGTACGTAACCTGACGATCTTCCTTTGTAACGAACTCAGAGTCGTACAACTGATGCTATTGTCCGAATTGGATATACCACAATTCCAATTGACCAAATCCGGAATCATAAGTGCGGTCCTCTAGGTTTCCTCGATCAAGACATTTATTTTTATTCATCGTTCTGAATCTTGATTCAATATCGTGTCATAACTCGCGTTGTTCATTCACAAGTTGTCCGAACGATATCTCGTTCGGGACATTCGAAGTCATGACCAACTAATTGTGATGCGTTCTAAGGCTTTGCGAGATCGCATCGCCTCGCCGACATACTCGTTGTTACCCGTAATCGTCAATTTCGCTCGAATGATTTCCAAGACGGACCATACACCACTCAGGATTCGAGCCATCTAATTTAGTCCACAATCACGTTCGTATTATTCGCTAATACATGCTTTAGATTCGTTCGACGAAACTCTATCGTAATCGCTCACGTCGTCCCCATAGTCTAAGTCTCGCATATTTCTATCAATGTTCCACATGTAAATCATGTTTATGATTTCACGCGTCTCGACGTACTAAGTCGTTCGCACTATTCCTCAAATCCAAACCAATCTTTCGTGTACGCCTAAGCGTTAGTCCGATAGCGTTCTATCGATATACACTCTAAGTATATCTCCGTTCTCGATCGAGCGATACTTAATATCGCTCGCAATTCGTTTGCACCATAAAGTCTAGGTGCACGACATACGGCACAACTTAGCCAAAAGGCTGTGTGCATGGTTATCCCGTACGGACTATAGTATGTTTTTGTACACTCATTTGCTAATGTCGACGTATGACTATTTAGACACGCACGCGACTTGCTAACTTTAGCATGTGTTTTCTATCAACTCAAGGTTGACACCGTACGGCACAAAGGCCATCGCCTACTAATCCGTTCGATTGAACACTTGTACGAGCTTTTGAAACTATTTAGACTTATTGTATAGACATGCTGTGGGACATTTGAGAGGGAGCGCACACTTCTTTATCAACGACGAGCTTTCAAAACTGAGAGATTCGACTTGAAGTCCAAGGACGTAATGCCGTGCTCTGATACCATTATGTCACGTCCCGCTCCCGTCGGAGCGATCGTCCTCGCTAAGGCGTGATGCCGCGTGAGGCTAAATTGCTCTCACGCAAGGAAGATTCATAACGGCCGATTCCAGGCTAAACAACGGGGTCGTCGCACAGAAGTCCCGAGCAGAAACATTGAATAACAGCAGCAGAAATTTGAAGCAAAATTCAAATCATACAAAAATGCTCTTTATTGATATTGAACAAAGATTACAATTGTGGACACGAGGCCAAATTACAAGTCTCTCAAGCTCACTTTTCTCTAATATTACAAGTCATTCTGCTCTCTCTCATTTATCAATACAAGCTTCAAGGATGACGAGTGGCAGATTCTCAGAATGGCGATTTCCATACATTATGTCCTGTATAAGTCTGACTCCATGCGGCTGCACGTCTCGAAATGCCAAGGAACTCCATACCTCGACGCATCCAAGCGAGCTCTGCGCCATCGGACTTCTACTTGTGCCTGCACATGAAAACAGTGTGGGTGTTGTTTGCCATTAAAATCTTTTGATTGCAAATTTTAATACAAACAGAACAATATTACAATGTAGGACTTAGACGTAGTCCTAGGAGTACACTTTTATTTATCTGGGTCCCTTGTGCCGATGGAGCGAGTGGTAATGCGTTGACTCCGTTGACGATCTGACGACGGTTATCGGTTCTCTGAAGGTTTGGATTGCTCTGGGTGCTGGAGCTTGCTGAGAGGAGGAAGACGTTGAGTGTCTGTATCTGCCTCTCTGGTTGTGCGATGTCTCTGTCTGTCTATGTATGTTCGTCTCTGTGTGTGTGTGTGTGTGAAGGAAATGATCCCTCTATTTATAGTCTGCAGGCTGGCTGCTCATGCGCGCATATGTAGGATGCACCTGGTCGTGGGGATGCCACGTGGTGATTGCTGATGGAGGCGCATGGACGATGCGCCCTGATTGAGGGGTTGAATTCTTCATGCTGCTGTTGTGGACCGGCACGTAGCAGAGAAGAGGATCTTTCTGTTGCCGAGATCTTGGGTGAATCGAGTCAAAGGACACGTGTCATCGGCCCATGGTTCGGAGATCTCGGATTTGGTGGGGAATAATCTGGTAGGATGCGCCTGGGATTGGGCGCATGAGGAGACTTTGGCTCGTAACCTTTGGGAGTCACGAACAAACAGAACAATGTTTACCATTAAAATCTTTTGATTGCAAATTTCAATACAAACAGAACAATGTTACAGTGTAGGACTTAGACGTAGTCCTAGAAGTACACTTTTGTTTATCTGGGTCCCTTGTGCCGATGGAGCGAGTGGTAATGCGTTGACTCCGTTGACGATCTGACGACGGTTATCGGTTCTCTGAAGGTTTGGATTGCTCTGGGTGCTGGAGCTTGCTGAGAGGAGAAAGACGTTGAGTGTCTGTATTTGTCTCTCTGGTTGTGCGATGTCTCTGTCTGTCTATATATGTCCGTCTCTGTGTGTGTGTGTGTGAAGGAAATGATCCCTCTATTTATAGTGTGCAGGCTGGCTGCTCATGCGCGCATATGTAGGATGCGCCTGGTCGTGGGGATGCCACGTGGTGATTGTTGATGGAGGCGCATGGACGATGCGCCCTGATTGAGGGGTTGAATTCTTCATGCTGCTTTTGTGGACCGGCACGTAGCAGAGAAGAGGATCTTTCTGTTGCTGAGATCTTGGGTGAATCGAGTCAAAGGACACGTGTCATCGGCCCATGGTTCGGAGATCTCGAATTTGGTGGGGAATAATCTGGTAGGATGCGCCTGGGATTGGGCGCATGAGGAGACTTTGGCTCGTAACCTTTGGGAGTCACGAACAATTTGTGGCGCATGGCTTTTGAGGCGCATGCGAAGCTTCAGTAGTGACTTTACTTCTGTCTTTTGGGATCAGAGAGAAGTTTGGGATGCATGGCTTTTGAGGCGCATGCGGAGCTTCAGTAGTGACTTTACTTCTGTCTTTAGGGATCAGATAGAAAGTCTGAGATGCATGGCTTTTGAGGCGCATGCGGAGCTTCAGTAGTGACTTTACTTCTGTCTTAGGGATCAGAGAGAAAGTCTGAGACGCATGGCTTTTGAGGCGCATGCAGAACTTTGGGCGCATGGCCGCGGAGGCGCATGCGAGTGGTTGGGTGGCCACGTGACTTGTAACCGCCGGAGGAAAGTAATGATGGTGCTGACGTTGGCGACGCTTCATTTTCTGAAAAGCTGTCAACTGCAGTCTTTGGGGGCGTACTTCCAACTCTGTCAGACTTCAGCATTTAATGTTCTTTGATAGGTGATGGGTTGTCGAGTGGGCACATCGATCGGCGTTCCACTAGGCGCATGGGGCCGCATGGGGGCGCATGTTTGTGAAGCGCTTGGTGTTGAGGGGCACGTCTGTGTGATGTGCGGTCTGGCCGGCGCATCTGCTCCGCTTGACACGTCTTTTGGTGTGACTGTTACGTTCTTCGAGTGCTTTAAATAGCCGTTTTTGACTTGGCTGAATTCGAAGCGTCAGGTTCATCCATTTAATGCAAATTTATTGCACGGGATACGGAGAGCCATCCACTTGGCGCATGGGTTTGATTTGCCCTGCCTATAAATAGTGGTATGGAGAGAGTTTGCCTCTCGTTCTCTCACGTCCTCCCTAAGTGAACTTGTTTACTCGAGTGCATTCTGTTGACGAGATGCTCCCGAGGGTGAAGATGCGACGTAATGTCTTCATTGATGCACTTGAAGGTGACTGTTACATCCAAAAGTCGGAGTCGAGGGCTTCTGAGGCAGGCAGAAGGTGCGTGTTGCATCCAAAGTTCGGGATGCACGAGCCTCGTCTCTGTTATGTGGGAAGAGCCGCAGATCCTTCTCTTCCTCGGTTTGGGCAGCTCTTCCTCTAGCTAGAGGGTTGATTGCTACCCTCGTTCTGCTCAATAAATCCTTCATTAGTCGGAGCATTTAGACGGCGGTGAGCCTGGCTGGAAGAGTGGCACATAACTGAGCTGTTGAAGGGATGCGCCCGGCTGGAAGCGCATGGTGGGATGCGCCTGACTGAGAGCGCATGGTGAGATGCGCCTGTTCGAGAGCGCATGATGATGCTACGCCTGGCTGTAGACTTAGGGTCTTTTCTTTTTGTAGAAGTTCTCCTTTGTACAGCCCTTTTTAAGGCATGTAATAGTCTTTTATATGAAATAAAAATCTTCTTTTAATATCTCTATTCTTGTTTTGCTGTGTCAAAGTACTTTGTCTGAACTTCCTGGCGCATGTAGTGTTTGGCGCATAGGATTTCTGATCGTGAAATTCCATGCTTCTACAAGACCCCCTTCAAAGTTTTCAAAACTTTTTTGTCAAGTTTTGGAATACTTTGAATAAGAAGCATGGTGGTTGGGGCGCATGTCTGTTCGGGCGCATGGATACTCCGCGTATCAGTGATGGGGCGCATGCTCCTCTCAGTTAATGCAAATGATAACGCCTCGATAACCAGAAGATTAATGATGATCTTTTTGGTTTTAGCTGCAGTTATCTCTTCACAGAACCCGAAGCGGCGGCTGAGGTCACACTTCATCGGTTCACGCGTGCGATTGAGCCTATAAATAGGCGTGAGGAGAGGAGAGAGAGAGTTCTAGCCTGATTCCTCTTTTTGCTTTTGTCTTTTAGAGTTCTTCTTCGAAAAAAACCCTAACTTTCTTCTTTTAAGAAATGGCTCCCAAGACTCCTCGTGGCGGTGCTGGCAAGGGAAAGGAGCCTGCGGAGTTCGCCGAGGAAGACGCTCCTGTCACCATTGTGACTCCGGCCGACGTTCGGCCTGCGGTGACGGGTGGGTGTCGTCTTTTCCATTATCTTTTTGTTCAGGCGAGTTTTGGATCATACGGCTGAGTTGGTGTGCTCTAACTCTGTTACCGAAGCGCATGGACCTCTGTCCTGATGATGCGTCGAGGTTTTATCCCACCGACGTGCATGGGTTTAGGCCCTTATTATGCACCGAGGTTTAACTGCTAACGCATATGGGTTTACACCCTGATGATGTGCCGAAGCTTTACTGCTGACGCACATGGGTTTGTACCCTGATGATGCGCCGAAGCTTCTCAGCTGATGCGCATGGGTTTACACCCTGTTGATGCACCGAAGCCACACTGCTGATGCGCATGGGTTTGCACCCTGATGATGCGCCAGGCTGCTTGACACACTTTGTCTTCTTAGTGCTTTTTGCCTGACTTTTGTTTTTATTGTATCAGTGTTGATGACAATCCCTTTGCTGAATGAAGTCCTTCTGGATGCTTCTCTTTGTCAAATGGGAGTTGATTTTGACGAGGAGGTTATCAATCCTGCAAAGGATGCTATCCTACAGAATCAACCTCCTGAGAGAATGCTGCAGATCCAGAATCAGTTGCCGATTTTCCTTCAGAGTATGATGGAGAGCGGTAAACTGAAATCTGCTGAATCCGAGGATGTGACCTTCTTAAAACCTGCCTTTTTGTTCGGTGACCGCATGATCTCCACTGAGGCGAAGATACTGAAGATCAAAGAAGACTGGTTCTTCTCTGCGAAGGGCATGGTTCTGTATATGCGACAACTTGAATGCCAATTGCCGCTGACGGCCTTCTACCGTTTAGCTTCCAAGAGAAGGATGCCCTGGGAACTTACTCCTTCTCAAGGAGGGGCATTGGGAGGTACTCTTTCGATTGATGCTACTTCGAATCAAAGGGATACCTTGGCCGCTTCGCGAGTCGGACCCTCGTTTAGTTGCAGAACTATGCGTCCTGGGAGCCTTTATAGTGAGGTTCCTAATGACACCTTTGTCTTCAGTGCTTCGACCTTTGCAAATCGGATGCTAACATCGAGGGTCATGTATCCGAAAGGTAGCTTTAGGGTTGAAGGTTGGTGTTACTACATGCCGAAGTGGGACGACTTGACCGTTTGGGTGTTGTCGAAGTTCAAGGCTGAGCTTAAAGAGATTGGGCTGACGGTCGCTGTCCGTGCCACACAGGCTGGCGTGGATCTCAATAAGCATATGTTCCTTGCTCTCTTGGAAATGTTTAATACCCAGACTGGCACTTTCTTTACTCCAGTGGGAGAGTTGGAATTGGTTATCCACGAAATGTACGAGGTATCCAGGCTTCCCTGGGGATCTGAACCGTACGAGGAATATTTTCCGTCAAACGAAGAGATCCTTGTCTTGGAAAAGAAGGACCCGGAGATGATGGCTGTTTTCAAAGAGGTAGCGAGCCATCATTATCTGATACAACGGAGGGAGAAAGGCAAGTCTCAACCTCATATGACTGCTTGGAGGGATTACGTCTTCAAGCAGGATTTGGCGGATTCCTCGAAGATCCGATTTATGACTCCGCAAGGGCTGAAACCCGCGGAGTTGACCTCTGAAATGAGCCGGTTGGACGAGAGGGCCCCTCGTTCAAATAAGAGTGGCAAAAACGCGTATAGCTGCTTCTGGCATTGTGCACACCGGATGTCATCTAAGGCAGTATTGGCTGCTTATTTGATGATATGGCTCCGGGATTGTGTGTTCGCAGGCGGATCGGGTTCCATGGAGAGGGTACACCGGAACCTCATTTTGCCAGCAGTGAAATTGGCCTTTGGTCGTCCTTGGCTCTTCTCCCTGCGATGATGTGTAACCTGTTGTGGGGCTTGAGGACCTTTGCTGAGGACGTGATTCATGAGAGAGGCAGAAATGACAACTTTTCTCGGGCCGAACTACCATTCCATTATCTGATGGGATGGTTGATTCTTCATCACCCGAACGTGACGAGTCCAGGCTCGGAGAAGGATCACGTGAAGGTGACGCCTTTATCCGACGCTTCTACAAGAGGAAGTGGTTGCACACTGGTGTCCCCGTCTGCAGGAGAGTTTTGTCCTATCTTCAGGGGTGGGAGATTGTCAAGGTCAGTCCCATCTTCAAAGATTTCGAGGCCGACCAAGATTTAGACGACTTTGGTGAAGATGCGATTAATCTGCTGAAATGGGTTTTCGTTGGTTGTAAAGTATTCGGCCTTCCCACTTGGTCTACCGCAACCAGAATAGGTGTTATCTGGAGCCATATCTGCCAAGCCGGTTTGCTCGCCAGTTCGGCTACACCCAATTAATGTTACGGAACCCCAGTAACAGTTTGGGGTTTGCCGGAAGTTTGCTGGACGGAGCCCGGGGCTGGCAATATTACAATGCCGGGTGCATTGGTGTTCATTTTACTACGCCAGTTCGCAATCCTCGGCCACAAATCCTGTATTCAGCCGTTAAACTGTATTGCACCATGAATACTATGTCTCCTGGTTATGATAGGGAGACCAGTTTCATCATTGGAACTCAGCTAGAGGCTACGACAAATATGTTGGTGGCTACTCGGTCATATCGTCCACCAGAATTGGCGGGATATCGGGTTGCTGTTGTAGCATCAGTGAGAGATCCCCTGTTGGGAAGAGACGGGCTGACGCAGAGGCCGGTTCGTCCGTACCAAAAAGGCCAAGGAAAGTGACGACTCCAAAGGCGCGTCACTAGAATCAGTCCCTGCTGAGGTAAAGAGTCCTCCGTAATCTGGCTCATCATGTCATTTTGGTGACTTATGCTTTTTCTTGTAGGGATGTTGAAGAAGAAAACCCGTGTTTCGAAACCGGTGTCAGTAAACCGAAGGAGGTGGCAAGCTCCTCTGATGAGCGAATTTCTCCGATGAAATGTCTCCAATGGAGGAGAATCCTGAAGATGTTATTCCTGCGGAGATTTTAGTATCTCCGGACTTTGTCGGAAGAGACGCTGAGGTTGCAGCAACTTCCGGAATGGTACAAGCCGTCGTGGAGGCCTTGGACGTTGAGGGTCCTACGGACACGGGGCTTCCTGATGATGAAGTGGGGTGGAGTTCGTCGTCTTCGGAAGACGTTCCTCCAGAGATGCGTGAGTCTGTTACGGGGGCAACAGACGTGATTGCAACAGAGGAGAGGGTTGATTCCCCTTTGTCATGATGGGGGAGGTCGGCTGTAGCGTTGCCGAGTCCTACCCAGGCTCAGCAATGGAAGCTGAGGTGGCTGCCGGCCGGGAGGTGGCGACAGATTTGGTCCCCGTGGAGGGATTCGATGATGAGGGGGAGACTCGTCTGCCGAGCCCGACCCAGAAGACGCGCCCCGCCAGGAAACGGGAGCTGATCCGGTTAGCTTGCCAGAGGAAGGCTCCACGCTGGTTAAAGATCGCGTCGGTGGTGGAGGAGGCAGCTCCGGATGCTGATAGTCCCTTTGAGCCGGGAAAGGGCAAGGGCTTGTTGATGCAAGAGCCCTCTATTGCTTCTTCGACTTGGGGGACGATATCGACGCCCCACCCAACTCCTTCTGCACTCTTGGCATCTGGCGCTGGTAGCGGAATTCAAGTTCCTGGTACGGGAGCGTCTGCTGAGGTCGATGTTTAAACCTCGCAGACTGAGATCGGCGGGTCTTCTTCAGGTCAGGCCCTCCAGGATAACTCCTCCAACTCCTGCCATGACACTACAAGTGTTGGCGGATGCGGATGAGTACGTAAAATTCATCGTTGAGGCAGTGTACAAGATGCTGCAGAAGGGTTTATCGACGGTGATGAACACCAATGGGAGTTTCGTGATGGCAAAATCCATGGCGCTTCCACACATCAACCTGATATGTCTCCACCAGGGCCATGATCATATGGCCGAGATTCTGGAGGCCTCGGTGACTGAGCTGGATCAACTGCTTTCCGAGTTTCAGCGTATCTAGCGGAATGATCTTTTCGCCCTGATCGACGCAAGAAAAGGAGAAGCTGATTGCTGAAATTGAGTCCTCTTATCAGGCCACCGTGGGTGTCTGGAAGCACGAAGTGGCTGAGACTGAAGCTGCAGTGGAGCGGTTGTCTCAGTGTACGCAGGAGAAGGTGGAATTACGAACTGCGTTGGACGCTAGTATCACGGAGGTTGATGCCCAGATTCACCACCTTGAGGACCAGGGCCCGACTCCTATTGGATGCTGAGCGTGCCCAGGTTGAACATGTAGCATTCAAGAAGGAGGAAGCAGCTTTCATCCACCGGGCTCTTACTCTGGCTCAGCAGCGGCAGCAGCTGGATGGGAAGCATGAGGATGACACTTCTCCAGAGGCCATAGAGGCGATGCGTCAAGAAGCTGAACGTCGGGTCCTGGCGACTGTGGAGACTCGAGCGACAGACTTGAGGCGCCGGATTGAAGAGCTTTCGGCTAACCCGGGGATGTTTAGGGATTGTAGTCCCTCATTTTTGTGTATTTGCAACTCTTGCTGGGGGGTGTAATCCTTTACTCTCTTTTTTTAGAATAAAGAAATACAAAAAAATTTATGATGTGTTCATTTTTGCTGTCATGAACTTGATAATTTGTGTGGACCTATTATCTTTTGCGCACCTTGGTTTTTAGGTACAGATAATAAGTTTGGGAGAACCAACATGTTTGCTCAGAGGTGATGTGGACGTGGCAAATATGGGATTCAAATGATGGAATCTTCCTACTCAGAGGTGTTATGGACGTATTAGGAATGACTCTGGGGGATATGCGGAACTACTCAGAGGTAATATGGACGTGGAAGTTCTACAATCAATGTACGGCAACGCAGGGGTTGTCTGTACGGGATGTTTACTCAGAGGTAATGTGGACGTGGTAAATATGGGGTAGCGTAGTCTCACGGAGTGCAAGATTCTGCTTTGTAGGGCATAGGGGGACAACTCAGAGGTGATGTGGACGTGGTTGTCCTTCTACTGGAGGATGCCACGGAACAGTTGGGTTCCGGAAGTGTCTGATTTTGTGGAAGTACATGTCTGAAAGATGTCAAGAGTAGTACTTCTTTAGGAACTTGCGTTGATGGGCATTATGAACAAGTCCCATTGGGTTTAGCGAGGCGGTAAGCACCGTTTGAGTATACCGTCTATATGATGAAAGGTCCTTCCCACTTGGGCTCGAACTTTCCTGGTGTCTTGTGAGTCAACACCATCGGCCTCCTGACTGCCAGAACCAGCCTTCTTGGAAAGTCCTTTGCTTGACCTTCTTGTTGAAAGCCTGTGATATACGGGCTTGGTAGAGTTCAATGCGTTGTTGAGCTAGGAGACGCTTCTCGTCAAGTGCCTCCAGTTCCCGCAGACGACGACGTTGATTGTCCTCTTCTGTGGGTTGGTTTGTGATTGCTACGCGAAGTGAGGGTATCTGGATCTCGAGAGGTAGTACCGCTTCGCTCCTGTAGACCAGGGAGAATGGTGTGTTTCCTGTCGGGTCCATACCGTTGTACAGTAGGCCCAAAGGCATTTGCCGAGCTTTTTGTCCCAGTCGCGTTTATTGGATGACACGACCTTTTTGAGTAGCCTGACGATGGTCTTATTGAACGCCTCGGCCAATCCGTTTGCTGTCGGATTGTAGGCGGTTGAGGCCACGTTTTGAATACGATTCTTGTCACAGAATCTGCTGAAAACATGGCTGATGAACTGAGGACCATTATCGTGGATAATCCTCCGGGTATCCCGAAATGGTAGATGACATGGTGCTTGATGAAGCTGATCACTCTAGAGCTCTTTACTTCCGCCAGCGGGATTGCTTCTGCCCACTTGGAGAAGTAGTCGGTGATGGCTAGGATGAAGCGGTGTCCTCTCGATGAAGGAGGGGTGATCGGTCCCACAATGTCCATACCCCAAGCCTCGAAGGGCCAGGAGGAGATTGTAGGATGTAGTGGTTCTGATGGTGTATGGATGAGTCTGCGTGAAGCTGGCACGCATGGCACTCCTTAGCATAGTCAACAGCGTCAGCGGCCATGGTTGGCCAGTAGTAGCCCATGCATCGCAGTCGGTCCTGCAACTTAGGGCCAGGTTGATGGGCTCCGCAGATCCCATCGTGAGCTTCTC
Organism: Iris pallida; assembly: GCA_029216955.1. NCBI lineage: Eukaryota > Viridiplantae > Streptophyta > Magnoliopsida > Asparagales > Iridaceae > Iris > Iris pallida. Next base: position 123,336 of record JANAVB010005549.1, read on the forward strand.
GAAGAGCTTCGGCTGCTTCTTCGTTGGACAAACATCGCAGGAGAAGTCCATCTTAGGAGCGTCGGTACAGCATTTTAGTAGCTGTTATAGTAGAATCGAAGGGAGCGCCTCCTGACCGAGACAGCTTCTTTCGGGTCTTCTGGAAGAATTCCGTAAACAACAAAGTCGATGAACGAAATCTCCAGTCTCGGACATTAACACCAGCACTTGTTGACATGGCATGGGTCACTTATGAGCACAAGTTGTTTTTAGGACAGACCAAGTCTCGACCAACTACCGTGACGTAGTGTTGAGTCCCAAGGGGTGCTGCTAACGAGGCTGCGAGGCCAGCCAGGGCGTCAGCCTCCAGATTTTGTAAACGTGGAACATGTTCGTTGAAGAACTCGACGAAGGTTGAAATGATGTTCAACGCGACTTCATGGTAAGGGATCATGTCTTCATGACGAACCTCGTATTGCCCTCTGATCTGGTTTACGACGAGTTTTGAGTCTTCGTAGGCTTCCAGATGGTCTACCCCCAGCTGTCGCGCCAGCTGGAGTCCCATGATGAGAGCGTTGTACTCGGCAACATTGTTGGAGCACGGCTTCGAAAGGGAGTAGGCATGCTGGATGACCAGCTGATCGGGAGAGACCAAAACTACCTCCACTCTTGTGATGATTTGGCCTTTGGGACCTGTTCTTGAAGCGCCATCGAAAAACATCTGCCAGACGGAGCTTTCTTTGGTGACGTTAGATTCTTGGACCTCATCCGGGATGTCTTCATAGAGTCTGGAGGATTCCGGGATGGGGTGCAGCTAAAAAGTCGGCCAAAGCCTGACCCTTGACGGCTTTCTGGGGAACGAACACCATGTTGTATGGTGTTAACAGGATCGCCCACGTAGCTAGCCGAAATTTAATGACCCTGGCTTCGTCATGAGAACTCTGAGTGGATTGAATCGGGATATGACATGAATTGTCTGGCCCGAGACATAATAGCGAGTCTTCTGGATGGCAAATACCAAAGCCAAACACTCTTTTTCAATGGGGTTGTACCGGTGTTCGGCCCCGATGAGTGTTCGACTGAGGTAGTAGATGGCTTGCTCATAGCTGTATCGCTGTTCTGAGCAAGCAAAGCGCCGAGGGAATGATCCATGGCACGGACGTAGAGGAGGAATGGTTTGCCGGCGACGGGTGCTACTAGGACTGGCGGACTCGTCAGGTAAGCTTTGATGTCGTCGAAAGCCTTTTGGCATTCCTCTGTCCAGACGTAAGAGACTCCCTTCTTCATAAGCTGAGTGAAGGGTCGACATTTTTGGAAAGGTTTGCTATGAACCTCCGGATGTATGAGCCCCTGCAGGCCTCGAAGTTCTCGAAGGTTCTTCGGAGGGCCCATGTCGAGGATGACTTTGGTCTTCTTCGGGATCGACATGAATGCCTTTCGCCGTGATAATGAAGCCCAAGAAATTTCTGCTAGAAACCCCTAAGAAGGATTTAGCGGGGTTCATCTTGAGTTGATGCGCCCGCATGAGATCGAAGACTGTCTTCAGGTCTTGTAGGTGATCTTCCTTGAGACGGCTCTTGACTGCGATGTCATCAACTAGCATTCGACTGTCTTGCGAAGATGCTGACGGAAAATGGTGCTCATAGCTCGTTGGTATGTGGCACCAGCGTTCTTCAAGCCGAAAGGCATTACTGTGTAGCAGAAAACACCCTTTGGAGTCCTGAATGACGTGTGTTTTACGTCATCGGGAACATCCTGATCTGGTTGTAGCCTGAATACCCGTCCATGAAAGACATGCGTTCGAAGCACATGTGTTGTCGATCATCACGTCGGTGATGGGAAGCCGAAATTTATCCTTCGGGCAGGCGGAGTTGAGATCCCTGAAGTCGATGCAGACTCGAATCTTCCCATTCTTGGTGACAGGGACAACGTTGGCCACCCAATCCGGGTGTTGTTCTTCACGGATGAAGCCGCTGGTCAGGAGTTTGTCCACCTCCTGATCGATGGCGTTCATGATGTCCGAACAAAAATGTCGTTGTTGTTGTTGATAGACTTGGTATCGGGTAAGATGTTGAGTATGCATCGATCTGAGGATCAAGTCCTGGCATGTCTTCGTAGCTCTAGGCGAAGACATCAATATTTCTTTAGCCAGTTGGATTATAGACTCCCGGTCTTCTCCAGTTAGGATTTTGCTGATGAAGATGGGTTTGGAAGAAGATCCATCCCCAAGGTCGATCTGTTCGACTTCGTCTTCGGTAGGGGTTCGCGTAGCTCAAAACGAGACTCTCACTGTTCTCCTAAGCGTTGCGCCCAGGGTTCTTCTTCGAAGAATTTCGGTGCTTGATCTTCGCCTTCATCTTCTTGAGGTTGAGCAGATGTCATGTTGGCTGACAGCACTCTTGAAGACTGAGCCGATACTGGTATCAGAATTCCAAGTTGATGCTTCAGACAAATGAGAATGTTCTGATTCTTCTGCCTCGAACTCTCTGGAGTTGACGGCGGCGTGACATAGCCTATCCCCTTCGAGTTCGATTATAGTAGTCCTGCGGCTTTTCTTTATGTGTTGGAAGCCGGAGAGGAAGACGTCGACCTTTGCGTAGTTCAGGCCTTTGTTGCTTTTTAGGTCGCAACCCATCTTTTGGATGAGGTACTTTGCCTTGTCCATGTACCGATAGACTTGTATTCTGTCGGTATCTGGTTCTGGCTCGAGTGGCGGGAGGTCTTGATGACGCTCAACTTTGCCGAAAATGGTGGATTCTTCGTCTCGACTCGGTGGGACTACAGAACAGACCCCTTGGAATGAGACTACTCGATTTACATGATGGACAGTCGTATTTTGTGTTTGCGATGACCGTAGAGCGTTATCTAATGTATACATGGCATTTCAATGTGGAAGACTAGAATAATTAAAAGACACTATATTATGAAAATACGAGATTTTCCCTCGGGATTACATTGTCCAGAGAGGGTGCGTCTACATCAGCAGAGATATTTCCCTAGTTCTTCATCTGTGAGTACTGGGATTGGATCGGAAGAGTCCACCACAGCTTTGATTTGGGGTCCGAGAGGGCTATGTGGGCCTTCTCTGGCAGCTTGGATTGCGGCGGCTTGCCTTTAAGATGCACCTTCAGAGGTGCCTCCACTGTACCTCCGGTAATTGGTGCCTTCCCTTGTAGTTTTGCCACAAGGGAAGCCGATGTCTGCGGCAGCTTTCCCTTGAGGCGTATCTTTAATGGAGCTTCAGGAGCAGTTGGTGCTTTCCGGGTAGCTTGATGTTCATGGGAGGCAACTTCTGAGGCAGTTTGCCTTTGAGTCGGATCTTCAAAGGAGCGCTGGGAGTCACCTCAGGCTCCATGTCCGGCTTGCTGCCGTTTCTGCCTCGTCGTCAGCATCATTGGCTTCCTCCTCGTCAGGTGACTTGTATAAGGAGGAATCGGTGAAGTAAGCTTCAACCTCTTTGAAAGGGTCAATATCCGCAAACTCCGTCCGGATGACATCGTTAGTGGATACGTACTTCATACATTGGTGGAGCGTGGATGGCACCACCATGTACTCATGCAGCCATGGACGACCCAACAGAAGGTTGTAGTTGACGTCGGCATCCACAACATAACAAGTCACCTCAGTTCTGAGGTTACTAATATGGCACTTTAGTCGTATCTTGCCTAGTGGCTCGCTTTTGCTAGCGTTGAAGCCACTGATTGTTGTGTTGGATGGCGCCAGTCGGTACATTAGGATCCCCAGTGTTGAGAGCAGCGTCTTCGGAATGATGCTGAGGGAAGACCCCAGATCGATCTGAATCCGCTTCACCTTGACAGAACCGATATACCCGGTATAATACAGCGGCCTGTTGTGTCGGTTGTGCTTGAGCAGCATGTCTTGTTGGGTGAAGGTATATTAGGGAACCTCATCCACACAATGATAGTGCGCACATATAGTTGGGAGATCTTCAGGCTGCTTGACCTGACTGATGAAGGACTCAGCATCCTTCAGGGCTTCACAGAGAGCTTCGCGAGTGTCTTTGGAAAGACGAAGGAGCTCAAACAGAGAAAGGCGGGCAGGAGTACTGGCAAGTTGTGCCAGTATGTCAAAGTTTTGGGGCTTGGCTAGTCCCGAAGCATTCTCCTTTCGCAGAGGTCTGTCGAAACGAGCCTACATGCTTCTGCTTATTAACGGCTGGAGGCTTGGACGGACCCCCTTCCTCGGTAGCAGGGACGGTGCAAGGAGGCACCCTCGACGGCAGCTTCGTCGGGTTGGACATTCTGTTGTGAAACGCGTCTGTACAGGAAAGCCTCTTCTTGGAGGAAGAGACCGTGCGGCAAGACTTGATCTTCCTGCCCTTAGTTCTGGAGGCAGAGCGTACCTCCGGTTGAGTAACCTCGGAGACGAGATCAGGGTGAACCCATAAGACCTCTCCCCGAGATGTGGTGAGTGGAATGAGTCCACTCACGTTGTCACGAGTAGGTAGTAAGTTAACCACCTCTATTGTCGCCTTAGGGATGGGGACGACGCCATCTTGTGTTATAGTGGGGCAAGGTGCCGAATGGAGCGACACCACATTGGCCGAAACCGTCTTCTCCTCGTAGTCGACGGAGATAACATCCGCATTGATCATGCACTGGATATAGTTTTTGAGGATGTAACAGTCCTTGGTTGGATGTGTCCGACAAACCGATGGTAGTGACAGTACCTCGGATTGTCCACTTTCCCAACCTCGTCCGGACTTCGGGTCCGGCAACTTGATCTTGTCACCCTGCTTCAGTATCTCAAAGAGTTACAGGGTGTCTTCATCGTTGAAAGAATAAACCTCCTTTGGTCTTGGTACAAGTGGAGGCTTCTGAGTAGGCGCTGATGCACCTTTTGGGCATTGACATTCAATGCCTGTTTCCCCTTCGTCTCTCGTCCGGGGTTGTTGGCTGCAGGCTGTTCCTTTGTCTTCAAAGGCGGGGAAACTGACTCCCAGAAGACGAGCATTGGCCGCCTTCTTTTCTGCGGCTCGGCTTCGATGATCAAGGAACTCCAGTCGGGAGGAGAAGTAGAGTTGAGCCAGAGTTTGACTGCAGCAGCATGTTCATGCTGCAGGAGGAGAGGAGGGCATGTTCTGGCATGCCGGGGGCAGTTTGAAGCAGGCCTGTCGGAAGCGTTCAATGAATACCCGAACTGTTTCCTTCTCCTTTGGCGTATCTCTATGAGGGACGCCATTGTCATGTCCTTCCCGCTGTCGTAGAAACGGTCGAGAAAAAGGCACGTCAAATCGTCAAAGGAAGATATAGAATTGTCGGGGAGGGCTGCAGTACCAGTCGTACGCATTTCTTTCAGTGCGCCGACAAATATGCTGGTGAGTAGCGCGTCCTCCTTGGGAGATGTCCCGTCTTAGACAAAAAATACGTCAGGATAGCGACGCGGAGAGTCCTTCCCGTCGTATGGCATCAGTGTTTGTGGTTTATATTTGGGTGATAAACCACTTTACTCCATTCGAGGGGATAAGGTTGGGGGATGCCCATCTTTTGGCGCTCCTCTTGTCTCGTCTTGGACTCAAAGCGCTCGCGCAGGTCCCTGATCATCTCGACCACGTCTTCCGTAGAGCTGGGAGTCAGGGACGGTGGTACCACCTGGAGTTGAGCATTTGAGGGCTCCGACGTCCGGGGGGGCTTTGCGACGATCCGTATCCAAGGATACGCGTTGAGGGGGTACACTTGATTCTCCATTGGCCCCTGGGTCGGGACCGGTAGAAGGTGTCCTGGCCAAAGCTGACCGTATCTCAAATACTGCTTGAGTCAGTGTTTGCATAGAGGCAGAGAGTGTTTTGAGTCCTCGCTCCAAGGTATCCATGCGCTGGACGAGGTCTGGAGGCGGCGCATCAGACTCGGTATCACCTCCAGCCATGTAGACTGTCATGACAGGGCTGGAGTCGGATGGCTCTGTTGAGGCTTTGCTTTCAGCCTCACTCTCCTGTAGAGGAGTTATTGTTCCCGAGCTTCGTCTTGGCTACCCCCAGCTATGTTCCTGAGGACTTCTTCGTCTTCGAGACTCGGATCCGCAGGGGCTAGACTACCCCCAGCTAAGTTTTCGAGGACGCCTTCGTCTTCGGGAGAAGTATCCGTAAGGGCCTGACTACCCCCAGTCATGTCTTGAAGGACTTCTTCATCTTCGAGATGCAGGTCCACAGGGGCTAGACGACCCCCAGCTATGTCGGGGAGGCTGACTTCGCCCTGAAGATGAAGATCCACCCCGGCTGTGCTTTGGAGGACACCCTCGTCTTCGGAAGGAGGATCAATAAGGGCTTGACTACCCCCAGCTTCCTCCAAGGTCTTCTTCCTCCCCGAGTGCCTTCGAACACTCCGGAGGACGAGACGGTTGCCTTGGTTTTCCTCGGGTGGTTCTTGGACGAGGAATTGCCAGTCATCTTTCGGACTGACGAGGAGTTGGAGATTACATTGCATGAAGCAACTTCTGGCTCCTCCTTTGTTGACACTTTCTTCTCGAGGCGACGTCGGAGGGGTGTCGATGACTGCAGCCGCTGGAACACCGACTGTCTTGGTGGGACTGCTGACTTGCAATAGCAGTTGATGGTGACCATAGCACAAGTGTGCCCTGTGAGGGGCGCATCGTGCTTGTCAGTCGACTCTCCTGATCGGCGCTTGTGAGTGATCACGTTACGCAGATCGTTGGAGGAGAGTGCTACCTTCGCACCCCCTTCAGGCGCATGGCAAGGCCAAGTGCAGGGGTGGTCAGGTGAATGCAGCGCCCCCTGATCCAACACTAAACAGGTGCTCAGATCAGTAGTGGGGGAACAACATTTAAAGTGACTTGAACGAACCTCAGACGCACAACCCGAGGAGGCGCGGGAGTTGAAGACCACTGGGTTTGCCTTACTCGACTTGGTTGCGAACGCAACAGATGCGCCCAAGTGAGATAAGGACTTTGAAGGTTGGCTCATTTTTGGCGCAGAAGCACCTGAGTCAACCTTATACAGCTTACCATCAGCAGCGCGCATGATTGTAAGCGCATGCTTCTGGCTTGCTGCTGGCGTAACACGTTTGGGACGCATGGCCCGTGCTGCCTTGGACTTTTTCGTACTAGCCGCTGGGGCGCGTAGTACTCAGAATCCAAATTCTCCTCGCCACTACAACGAGTGAGTCTGTCAAAGACAGAGACCTTCTGTGGCGCATCGGAGGTGATGCGGGGCATTAGCTACGCCCCTGCTCCGTCGACGCATCTTCCTCGCCTGAGAGGGAGATGGCTGGGGAATGTGGTCAGCTGTACGTTTCTTCGAGAGATGCGCTGCACCGGTGGGCGCATCTTGGTTGCTGAGGACGTCAGCAGGAAGGGAAGGCTGGATTGGCGCATCCCCTTCGGTGGTGGTGCCAGAGGCGTCGACCTTGCGCACCCAGACTCGGCGGGTCTTCTTTGGCTTTGACAGCCGCTTCGAAGGACTCGCACTGCCTTCAGAGATGAACTCCTCATACGCCTGTTGATTGAGGCGTACGACCAGCGTCTTGTGGGAGGAGCCCACCTTCACATCGTCGGATTGCGACACAGCTTTCTCGGTGGAGGAGAAAGTAGTCCCCAGCAGAGTCGCCAGCTTGTTTGCCATTAAAATCTTTTGATTGCAAATTTCAATACAAACAGAACAGTGTTACAATGTAGGACTTAGACGTAGTCCAGGAGTACACTTTTGTTTATCTGGGTCCCTTGTGCCGATGGAGCGAGTGGTAATGCGTTGACTCTGTTGACGATCTGACGACGGTTATCGGTTCTCTGAAGGTTTGGATTGCTCTGGGTGCTGGAGCTTGCTGAGAGGAGAAAGACGTTGGGTGTCTGTATCTACCTCTCTGGTTGTGCGATGTCTCTGTCTGTCTATGTATGTTCGTCTCTGTGTGTGTGTGTGAAGGAAATTGTCACGTCCCGCTTCCCGAGTGGAATGATGACGTCATAAACACATCCCCAGGCTACGCACCGAAATCGCGATTGTCGCCCGTAATCATCAGCAAGAATGGAAAATACAAGGAGTTTTTATAGTATTAACTACAGTATAGCTATTATACAGGAAACTTTTCCAACAATGCTTCTACAAGCTTATTACAAAAGTAATTTACAAGATAACTACGATAGTGTTGGTCAGAACTGTAGGTAGTCTGGACAATTTACTCCTCGTTGTAGTGCGGCGATACTTCGGTGGAGGCTTCTTCTTCTTCACCTAGTCAACAAATACTAGGTCGTTTAGAAAACGACAAGCAAGTCCTCGGCCAAGAACGATGAAAGTTAAACAAAATAAAGATGTAGTTTTTCTTTTGAGAAAAGACAGGGATATGCCAACTTGCACTATATATATATAATATATATAAATATATATATATAATATATATATATATATATATATGCTTTAGTAAATCAAAGAATATAAACATCGTCCTACTCCATGAATAGTAAGATTTCCGAGCTTCCCTTGAGCTTTTAGTAGGAATTTGCTTCCCTTGAGCAAACAGGAAAGTTGCCTACTTAAAATAGGCAGAGTTGTTTCTGGAGTAAAGAATGGAATTTAATGCAATGCAGTTTTGAGAACAATACTCTGAATAATCCTCTAAATATTTCCCGTGAACAATTCCGTTAACCTGGGATCAGACTGTGATTTTCGAGCCTCCCTTGGGCTAAAAATCATCTATTGATGTTACTGTCAAAATAGATGCATTGATTTCCGAGATTTCTGAGCCTCCCTTGGGCTAGTACACCCTAGTTGAAACTAGATGTACTGATTTATGAGATTTTCGAAATACTGATCAGCTTTTGTTGTATTATGTTACGGGATATCTAGGGATATTCAGTTGTTCTCCCCGCCCAATGCTTCCTAGATAAGAAACTTTCTAAAATTTCCGAAAGACAGAAATTTGTCTATCTTCTAAATTTTTCAAAAATTTCGGCAGAGTCTCCTTTGTATTTAGGGACCCAAAAATTTACAAGAGATATATAGATGACAAAAATAGATTCCGGGTTCGCCGACCCCTTCGGTGGAGCAACTCTCAACACCGAACCACGCAAATAATATAATGGGTTCGCCGACCCCTTCGGTGGAGCAACTCTCAACACCGGAACCACGCAAATAATATAATGGGTTCGCCGACCCCTCCGGTGGAGCAACTCTCAACACCGGACCACGCAGTTATATAAAAGAACCAAAAAGAAAATTTGAGATTCTTACCCGAGCAAGCAATTCTTAATTTAAATCGGGTCGCGGATTTCGAAGTGTTTTCCAATCATCAAAATAAAGTATTACTTAATGTTTATCCAACGTATACTAGTGAATATGCAAAGGCTTAAAATGATTATATATATATATAATATATATAATATATATATATATATTATATATATATATATATATATAGATAGTATGCAAAATCAAATCAAAACAAAATCCTTCCATATCAATCCTTAAGAGTGCACGAAGCAGGAAAACTGTAGAAACGAGATTTAATTCTAATTATGAACACACAAAATTGAGCACTTATTGTAAGTAGGGAAATACAAGGTTCTTGTACTTTTTACTTTCTCGGTGTGCAGTCCAGTTGTTCAGTTCCCATGTATATGTCAGACTTACCTTTGGAGAGTCCCATATGTCCACATATGTTCATTTGTTCAAAATTCAAGTCCAGATAATTCATGTCCACAAATGGGTTCCTTTTGTATCCAATTGCACATAACTTATCCGTGTTACGTCACATGTAATTATTCCAGTGTCTAAGTATAAAAATTTTAATTCCTTTATCTATGCTTATCAAATTGAAGTTTTACTAGAAATCAAAAATTTCAAATTTTAGAGATCTCAAATTGGTTAAGCAATATCAAATTTTCAGAATTTGAAGCTAAACAACAATTAGAGGAATTATCTTAACTCTGTATTCCATATTATGTTCTTAAGAATAAAGAAATTGACATCTAATAATGTAATTTCAGATTTTTAAATAAACCTATACATGTTCAAAATTAATCTAGGAATCAAAATGGTGTATTCCTAAAGGAAGAGGTAGAGGGAAAGGGGACTTGCAAAATGATTTTAAACTCCTAGTAATATTGGCTTCTTTAAGGTGTGAAGTAGCAAATTTACTTGAAAAGCTTAACAAGTGGGGTTACCTTCCTGTGTTCAGTGCGAAGTAGCAAATTTACTTGAAAAGCCATATATAACTGAGTATTTATACATACTTATATCCACTCCTAACATTGTTGATTAATAAATTGTACGATGGAACAATGAATATGTCATACCAAAACCTAAGAGTGATCAGAGAAATCGACAATTAATATAAATACGTCAAACACACATTTTGGTTACCTTCCTGTGTTCGGTGCTATCTTTGGTAGTTTAATTATTTATTTTAATTCTAATTTTAATGGTATAATGATAGTTAGTCAACGGCAGACCAAACTAAGACATATCATATACAGATGCAGAACCCTTTAAATCATCGATATCCTGAATACGTTTATAACAGAGGTTGACGGTTTCAATATAATGAACCTACTACACAACTATCTACTTTCTTTGGAACAAAGCTTACATCCATTATCCCTAATGGAAAGCATATCTTGACACCAATAAAAATACTCTAAATACCAATAAACCTATAAATCAAAACTTTCTGTTAAAAGTAGTGCATATCCCAATATGACAATTTAGATGTATTGTCTTATTAACTGACTTCTCACATATAACAATTTTATGAAATCAAAATATAATTTCTAATGTAACCAAAAATAATGATGGAAAGAAAAATTTGAAAGGAAAGTAAGGGTGAGGACTTGCCTTGGGTTCTTGAGTTGGACCTAGGATTAACCCCCCAAGATGGAGTTGGGGATTAGGGCCTGGCTCTTCCATCTTTCTTCATCTTCTTCTCCAATTTCTTCTTTCTTTCTTTTTCTTAGGAGAAAAGGGGGTTTGGGTTTAGGTTTAATGGTGGTGGAGATGGAGATGAAGATGGTGGTGTGGGAAGTGGCGATGGAGGATGGCGGTGAAGGTGGAAGTGGTGGTGGTGGTCGGCGGCAGGCGAGCGACGGCGCAGGCGGGCGGCGGTGCAGGCGGGCGGCGGCGCAGGCAGGCTGCGGCGGCTGTCGCAGCAACCGCAGCAGCGCAGTAACAGTAGCAGCAGTAGCAATAGAAGGGAAGGAGGAGAAGAAGAAGAGTGGAGAGAGAGAGATGGAGAGATATATAGAGAGGGAGAGAGAGATCGAGAGAGAATGAGAGAGTTCGAGAGAGAGAAAGATTTCGGGAATGGGAGAGAGTGGCGGTGGAGATGGGTTGCCCCTCTCTCTCTCTATATATATGTATTTTATTTTTTTCTTAGATTTTTAAAAAAAATAAGAATCTATATAAAAAAATAAGACTGAAAACATTGTTATTATTATTACATCAATTATTGTTTATATCATAAAAAAAAATTTGAGCAAAATATTTAATTAGATGGAAATATAATAAATATTAATACACTGATTTTGGAAAGCAGCTATGACAGAAATGATCCCTCTATTTATAGTCTACAGGCTGGCTGCTCATGCGCACATTTGTAGGATGCGCCTGGTCGTGGGGACGCCATGTGGATTGCTGATGGAGGCGCATGGACGATGCGCCCTGATTGAGGGGTTGAATTCTTCATGCTGCTTTTGTGGACCGGCACGTAGCAGAGAAGAGGATCTTTCTGTTGCTGAGATCTTGGGTGAATTGAGTCAAAGGACACGTGTCATCGGCCCATGGTTCAGAGATCTTGGATTTGGTGGAGAATGATCTGGTAGGATACGCCTGGGATTGGGCGCATGAGGAGACTTTGGCTCGTAACCTTTGGGAGTCAGGAACAATTTATGGCGCATGGCTTTTGAGGCGCATGCGAAGCTTCAGTAGTGACTTTACTTCTGTCTTTTGGGATCAGAGAGAAGTCTGGGATGCATGGCTTTTGAGGCGTATGCGGAGCTTCAGTAGTGACTTTACTTCTGTCTTTAGGGATCAGAGAGAAAGTCTGAGATGCATGGCTTTTGAGGCGCATACGGAGCTTCAGTAGTGACTTTACTTCTGTCTTTAGGGATCAGAGAGAAAGTCTGAGACGCATGGCTTTTGAGGCGCATGCAAAACTTTGGGTGCATGGCCGCGGAGGCGCATACGAGTGGTTAGGCGGCCACGTGGCTTGTAACCGCCGGAGGAAAGTAATGATGGTGCTGACGTTGGCGACGCTTCATTTTCTGAAAAAGCTGTCAACTGCAGTCTTTGGGGGGCGTGCTTCCAACTCTGTCAGATTTCAGCATTTAATGTTCTTTGACAGGTGATAGGTTGTCGAGTGGGCACATCGATCGGCGTTCCACTAGGCGCATAGGGCCGCATGGGGGCGCATGCTTGTAAAGCGCTTGGTGTTGAGGGACGCGTCTGTGTGATGTGCGATCTGGCCGGCGCATCCGCTCCGCTTGACACGTCTTTTGGTGCGACTGTTACGTTCTTCGAGTGCTTTAAATAGCCGTTTTTGACTTGGCTGAATTCGAAGCGTCAGGTTCATCCATTTAATGCAAATTTATTGTACGGGATTCGGAGAGCCATCCACTTGGCGCATGGGTTTGATTTTCCCAGCCTATAAATAGTGGTATGGAGAGAGTTTGCCTCTCGTTCTCTCACGTCCTCCCGAAGTGAACTTGTTTACTCGAGTGCATTCTGTTGACGAGATGCTCCCGAGGATGAAGATGCGATGCAATGTCTTCATTGATGCACTTGAAGGTGACTGTTACATCCAAAACTCGGAGTCGAGGGCTTCTGAGGCAGACAGAAGGTGCCTGTTGCATCTAAAGATCGGGATGCACGAGCCTTGTCTCCGTTATGTGGGAATCGCCGCAGATCCTTTTCTTCCTCGGTTTGGGCAGCTCTTCCTCCAGCTAGAGGGTTGATTGCCACCCTCATTCTGCTCGATAAATGCTTCATTAGTCGGAGCATTTAGACGGCGGTGAGCCTGGCTGGAAGAGTGGCACATAACTGAGCTGTTGAAGGGATGCGCCTGGCTGGTAGCGCATGTGTTGAGACGAAGTCACAGTCAACCAAATATTGATAACATTGACTAAATAATACTTGTGATAATTCAATACGACACACGACGACTACATCCAGCTCAAGCCAGACGACAGCTCAGTTTTGCAAATGCAATCATTTTTGGAGTCTGTATTTTATATTTATCGAGTCTAGAATGATTGTAAGCTGAGTTGTGCTGAGTTCTTGAGACTAAACCCATAACCTATCCAAAATCCATAAAGCTCCACATCCAAATAAAGTCTATTGGACCCTTGGACCCATTCTGTGCTCTGGAGACAGAGTTCGGGCCGAACTCTGCCTCCACACAGAGTTCGGGCCGAACTCTGTCCCCTAAAAATCAGCAACCTAATTTTTAGGATTGGCTGGTTGCTAGTTGTCCAATGGCAAAATTTTTGAAAATTTCTACCAGAATTCTGGCCGAATTCTGCCTGATAAAACCCTATAAATAGGCCAAGAATTCTCTCATTTTCATTCATCCAATCTTCTCTTCTTCTCTCTTAAGCTCAATATAAGCCATACCCTTCTTCATCTACTAGCCACAAGTTTTCTAAGTCTCGAGTGCTCTGCATCTCTCAGTTAGGAATCTTGTGCAAGAGTTCAAGAAGTAGCTTGGAAAATTCCAAGCATCGCCACTGCGATCCTTTGTAAGAAGCTGACGTGCTCTTCTGAAGAAAAGGCACGGGGTGTAACTACTATTTCACAAATAGTGGATTTAATCCTGAGCTAGAGTTCTCAGGCCTGGACTAGTCCTCCACGAGGTAAACCAGGTTAAAATCGGCTGTGTTTGCGTATGCTTCTTGCTTCTCATTTATTTCTGCATTTACTCTGATTAATTTTTGATCGTGAAAGAGTTAATTTTTTTAATTGGATATTATCGCTATAAACTCTATTCACCCCCTCTAGAGTTGCCATATGTTCTTCAATTGGTATCAGAGCTCTGTTCTCTTTACAAGGACTTACATCCTAGAGCTGATCCATGGCAACCACACAATCCTTGATTTCCAATCACGGTGAAGGACAGTCCACTCATAGGCCTCCCCTATTTGATGAAACTAACTACACGTATTGGAAAACAAGGATGAGCTTTTATCTCAAGTCGCTAGACTTTGACCTGTGGACTATCGTCACTGACGGTTACAAAAAGCCCGCCAGGATAGTTGTCAATGGTGATCTCGTTAAGAAATCACATGACAATATTCTGACGAGGAGAAGAAACAGGCAAGTCTAGACGCGAGAGCTATTAATGCTTTATTCTGTGCTATAGACAGGAATGAGTTCAACATGGTATCTACATGTACCACATCTCACGAAGTATGGAGACTTCTAGAAGTGACGCATGAAGGAACCACCCAAGTCAAAGAATCAAAGATAAGCCGTCTCACTCAAGAATACGAGGCTTTCAAGGTGAAGCCCAATGAGACGATCACGCAAATATTCACAAGATTCCTCGACATCATCAACCCCCTGTCCTTGTTCGGCAAGCGATATTCAAATCACGAGAAGATTCGCAAGCTACTTAGGGGGCTACCAAAAATTTGGAACCCTAAGGTGACAGCCATCGTAGAAGGAAATGATCTCACAACCATGTCCATGGAGACCTTGATGGGAAAGCTAATGACTCATGAGCTTGACCTCAAGAACTTCGAAGAGCCTGCTCCTAAGGCTAAGGAGATCGCACTCAAAGCTCACCGAAGAAGGGCGGAACCCGAAGAGACGGATGATGATGACTCAGATGATGATCAACCTCTCATGGTCCGCAACTTCAAGAGATTCCTTCGCTTCAATCAAAGAAAGAAGGAACCACAAGAAGATGGCGAAGAAGAGCCAACCTGCTACGGTTGCAAGAAGACTGGACACGTCCGAAAAGACTGTCCATTCTTGAAGAAGAGCAACCGCTATGAGAAGCCATACAAGAAGACCTCCTCAAAGAATATGCCAACACAAGCATTTGGCATAAAAGCGAAGCTAGTGACTCCGAGGAAGAAATGAATTCTCCTCAAGATACGACTAATGTGTGCCTAATGGCGACGTCCGACAAGGTATCAAACGAAACTCTTGACGACTTCACTTTTAATGAACTTGGCGATGCTTTCACCGATTTACTTAGTGATCACAAAAAGGTCATTGGTAAATACAAACATGCCAAGGACAAAATCAAAAGTCATGAAGTCGAAATACAAAGACTTTCTTTATTACTTGATAACATTAGAGACACTTCACCCACGGATGTCACTGATGAGGTATCTAAGCTTAAAATAAGCTTACATGATGCCGAAGCACGGATTGAAAAACAAACACAAGAAATCACAACACTCAACACGGAGCTTGCAGAAGAAAAGAGTAGACACAAGATTTCTATTACTAAGCATGGTTTGAATGCTAAGATTACTGAATTGCAAGCTGTCTCTAAGAAACTAGAGACTAAATTGGAAAAACAGGTTGCTCAACCTCAAACCCAACATCATGAGACACACACAAAGCATGATACTTCTCATACTAGTCACCAACGTCATCCACCTACAACACGTAACCATGCTTACATATATACACACTTTCACAAAGGGCACAAACCACATGCACGTAGAAATAATTATCATATGTCACAAAATCATCATGCTACACATAGATACAATCATCACTATGTTGCACAAAGACACAATCAACATCACTCTATATATAGAAATCATCATGTCATGCCATATAGACAATATCATCATGCATACCATAGACAATATCACCATGCCACTCCACATAGTCATCATCACCATGCTGAATCTACATATCATCACACTTCTTCTTATTACTCTGCTCATAGACATCATCAGTATGCTCCTATTGTAAATAGGAATGCTACATGTACTTATTGTGGTTTACATGGACATATTTCACCACAATGTAGAATTAGAGGATTAGTAGATAGAAAGATATATGCATGGTTTCCAAAAACTAACTTTTCAGGACCCTCAAGAACTTGGGTACCAAAGGTCACATCTACTCTTGATGTAGGTGGACCTTTCCTCCTCAACTAAGAGTAAGTGGATTCTCGATAGTGGATGCTCGCGGCATATGACGGGAGACGCAAATCTTTTGCATCACTATCGATGAAGAGAGAAGAATATGTATCCTTCGGCAACAACCTAAAAGGTTATATTATAGGTAATGGTAATATTGGTCATCCTCCCTCTCCCATAATAAAGGATGTCTGTTTAGTGACCGAGTTAAAGCATAACCAGCTCCATCAGTCATCTTGCTGACCATGGATATGACATTAACTTTGGACAGAACAAATGCCTTATTTATGATAGGTCAACATGAGACATTATTTTGAAGGGGGTAAGAGAGGATAATATTTATATTTTCTATTTGTCTATAGATACTAACAATGCAGGTAGATGCCTATATGCTCATAAAGATGAACGATTACTGTGGCACCAGCGTTTTGGTCATGCCAACATGGATACTATATCCAGACTATCGACCAAGAAGCTAGTTAGAGGCTTGCCTGATATCACATTCAAAAAGGATACGGTATGTGCCGAATGTGAGTTAAATAAGGCAACCAAGTCCTCTTTCCATTCCATAAACTCTGTAAGTACTTCTAGACCTTTGCAACTTCTCCATATGGATTTATTTGGCCCTAGTGGAATTGCCATGGTGGAAAACTCTATGCCTTTGTTATTATTGATGACTTTTCAAGATTTACTTGGGTTTTCTTTCTTACTTATAAAAGTGATGCTATTTAGGTTTTCAAGATTTTGTTAAGAAAGTTTAAAACGAAAAAGGCTACATGATTACTCGAATCCGAAGTGATCATGGAGGCGAGTTCAAAATTCTGATTTTGAAAAGTTTTGTAATTCCAATGGTTTTGATCATGAGTTTTCTTGTCCAAGAACTCCTCAATAAATGGTGTTGTGGAGCGGAAGAATAGGACTCTTGGCGATATGGCTAGAGTCATGTTGAACAAGTTTTCACTTCCGAAATACTTTTGGGCTAAAGCTGTCAGTACAGCATGCCACATTTTAAATAGGGTACTTATTCGTCCTATTACGAAGAAAACATCCTATGAGCTTTGGTTTGGGAGAACCCCAAATGTTTCTTATTTTAGAGTTTTTGGCTGTACATATTTTATCCTTAACACCAAAGACAACTTAGGCAAATTTGATGCCAAAGCTGACGATGGTATTTTCCTTGGCTATGCTGCCAAAAGCAAGGGATATAGAGTTTTTAACAAACGCTCATTAATTGTGGAAGAGTTTACAAATGTGACTTTTGATGAAGATAACAGTGCATCAGCTACTCTTGATGACGATGTTGAGCCATCAACGTCTACTCCAATGAACACCACAACCGAAACCAATTCTCTGGAGAGCTTGCCAAAGAAATTCTCTTCCAAGCCATCACATCCAGAAAACTTGGTGATTGGTGAGGTTTCACGTGGAGTAACTACTAGATCATCATTAAGAGACTCTATTGCTAGCACTGCCTTTATTTCATAAATTGAGCCGAAAAACATTTTAGAAGCTTTCAATGATGAATTTTGGATTTCTGCTATGCAAGAGGAACTCAACCAATTCTAGAGGAGCCAAGTATAGGAACTCGTTCCTAGACCGGCTAATCACTCGATTATTGGTACCAAATGGGTTTTTAGAAACAAAGTGAATGAAGATGGTTCAGTCATACGCAACAAAGCTCGTCTAATAGCCCAAGGATACAACCAAGAGGAAGGTATCGACTACGATGAGACGTATGCTCCTGTTGCTAGATTAGAATCCATTCGGATGCTTTGTGCATTTGCAAACATTCAAAATTTCAAATTATTTCAAATGGATGTTAAGAGTGCTTTCTTGAATGGATTTATTAAGGAGGAAGTTTATGTGAAACAACCTCCTGGCTTTGAAAATCACAAATTTCCCGACCACGTGTTCAAGCTAATGAAAGCGCTATATGGCCTCAAACAAGCCCCTAGAGCCTGGTATGAACGGCTAAGTAATTTCTTGCTTGAGAAAGGTTTTTCAAAAGGGAAAATTGACACCACACTTTTCATAAAATCTTTTAAAGACACTATTCTTTTAGTACAAACATATGTAGATGATATTATTTTGGTTCTACTGATGAAACCCTTTGTCAAGATTTTGCCAAGTGTATGCAGACCGAGTTTGAGATGAGCATGATAGGGAAGCTCAACTACTTTCTTGGGCTGCAAGTCAAACAAATGTCAAATGGAACCTTCATCTGTCAGTCGAAGTATACAAAGGACATGCTGAAGAAATTCGACCTTGACAACGTCAAACCAATCAGCACTCCTATGGCTACTTCAACCAAACTCGAACCAGATGATAGCGGCAAACCCGTAGATCAACGTAAGTATCGAGGTATGATAGGTAGTCTACTTACCTTACTGCTAGTCGTCCTGATATTATGTTTAGTGTTTGCCTGTGTGCTAGATATCAAGCAAATCCTAAGGAATCACACATGACCGCGGTTAAGCGTATCTTTCGATACCTTAAGGGTACAGTTATAGTGGGCCTATGGTATCCCAAGTCAACATCATTTGACCTCATTGGTTACTCTGATGCTGACTTCGCCGAATGCAAGGTCGACCGTAAAAGTACGAGCGGTACGTGTCATTTATTAGGAAAAGCTTTAGTCTCTTGGTTTAGCAAGAAATAGAATTCTGTCGCACTATCCACAACAGAAGCTGAATACATCGCAGCTGGGCGTTGTTGTGCACAAATTCTATGGATAAAGCAAACCCTTGAAGACTATAATTTATCTTTCATGCATATTCCAATCTTTTGTGACAACACTAGTGCTATAAATCTTACTAAGAACCCCATTTGTCACTCACGCATGAAGCACATTGAAATTTGTCATCACTTTTTGTGTGATCATCAGCAAAATGGCACGATTAACTTAGAATTTATTGACACTGATCATCAGTTAGCAGACTTCTTCATAAAACAATTATCCGAAGAGCGCTTCAATTTTTTTGTCGTGAACTTGGAATTTTAGATGAAGCTGTTGTAAATTAAGATAAACCTGCATAAATATCGAGTATATCTTGATTCTATTATGATGAACTTGCTATGGGTACAAGCCGAAAGGGTCCTTCTGACAACAAGGCGTAAAAGCCTAAGCGACACGGTGTACTAGTCCTCAAGACTACCGCTAGCTGGGATCCGGCCCCTGCAGCTAACCCATGGCAACTTCAAAATATTAAATTATGATATACTTCCTTGTTTATTATATGGTTCATTTTCATTTATCACATGCTGAAATACCATGATTTTAATTTTATATTGCTGCTTCAAACTCACTTTCTGTTATTCTTTTGTTTACTAATTGGATCTTTCCTATCTTTATACTCCTATCTTATATTGGTTTATCTATTCCTTAACCAATATTTTTTACTTTTCTGCCTGATTCCTGTTCTGTAACCAGGACCCGGAATTCGGGCCGAACTCTGCCCCTACCAGAGTTCGGGCCGCATTCGGCCCGACTGTTCCAGAATCGGGAACAGTCTCAGCCGTTGATCAAGAATTAGATCCAATGGCCATGATTAGGTCCGACTAAGAGAAACCATTCCCCTATATTCGGTTTCTCCCTCTCCTTCTTTCTTACCACCTTTCCTCCTTCTCAAACACAATTCTCTCAAAACCCTAACCCTAATTTCTCCTCTTTAGTGCTCCATTCTTCCCCAAACTCAAGGAGAAGGCTTATTTTTTAATTCTCTTCCATTGTTCATCACTAGTTTGAGGTATAATTCCTTACTTTTCTATATCTCAAATTTCTTTTATTATCTTCTATCTATTGTGTTATGGCTCCTTGTCTGTTCAACCGCGGAAAGAGAGTTCGGACAGAGGGAGCATCCTCGTCGAATGCTCCTCCACGCGTTGAACCGCCCGTTGCACCACCCGTTGTACCGACCATTGAAAAACAAATTCATCCGCTGTTCAATCCTCTACATCTCCATGATCTAAACACTTGCGACGACCGAAATTTTGTATCACTAGACGCCTCAAATGATTGGTTTAGTGATTTTCGGAAACGTCCAGTATTTGTGGGATACCCCATCAACTTTACTATATTCTCACAATATGATGCACTATTTCATGACCTTTGCCTTGTTGAACTCGTTACCTCAAATTCGGTCATTTATCGTAGTGCCATTCAAATGTTTTACTGCAACTTAACCCATGATGACACTCATATTTATTCATGAGTTGCGGGAATTGATATCTCCTTTGATGATTTTGAATTGGCCGAATATCTTGAACTTCAAGAGCCTAATTCTTGGAAAAAGCTTATAGAAGCTAGATCCTTTATCTTTTCCGAAGGGATTTCACTTGAAAGCTTCAAGGATGACCTGTGTAGCCCTAACACACGTCCTCGTAAGCTTTTGGCAAAATTCCTCAATCCCTATTTCTATGAGATTTATCGGATCATTTTCAACACCATTCTACCCAAAGCGGGTTCTACCGATGAAGTCACTTATTTTGAGATCTCAGTATTGTACCATCTCCACTTCCATGTTCCATTTAATCTTCCACGCACAATGATGGATTGGATGATCAACTGTAGGAAGAAACCAAGATCTTTGGTTTATGTATTATACCTTCCTATGATCTTTCGTATGTTTCATGTACCCCTTGATGAGTGTCCATTCTTACCTGTCCCTGCCTTCCTCTCTAAGGCAAGGAGGCTTCAGGCGGCCATTGGCTCACCAGTAGTGTCTGAGCATTCTGATGATGAGCCAGATGCCCCTCCTCTCGAACAGGATCCTCCTCCTCCTCCTGCCACTCTCGAGTCTCTTCAGACTATGCTCCGAGATCGTTTCACTTTGGAGGACGATCGATGGACTCAGCTGGATTATCGGACCACCTTGCAGATGAGTGCTATCAGCAACTCACTGCATGATATTCGGTATTCCATGTCTCGTTATCCTTCCATGCCCATTCCTATGGAGCGAGACCCAGGTCGTGAGGGATTTCGTATTGATGACCCTTGGGTTCGTCACTACATGGATCCGGATGCGGCATTTGTGGACCCACGTCGCTCCTTTACTGATCCATCGGACGGAGCCGGGCCCTCTCATGCTCGATGATGGATATGCACTACTTTTGATGCTGCTACTGAGGATCTTAGATTATGTTTATGCATTTTGCTTTAGTTGCTTTTCTGTACTTGCTTTGTAGTAGACTTATTATGAGTTGTGCTTTTAAGACTTTGGCAGTTCTATTATCAGTTTCTATGTCATTATGACTCTTGGTTATTATCTTAGTTTATATGCAGTTTCTCTCTTTTGGGTGTGTTTGTCAGTTATTATTTATATATCTCATATTGCCAAATGCCAAAAGGGGAAGATATGTGTATATTCTGTTCTGTTTGGTTTTATATGCTTTTGGAAGAAAATTCTTAACAGACCAACAAGAATCACAACATTGTTTACGGGGAGCTATTCCTAAGCTCAGCACGAATTATGGGGGAGCGATACTAATTATGGGGGAGCTATATTTTTTGTCGCCACATGTGTCCAGGTATGAATATTGAATATACAATTATTATTTTTGTCAATTATCAATATGGGGGAGATTGTTGACACAAAGTCACAGTCAACCAAATATTGATAACATTGACTAAATAATACTTGTGATAATTCAATACGACACACGACGACTACATCCAGCTCAAGCCAAACGACAGCTCAGTTTTACAAATGCAGTCATTTTTGGAGTCTGTATTTTATATTTATTGAGTCTAGAATGATTGTAAGCTGAGTTGTGCTGATTTCTTGAGAATAAACCCATAACCTATCCAAAATCCATAAAGCTCCACATCCAAATAAAGCCCATTGGACCCTTGGACCCATTCTGTGCTCTGGAGACAGAGTTCGGATCGAACTCTGCCTCCACACAGAGTTCGGGCCGAACTCTGTCCCCTAAAAATCATCAACCTAATTTTTAGGGTTGGCTGGTTGCTAGTTGTCCAACGGCCAAATTTTTGAAAATTTCTACAAGAATTTGGTCGAATTCTGCCTGATAAAACCCTATAAATAGGCCAAGAATTCTCTCATTTTCATTCATCCAATCTTCTCTTCTCTTCTCTCTTAAGCTCAATATAAGCCATACCCTTCTTCATCTACTAGCCACAAGTTTCCTAAGTCTCGAGTGCTCAGCATCTCTCAGTTAGGAGTCTTGTGCAAGAGTTCAAGAAGTAGCTTGGAAAATTTCAAGCATCGCCACTGCGATCCTTTGTAAGAAGTTGACGTGCTCTTCTGAAGAAAAGGCACGGGGTTAACTACTATTCACAAATAGTGGATTTAATCCTGAGCTAGAGTTCTCAGGCCTGGACTAGTCCTCCACGAGGAAAACCAGGTTAAAATCGGCTGTGTTTGCGTATGCTTTCTTGCTTCTCATTTATTTCCGCATTTACTCTGATTAATTTTTGATTGTGAAAGAGTTGATTTTTTTTAATTGGATATTATCGCTATAAACTCTATTCACCCCCTCTAGAGTTGCCATCTGTTCTTCAGCATGGTAGGATGCGCCTGACTGAGAGCGCATGGTGAGATGCGCTGTTCGAGAGCGCATGATGATGCTGCGCCTGGCTGTAGACTTAGGGTCTTTCTTTTTGTAGAAGTTCTCCTTTGTACAGTCCTCTTTAAGACATGTAATAGACTTTTATATGAAATAAAAATCTTCTTTTAATGTCTCTATTCTTGTTTTGCTGTGTCAAAGTACTTTGTCTGAACTTCCTGGCACATGTAGTGTTTGGCGCATAGGATTTCTGATCGTGAAATTCCATGCTTCTACAGGTGTCAGTACTCAACTGTACTGGTGGAGTGAGCTCCTCGCCCGCCCATACAAAACTGACACGTTTTTACTTTGTGCATCTTAATCCCTTTTTGATTGTCTTACTAATCTTGCCTTAGGATCAATTTTAAGACAAAGACGTCCTGGCCTATACTTGCAACGTAATGACAGGGTCGTGCTATACTCTATTCGTGACTTCAATATATTTGAGGCAGTGCCTCGCCGAGTAGAAACTTATGCAACTCGGCCGTGCCAAGACTTTCACTTGTTTTATGTGCCTCTAGACCATTCTCGTGCCCATGACGTCAAGGGGACGACTCGTGCTGGTCGTGCCAAACACTTTCTCGTGCCTTAAGATCGAGAGAGTGCCTCCCAAGGATCAACCCGACTTAATCAACTTGTCTTACGGTCCTTCCTGTCTTAACCCGAGACGATGCCACTTCATGCCGAAGCATGTGTCCTTGCTATAGCCAAATCTTAGGCTCCAAATGGTGTTGCAGCCGTGCACCGTGCACTAGCCTGCGCCGATTCAATCTAGCACTTGCTATGAATAAACCTTGCTAAGCAAACTCGTAATTTGCTAGTACTCGGCACAATCTAAACGCATACACGCAGATAGCCGCTCTCATGCCGACAAATCTATATGAGTGGTCACTAGCAATGTGTAATGCCTGTGGTTCGTATTACGTATTTCTGGAATACGTGTACGTATTTATTCTTGTATTGCATGATTTCCTGGCTTGGCATTTCCTTCTGGGCTTGGTTTATTCCTGGTTCGGGTTGGTTGGTTCGGCTTGGCTTGGTTTTGATTGGGTTCATGATGAACCCAAGGTGAACCCCTACCTACCACCACCATTTGTATTTATTAGCCCTCTTCATTCTCTCTCTTCATTATTCATCTTCTTCTTCCTCATTTACTCCCTTTACCTACCTAAGAGAGAGAGAGGTCTAGGCAAGTGCAACTTGCTTCCACAAGAGAGCCCATTTTTATTGTTCCATTAGCTTTTTCTCATGTTTCTAAGATACATTAGAACTTGTCATTTTCTATTTTGAGGCTTTAATTTTTGTAGATCTAGAAATTTGTTATTTTCGGATTTTGATGTTTTGATCTATCAAACTTCTTTGTTTTCAAGTTTTGATGGTTCCATGTTGTAGAGAACTTTATTCTACCCAATTTTGACCTTTGAAAAGTTGGATTTGGACTTGTTTTGACCAAGTTATGGACTTTTGAAGCTTTGGGTTCAACCATGGAGTTTATGCTGATTTGGAGAAGACAGTGAGCAGTGCACGAGCTTTTTAGCTTGCGCCATTGAGTTACGCGCGCTCTTTAGCGCAGCGCAGTCCTCATACGCTGCCTTTTTGGAAGCGTATGTCATGCATACGCTGCCTTGACAAGGAATCGTATGGACCTCATACGTTGCCTTGACAAGGAGTCGTATGGACCTCATACGCTGCCTTGATGAGGAGTCGTATGGAGTGCATACGCCTTTTTGGAAGTGTATGTCTTACATACGCTGGCCTGAGCGTATGACCTGAGCGTATGGCCTGAGCGTATGACCTGAGCGTATGGCCTGAGCGTATGACCTGAGCGTATGGCCTGAGCGTATGACCTGAGCGTATGACCTGAGCGTATGGCCTGAGCGTATGACCTGAGCGTATGGCCTGAGCGTATGACCTGAGCATATGACCTGAGCGTATGACCTGAGCGTATGGCCTGAGCGTATGACCTGAGCGTTTGGCCTGAGCGTATGACCTGAGCGTATGACCTGAGCGTATGTCCTGAGCGTATGACCTGAGCGTATGACCTGAGCGTATGGCCTGAGCGTATGGCCTGAGCGTATGGCC
>JANAVB010005550.1:0-30434 GCA_029216955.1 Iris pallida
ATATATATATATATATATATATATATATATATATAATATATATATATATATATAAAGACTGGGAAATAAGGGGTGCACGCAACCGAGAAAGTCTACCTCCCAATGATCCAGATAATCAAGCTAGTTATATAGTTCCTAACATTTTCATTTAGGATTCCGGGTGTGGCATTCCGCAAATCCATCGTAAATATGAGACATGCGAGACAAGACAAGACAAGCAAGATTGTGCACTACAACAAGCCACAACAAGGACTTGACAATATCAAGACAAGAGTCGCTACGACGAGCCACTATCAAGAAGCTAGATATGTACTGGAATCAAGAATGCACCATTACAGGCCACTATCAAGAAAGCTTGGAAAATACATATAAAAGTGACACCACGAGGGCTATCAAGTAAATATTGGACATGGCATAGACAATAAGGTACAATAAATCTAGAAGGGCATAGTAATACATAGTGAGCATAGAAGAACTATGAACATAAGCTAGTGTTAAGTGTATATAGGGTGTACAATCATTCTCTAAGTATACATGGTCATCTAATCATGTTAAGAATTCATTACAGTCGAAAAAAATATCAAAAACGGACAGAAACGGACAAAAATAGACAAAAACAGCCTAAAACAGCCTAAATCGGTATACCGGCGATATACTGCGGTATATCAGCGGTATTCCGGCCAAACACAGAAAGTTTCTGGGAAGAAAATATGTATAAATCGGTATTTCGTCGGAATTTCGATTTTCTCGACAACGACAAAATCCTAAAATTTGCCAAAACTTGTTTCGGCTATAAAATTTTTATTTTAAATCGAAATTTGAATTTTCAAAATTCAAAATCGTATAGAATTAAATTTGCTACAACATAGAAGTATTAGTTTTCCGAAATTAAAACATTTGATATATCAATACCTCAAAATACTCCAAAAATAGATTTTTGGGACACCGAAACGGGTTTTAATTTCCACCAAACTTAAAATCCATGGTATATAAACTAGGTGAGGGCCTCATATAACATATGTGGCCAAGATACATGATGGTAACAACAATATCACTCTCGATATCGAGTTTTCTACTAAGTTAATATTGGAATTTAACAATAAATCAAAACCTAGTTCTAACAAAATTTAGAAACATGCATATAGACGAGAATTATAGGGAAAACATTTTTAACCAAATGATTTTAGGACAATTCTAAGCATTTAATACCAAGGAAAACAAAAAAGACAACAAACAATATGGTTCAAGAATTTGTCAAGATGTACTTGCCTAGGTTAAGCTCCAAGCCAAATCTTCTACTCCACCACCAAGAGGGGTACGAAATCACACTCTAGGCCTCTAGGCCAAGCTTTCCTATGCTCTTGAGGCAAATGAATGAAAGTGAAGAGGGAAGGAAGAAAGAATGAAAAGAGGAAGGAGTGAGAAAGTAAAAGAGTATATATAGAAGGGAGAATAAATCTTGACCGTTGGATCGTGATCCATGTCAAAATCTAAGTCAATCGTGGCCGTCCAAAGAAAACCAAGTATCCATTGGGTAATAGGGTGCATCTACACTATTTACGAAAATATCTAAACATTATTCATCAAAATATCTAAAACACTATTTACGAAAATATCAGAAACACTATTCATGAAAATATCTAAAATCAAAAATATCCATAATGTGGAAAATCTGTCCGGGTGGTATGCCGTCGGTATGCACCGGTATACTGGCGGTATGCCGGTCAAGGAAAAACCTACAATTTTGAGAAAATTTTAAAGCGTTCTGAAAA
Organism: Iris pallida; assembly: GCA_029216955.1. Lineage (NCBI taxonomy): Eukaryota > Viridiplantae > Streptophyta > Magnoliopsida > Asparagales > Iridaceae > Iris > Iris pallida. The sequence goes on from JANAVB010005550.1 coordinate 1,773, forward strand.
CCAATAAAATATGAAATACACTACTAAATACGTATTCGTATGTAAAAACCGATACTGTAAGACAAGTCTCACAAGTCTTCCCTCCTTAGAAAAATTTTGTCCTCGAAATTTCCTAAAGAAATTAAAAAGCAAGCGAGAAATACAAGAAAACATGCTATCAGGATCAATATAGGAAACTCATAAATCATGAAATCCAACTAGAGTAATGTACTAGAAATGTAAAAGCAATTTAAACACATAGAAATACAACATCATGTATTCTTACAGTCACACTCAAACAAAAGGTAGAACATAGACATACGAATAAGTATACCTCACGAGTCAAACAGATACGGGTAACAAGCTCGGATATCATCCTCGCGCTCCCAAGTCGACTCGCCCGGTGAGTGATGATCCCAAGAAACACAAACTAATCGGATGGTCCGGTTCTTGAGAATCTTCTCTCTGGTCCAAAATGGATATGGGCCTCTCCTCATACGATAGGTCGGTACAAACAACCAACTCGAAATAATCTAGAATATGGCTTAAATCCAAAACATACCGACGCAACTGAGATACGTGAAACACATCATGTACCTCGCGTAGTGACGGTAGAAGAGCAAGACGATATGATACAGCTCTTACTCACTCGAGAATATCGAACAGTCTAATAAATCTAGGACTAAGCTTTCCCCGTTCGCCAAACCTGATGACACCATTGGTAGGCAAAATTAACAGAAATACATGATCGTCGATAGAGAACTCAAGATGACATCGATGATGGTCTGTCCAATGACGCTGTCGATCCTGAGATGCTCTTTGACCTGCCAGCCTGACTACTCTAACTGATTGAACAATCATCTCTGGACCAAGCATCTGTCTCTCTCAAATGTCATCCCAAGCTAGGAATGACCTACATCTTCTACCATACAAAGCCTCGAAAGGTGCCATCTGAATGCTCGCCTGGAAGTTGTTATTGTAATAGAACTCCACCAAATGTAAGTGATCCTCCCAAGAACCACTGAAGTCAAGAGTGCAAAATCGAAGCATATCCTCCAAAGCCTAAATCGTACGCTCTGACTCACCATCTGTCTGAGGATGGTATGCTGAACTGACACTCAAAGGGGTACCCAAACTTTGCTAAAAATGAGAAGTGAATTTGGAATCCCGATATAAGATTATGCTTACTGGCACCCATAATCTCCTACCGGATATCTTCGCTCGGCACACAAAGACAACTCCCAAACTGGAGTATCTCATCCTCATAGATGCACAACTCTACTCTGCGCCCTGCCACACACTCTATTCTGAGCTGCTGAAGCCTGACATCCCTTGACTATGCTGCTCTGATCCTCTCCACAATGGTAGACTTCACCTAAAAACCTGCCATCATAACTGCCTCACCAGGTAGCACTACCTCAATGTCTATCTTCTGAATATCCTCCTGAAGGTGACACTGCTCCATCAAGAAATAGACTCTGGGTCTCATGCTCAAAGCGTCTACAACGACGTTTGCCTTTCCGGGATGATACAGAAGATTAACATCATAATCCTTCGGTAACTCAAGATACCTCCTCGGCTACATCTATCGACAACCATCGGTAAAGACTCCACCTTGCCTCTAGAGAATGAGAACACCTCCTCATTCGGAACATGAAAAATAACCTTGCCAGCATGGCAATCTATTATAGTGTGTTGAGCACTCTACTAATCCATACCTAGGACGACATCATAATCGCCCACATAAAACTCTATCATCCTAGCAGGAAACTTTCTCCCATATACTATAACTCTATACGAGGCGTAGACTCGGTCTACTCCTACTAGACCGTAACCAGTAAGTATATTCAACCTTACAGGTAAAGACTCTGGCTCCAAACCAATATGTATCACAAATCGTGTAGATATAAATGAATATGAAGCACCAGAATCAAATAAGCTGAAGGTGAATGACAGTGAACGAGAATGGTACCTGTGACCACCTTTTCTGCTGCTAGCGCCTCCTCGATAGAAAGCATGAAAGCCTGACCTGGACCCCTCTGTTGTTGTTGGCCTCTATGCCTCTGAACCTGAGCCTGAGTGTAAGCATACTACTGAGGCCTCTGCTGCTGGAACTTCTGAGACTCCATCGATAATGGCCTCTGGGCCTGCTGCTGCTGAACCAGTGCTGGCACCCTAAACTGTTGAACTGTTGGCTGGAAGGATGCTGATCCAGCCAAACTCCTCCTGGAACAATCCCCTATCTTGTGGTCCGGTGCTCCATAAGCTAGGCATAAGCCCTGTTCCCTACGACACTCTGACAAGACATGCCCTCCCTTTTCGCAATAGGAACAACCAACTGAGAAAGATTGCCTCTACTGCTGAGGATGTTGTTTGCCATAAAATATAAAAGAGCAGAACAATTATCGGAGGACTGGACTTTTACTTCACGATACAAACTCGCTTGTACAAAGAAAGCCTAGGGACGAAAGCCTAGGTACAGCAATCTAAGTACAATTATTTATTTTAGATTCTGGGGGTGAAGATAGAGGCTCAGGAAAGCGACGACAGCTCTGCCTTACTCCTTGGACGATCAGTATGCAGCCTTGGCTCCAAAAAAGATCTGCTTGGCGTTGAAGAAATGCTCTCTCTGCTTTCTCTCTCTTTCTCTCTAAGTATTCTGGTGCTCTCTGATCTCGAAAAAGGGTCCTTTTGCAAGGGAATGGCACCTTGCTATTTATAAGAGTGGAATACAATCATTAGGGTTTGCAATAATTGTCCCTTAGAGTGGCGACGGCTGGTTGATTGATCAATCTGGGCCATTAGTCTTGAGTGTTATGAATCTGGGCCATTAATGTAGATTGTGCCAAATCCTATCAATAATTAATGCTGATTGCAATAAATCTCTCTCATGATGATCTGTTGATGTCTACGAATCTGAATGAATAAATTTAATTCATTGTCCTGCCACGTGTCCCATATTATTGGGATTTGACCCAATCTTTGATTTGCAGTAAATATAGGAGATTGAGATTGATTGGCTTTATGACACGTGTCCTGCCACGTGGCTCAACCGCGAGCCATTGAGGGGATTTGAGCCGCATAAGGATTGAGCCGCATAAGACTGGCCACGTGTCAAGGCTGCTTGGGGAGTGGCCCCCGAACCTTCGAACCATATGATAATCTGGGCCGTATGAACGTTGGCAGCCGCATGATGGGTAGCTCCTTCGTGAGCCGCATGGAGATGGTCCTCGTGAGCAGCATGGGGAAGCCTCTGCTTGAGCCGCATAGGGGGAGCCTCTGATTGAGCCGCATAGGAAGTCTCCGCTTGAGCCGCATAGGGGAAGCCTCTGCTTGAGCCGCATAGGGAGTCTCTGCTCGAGCCGCATACGACTGTCCACGTGTCAGGATCGCGTGACACTTTTTAGATTTTGGGGGATTGTGTTACAGATCTCCTTCGTTTTCCTAGGATCTGTCATTATGACAGAGTCATAATTGTATCTTTTGTGTCAAGGCTGTCACTTGTCAGAGTTGTCAGCCGTCAAGGCATTTAATGCAGTAAAGGACAAAGGAAAGAGCTGTTGCAGGCCATGTGGCTCATCTCTGAGCCGCATGGTCTTATCCGAGCCGTATGGACGCGTTGAGCCGCATGGATCCTGAGCCGCATGAGCCCTCTGAGCCGCATGGGGCTCCCTGGTCGCATGGATCTTTCTTTATTCTTTTCCATGCTTCTACAAGACCCCCTTCAAAGTTTTTAATTTACAAAATTGAAATACTTTGAATAAGAAGCATGGCTATGTAAAAACTCTTCTGGCCGTATATGATGTCATGGCCGCATGGATGTTTCAGCCGCATGGATGTTCTCAGCCGCATGGATGTTCTCAGCCGCCTAGATGGCTCAATCGCAGGGGCTTTCGAGCCGCATAGATGTCTCAGCCGCATGAACTTTTCAGGCTGTATAGCTCCTTGCCATATGGGCATGCCTTTAATTGCCTCAAATTAGTTGTAGCACCGTCTTTAGGGGAAATCTCAAGGGTCGGCTCATTAAGTCTTTTGGATTTTATGCCCTGGGTGAATCTCGTTTATGAGAGAGGGGACGAAATCCGAGGCGTTAGTTTCAACTTTTCCGAGGCGATTACTTAGTCTACGTGTTCCCCCCCTCTTGTCCTCCTTATATAAGAGGGGTTTTGAGAGAGAACACTTCTTTTACTTTCTCCTTTGCTTCGACACTTCCCTACCCCAATTGTCATCCTCTCCGTTGCAGCGAAGGGCAGGAAGGCCGCCTTTTCTTCGACTGCGACGGCGAAGGACAAGAAGACTGCTTCCACTTTGACTGTGGCCGCTCCCCCACCGATCGTCGTGCCCACAGCTTACCCTGACGTTTATCCCCCATTGCTGGTAAGTATATTATATGAGTTAAAGAACCCTAATTGCTATGGCTATATCGTATGCTTTATACACGAGCCTTTGTGAGCCGCATGTTCGTCCTATGGCCGAGATGCGAGTCGCATAAGAATAACCACTGTGACCGCATACAAATTTTGCCAACGAAGTCGCATGAGCTACGTTGAGCCGCATAGACTCGCATAAATTTTGTCTGTCACGCGGTCCATGCGAACTTTTCCGAACCCTGAGGGCCTTATGAATGCACTGCCGTATGAACTTTCACTGAACGGGGCCGCATAAGTGTTCTTCTAAGTTTGAGCCGCATGAGGCTTCATTAAGTTGGAGCTGCATGAGTGTTCTTCTGAGCCGTATGGGGCTTTGTTAAATTGGAGCCGCATAAGTTCGTAAACACCCATAGTGCTTTGTGTCCATCTTTTTAACTTATCTTTTTCTGTCTTCTTCTCAGTGAATTTGTCGGTTAATGCTGCTAGAGAACCCCTGGTGGGTCGTGCCCAATCTGCTTTGGGCTATAGGTACGACTATATAGTTAGGCAAGTGGCGGACCAGTTTCCTAGTGACGAGCCTCCGGCGAGATTGAAGGCCATCAAGAACCAGCCTTTCTATTTTCTCAATGCTATGATGACCTCAGAGAAATTCGAAGGAGAATACTTGAAGCCTGCGTTCTTCTTCGGAGACGCCTTAACTGTGAAGAACAGTCAGGTTCTGGAGGTATCAGAGAACTGGTGTTTCGTTTCTAATGGGATGGCGATCCGCATCCCCCAAATGGAGCGTCACTTTCTATTATCTTGGTTCAATATGCTCCCACTGGACCGGAAGATGGAAGAGTCTTTAACTCCTACCTGAAGTGGGATGTTTGTAGGAGACATCTATTATAACAACAGCCTGAAGTCAGTGGGCACGGGCAAGGTGCAAACCAGCCGTTCTGTAATAGGATTGGCCTCGGGTACTTTCTTGAATGTGTCGGGTCCCAATTTCACATTTTCTACAGCTGACACTTTTATGAACCAACTTGCTCGGAAGGGTTCCTATCCCATTGGCCGGTTGATGCTCCCTAGTTGGATGCACCCCATTCCCTCGTGGACCAAACTGTCTGTGTGGATCTTGCAAGAGTATGAGGCCTTCTTGTGTGAGATTGGTCTTTACCATACGATTCGGGGCACCAGCCATGGCTTGCCCATAAAAAAGAGATTATTTATATCTCTGCTGGAGATGTGTAACTGTCGTACGGGAACCTTCTATACACCCGTGGGGGAGATGGGGCTTGCACTCCACAAAATGCACGCGATCTCCAAGCTTCCTTGGGGGGACGAAGCTTTTGAGGCGTATACTCCCACGAATGAGGAATTCGAAGAGTTGAAGGACAGTATCCAGGCTTCGTGGCTCTTTATCAAGAGGTATTATGCCACTATAGCACATGTCAGCAAATAGCCAAGAAGGAAAGCAGTTCGGAAGGGAATGCCTTCCATACCAAAGATTGGGTACGCTATCTCTTCCTGGTGGATGCCTCTGGTCAAGTCACTTCCCGACGTCCTCAGTCCCGAGAGGCGGTTCAAGTCTTGACGTCGTCGACCAAGAGGGTGACCACTACTAATGACCGATTTGGGAGTTAAACCGACTCTTTTGGTTATTTTTATCAGGATACCCAACAATTGTCAGAGAAGGCGCTCCTGGCGGGATTCTTGATGATATGACTGCAAAATTGTGTAGTCACGGGAGGAACTGGTTCTATCGAGCGGATCAGTCGTAATTTTATCCTTCCGGCTGTGAAGTTAGTTTTGCGAGTCAGGCTAGCTCTCCTCCCGGCCATGGTGTGCAGCATACATCATGGCCTTTGCACTTTCACATCAAAGGTCATTGCCCACGACGTGACAAAAGATTTTGAACGGACTGAGTTGCCCTATCATTACCTGATAGGGTGGCTGTTGATGTATTATCCGTCTTTGATGAGACCGGGCTCTAAAGACGGCGTAACTGATGATGACGCTTTTATCTTCCGCTATCGTAATGAGCCTTAGGAGTACGAGAACATGAGTGCTTGTCAGATGGCCCTAGCGAGGGCAGATATGTACAACATTTTCGTATCTGTCCCTCTTTTTACTGCTGAGGAAATAGCAGTTATTCATCTGGACGGTATTGCACCACCTCAACTTTTGGACGGCCAGATGCTCCTGTGGCTGCGTAACATTCGTCCCTCTCATCTGGTGTATCGCAACCGTAATACTGTCTTTCTGGAGCCTTATCTGCCTAGCAGGTTTATCCGACAGTTTGGATACAACCACCTCTTTCTAGACCGTCCCAGTTCATGTCTGGGTTTTGAAGGTAGTCTCCTTGACGGCATCAGGGCGTGGCATTACTATGATACATTCTATACCCATACCATTTTCTCAGTCCCTGCTATTAAGGCATCAGTAAAGATCTTGTATATGGCGGCTCTGTACCATGTCATGGCGAACAAGCCCCCTGTCGGTTTTAGCCCGGGGGCCAGTTATATTGTTGGTACTGGCTTGGATGAGACCCCTCAAGGGGCCAAGACGAGGATGAAGAATAGAGCTGAAGTGCCCGACTCAGACTCCAATGCTGCGAATGATGAGGATGATGAGCGTGATGTAGATAACTCTTTCTTTCCGGTGGAAGACGCTGGAGCGGATCAGCCGCCTGCTTCGTTAAATGAGATGATGGCGGATCAGCCATCCATCGCATGTGGCTCTGTACGAAAGCGTAGCAGACAAACTTCTTCTGTTGGCGGTATTCCTCACTTCAGAAAATTGGCTGCGACCAGACATCGCAGGCTAACTATAACGGAGAGATGCGAGGAAGTCGATCCCGCTTCGGAGGTAAAGCGAGTTACTACCATTTTTGTCCAGTTCTTCTTTTCTTCCAGTTTTGATCTTAGTCATTTTCCTTCCCTTCTGTAGGTGTCAGAAGAAGAGGAATCTCAAGTTGCCGAGGTCGTGACTCGAGATGACGGGGGCTTCAGTGAACCTATCCCTGAAATTGCTAAATTTTATCAAGATGACGTTGATCACGTCGTACCTCCCTCCGGGGTGGCTGGGATAGAAGAACCTGTCGAATTTAACTTGGAGGTAGCGGGTAAGAAGGTCATGTCAGCTACGCACGAGTTGCGGCCTCCATGTTCCTCCCCTGGTAAGATAAGCCAAATCTTAACATGCGAGGAGGCCTATCTGCTCTATCATCACATCCTTCAGGTCACGTCGATTGATCATTATTCTGGGCATATAGGTCCTGCCTCTCCAGTGCTGAGAATGGACATTATTGGGACGAACTATGCCGAAGGGGCACTGGTGGAGAGGAGCGTACCTTCTCCCTTTCCGGCTCGTCTTGAGGGGCCTCCCACAGGCTCGAGTTCGAAAAATCGGGTGATGCGACGGCCAGGGCAGGGGACGATGGTCCTTGTATCCTCTTCTGCTCGGGTGGCTCCGAGAGTCGACCTCTCTGCCCTACCGAGTGTCCAAGCTCTTCGGGTGGCGGAGGAAGAGTTAGCCGCTATCCGTGCATCGTTCTGCTCGGACTCTATCCCCCTGGTGGCAAGTTCTAGCATCACTCCACCGATATTGCCGGCCACGCTTCCTCTGACACCGTCCTCTACAGAGGTCCTGGATGACGCATTACAGGACGTGGTTAACAGCTTTTATCGTCACTTAAAGAGAGGGATAACGGCTGCTGTAGAAAGAGGGACCTCTTTCGTCTTGTCCAGACAATGCGCCCATGGTCAAATTGATATCCTTAAGACTCTTCTTGGTGGTGCAGGGGTGGCTGCGCTTTTGGAGACGAAGTTCTTGGAGACTGAACAGCTGGTGGCCCAGCTTCAGGTGCTGCGGCAAGCTGATCTGTCTGATGTTATAGATCGGGAGCACGGTTCTCTCACCGCTACTATAGAGAAAAAAAAGGTTGCTCTGGATAAAACCATGCCGGCCGTACTAAAGGACCTCCGCGATCTGTCTGATCGATATGATCAATTGAGCCACGAGAGTGAAGATGTCATGGCTCGGAAAGCGGCTGCCTCCCGTGGGATCACTGACACGCGAGAGCAGATCCTTGAGCTTCAGAGGAAGTTAACTTTTTTGGAGTCTGATCTTGAGGCTGCCCGTATTGACAGGGAGCTGATTATTCAGGAGGCTGACAGAGTCAATCAAGCTTCGGCTAACCTGGAAATTTCCCTGAAGAAGTTGGAAGATGACTGGCAGGAGCTCATGGGCTTAGATGATGAGAAGTGGTTATCCCAGGAGGCTGAGCGTCGAGCTAAACAGCGGCTCGAACAGGAGGCCATCTCAGTAAAGAATCGCCTTTTGGAATTGTGTAATGCCAAACTCTAGTCGGCCTTTTCTTCTTTTGTTTCCTCTTTTCTTTTCTTTTTGAGAGGGACATGGTCCCAAAAACATGTAATGCTTTTTTCATCTTTCAAATAAAGAGTACTTTCCATTCTACCCTTCATTTGTATTGCTTGTTGTGCCTGTGGTATTATGGTGTTGTTTGCCCCATGTGGGGGACTTGTCTGTGGACCTGTTACCCCTGGCATACCTTGGTTTTAGGTACGGGTAACAAGTTTGACTGGGGATATCTAGAACGGTTCCATGGTAAGGTGGTAAGGGACGTTCTTGGTAGTGGAAGAAGGAATGCCATGGAGCAGCTGGGCTCCCGGAGCATGGTGAGAGATGATGGGCCTGTACTAAGAAACTTAGCAAAGGATATTTGTGGGGTTATTATCCTTGGCGTACCGTGGCTTAGGATGCGAAAAATAGGATGAAAGGGAGCCAACATACTTACTCAGAGGTAATGAGGACATGGCAAGTATGAAGGCTTTGTTCACCGCAGAATCTTCCTACTCAGAGGTAATGAGGACATGGTAGGAGGGGACTCGACGGAGGATTTTTGTGGTCAACAGAGGACATTTGTGGACCTATTATGCTTGGCGTACTCCGGTTGTGGGTACGGATAATAAATCGAAAGGGAATCAACATACTTACTCAGAGGTAATGAGGACATGGCAAGTATGAGAGTTTCTTTGACGGAGCCTTCCCACTCAGAGGTAATGAGGACATGGCAGGATTGGGCTCAACGAAGGGGGGTACATAGAACAACTCAGAGGTAATGAGGACATAGAAGTTCTATGTAGAGGGGTGATTTGTATTTGGCGGAATTGAGACGACTCAGAGGTAACATCGACATGGTCGTTTTGGAAATTTGTGGATCTGTTACCCTTTTTTGTGCACTGGGAGTGCGGATAGTAGATCATGAGGAAGGAGCTCCTTCAGGAAAAAAGTTCAGAGATATGGTCATACATAACTTTCTCCTAAAAGAGTGACCAGGATGTAAGTTTAGGGGTACCAGCGGGTACATAACTCGACAATCCGGGAATTTTGGAATCAACGTGTAAGTTCAGAGGTACCAGCGGGTACATGACTCAATAATCTGGGAGTTTTGTGGAAGAAGGACGTGAGTTCAGCGGTACGAGAGGGTACATGACTCGATGTGAATGTGAGTTCAGCGGTACCAGCGGGTACATAACTCGATAATCTGGATTTTGGAGGATATGAGTTCAGCGGTACAAGAGGGTACATGACTCGAAAATCTGGAAAATGGTGAATATGGGTTCAGCGGTACCAGCGGGTACATGACTCGATGATCTGAAACAAATGGTGAATATAAGTTCAGAGGTACCAGCGGGTACATGACTCGATGAATCTGGAATATTGTGCAAGTGAGTTCAGCGGTACCAGCGGGTACATGACTCAATGATCTGGAGAATGTCGTTTAGACATAATATTTCTTCAGAAACTTGCCATTGACGGGCAACATAAGCAAGTCTCTATTTTGTTTTGCGAGGCGAAGCTCCGTTGGAGAATACAGCCTCAATGATAAATGGGCCTTCCCACTTCGGCTGGAACTTGCCGGCGGTCTTGTGAGTCATAACTATCGGTCTTCGGACTGCCAGAACGAGATCGCCCACTTGGAATGTTCTAATTTTAACTTTCTTGTTGAAGGCTCCAGAGATGCGTGCTTGGTATAGCTCGATTCGTTGCTGAGCCAAGAGGCGCTTTTCATCTAAGGCCTCCAACTCTTGTAGCCGACGACGGTAGTTATCGTCCGTCGTCAATTGGTAAGTAAGGGCGACGCGGAGTGAGGGTATTTGAGTCTCCAATGGGAGGACTGCCTCACTCCCGTATACCAGGAAAAATGGCGTATTCCCAGTGGCTGTTCTGACTGTAGTACGGTACGCCTATAAACATTCACCAAGCTTCTCGTTCCAGTCGCGTTTGTTGGAAGGGACAAACTTCTTGAGAAGTTTGATGATTGTTTTATTGAATGCCTCTGCCAACCCGTTTGTTGTCGGATTGTATGGTGTCGAAGCAATATTCTGGATGCGATGCTTGTCGCAGAACCGATAGAAGGCGTGCCTAGCAAACTGCGGACCATTATCGTGGATGATCCTTCATGGCAGTCCAAAGCGATAGATGACATGATGCTTGAGGAACCTGATTACATTCGACGTCTTTACTTCTGCCAGTGGGACAGCTTTCGCCTATTTGGAGAAATAATCTGTAATAGCGAGTATGAAACGATGTCCTCGGAAAGAAGGTGGAGCGATCGGACCGATGATATCCATTCCCCATGCTTAGAATGGCCAGGACGCCACCGTCGGATGTAGAAACTCGGATGGCTGGTGGATGGAGTCCACGTGGACTTGGCAGGCTTTGCATTTTCTCGCATAGTTTATCGTATCTGCTACCATCGTGGGCCAGTAATAGCCCATTCGGCGAAGACGGTCTTGCAATTTAGGGCCAAGCTGATGGGCCCCGTAGACACCATCATGAGCTTCGCGTACGGCTTCTTTGGCTTCTGCGTTCGACAGACACCGAAGCAATAAACCGTCTTAGGATCGTCGATACAACATTTTCGTCTCTGTATCATAGAAGAATCTGAGAGAATGCCTTCTGATGGAAGTAGCCTCCTTTGGGTTCTCGGGCAGGATGTCGTAGACTACGAAGTCTATGAATGGTTGTCTCCAGTCTGGCGCTTCGTCGATCATCTGAGCGGAATAACTCGCCATGACTTGAACGTTGTTCTTGGGACAGTCCAACTCATGGCCTATTACGTCAACCGAATGATGAGTATGGTTCGGCACTGCTAGGGAAGCGCCAAGGCCTGCTAGGGCATCGGCTTCGATGTTCTGGAGTCTGGAAACGTGCTCGATGAAGAATCCCTCAAATGATGAAATAATGCTGATCGCTATTTCGTGATAGGGGATCATGTCTTCATGGCGGACTTCGTACGAACCCCGGATCTGATTGACGTTTAACTGTGAATCGCCGTATGCTTCAAGATATTCTACCCCAGCTCTCGTACAAGTTGGAGGCCGAAGACCAAAGTGTTGTACTCGGCCACATTGTTAGAGCAGGGTTCCGTGAGGGAGTAAGCGCGATTGATCACCAACCCGGAAGAAGAAATTAATACCACCCCGACTCCAACGACGATGTTGCCCTTGGGTCCAGTTCTCGAAGCACCGTCGAAGAACATTTGCCATATATTATCGTGAGAGGTTGTATGAGAGTCGGCGACCTCATCTGGGATTCCTTCATATATTTTGGGGGACTTCGAGCCTGGGTGGACTGCTATAAGTCTGCCAGAGCTTGACCTTTAACAGCCTTTTGCAGGACGAAGATCATATGATAAGGAGACAGCAATATTGCCCATGTGGCAAGGCAGGAGCTGAGTGTAGGAACGAAAACGTAAAGCACAATACTCTAGGGGGGTGAATAGACTTGGCAGCGGAATATTGCTAATTAAAAAATGTTAGCAGCAAGATCACAGAATAATAATCACAACTGAATAATGTAAAGGCAGAGATAAGAAAGCAAACGCAAAGACAGCGATGTATACTGGTTTTCCTCTGTTGAGGACTAATCCAGTCGATAGAACTCTTGCTACCAGTTGAATCCACTATTGGCAAAACCGTAAATTTTCTTACGAAGTCCTTGCAACTTCTACAACGCGAGCTTTGATACGAAGAACTCGTCCAACTTCAATTGTGAAGAGGTATTCTTCAATCAAGCCTTCTGAATACAATCACTCAGAACTTCTAGACCGTACCGCACTTGCAAATCGACTAGAGGATTGTAATTGGCTTGGGATCTGAAAATTAAAGCTCAAGAAAACTCTTTGGAAGACTGAAAGCTTTAGATAGAGAGAAGATTAAAAGTGAATGAGTGAGTTAAAATGATCGAAATCTTTCTCTATTTATAGGAGTTCCAAAGACAGAATTCCGGCAGAATTCGAGCAGAATTCGGACAGAACTCTATGAAAAAATCTCGGTCAAATCCGCAACTGCAGGAGGACCAAGTTCAGAAGAATTCAAAAATCAAAACGGCCACTAACCGAACTCTGGCCGAACTCTGGCCGAACTCTGGCCGAGTTCTGTCAGGGTTAGGCTAGGTATTTAAAAATAGATTTTAGGGATTTTTGAAAACCTTTTGGAAAACCTTTTTGAAAGCTTTTGTTACTAAGAATGTTTTTCAAAACAATGGACATTTTAAAAGTATTTTGAAAATATTTTGGAATAGCCTATTTGCCAGTATGACTCGGTGTACACCGTATTCCTAGACTCAATAAAATAAAAAATACATTGCTCAAAGAAATACAGACTCGAACAGGCAAACATCGCTTCGTCTTGAATTGAGTAGATAGCTATTCTTGATCATGTCCAATAGTCCGATACATCCTGACTAGCTTCATATATCGAGACAGAGTTTAATCAATTATTAAAATCAGTTTGACCATATGACCAATGGGCCAACAATCTCTCCCATTTTGATAATTGACGAACTATGAATGATATAACATTTAAGCTTGGAATAAAATCAAAAATTGTTCATGTCCTGCATTTTCTCAAAAGAATGTTAGATCTTTATTTTTCTCTCCCGTTGTCACTTAGTAAAATAATTGCAAAAGAGAAAAGATCCTCCGCAATCATTGCATAAATAACAAACTGTGAAGAAATATAAGAAAATAATGATAAATGATAGAAACAGTAAAGAAAATATAATGACATCACATGCATGTATTTGTTCGCAGGCAGTTTATAAGAAAATAAAGAATTATTTCACAGGCAGTTTATAATAGAAAAGCAGATAAAAATGCTATAAATAAGTAAATAAACTGATGTGAACCATAAACAACGCATCTCATAAAGATAAAAGATGCTCAGATGACATCAATAAAATAAATCCAGTACAAGTCCTCAAAGAAATACTGATAATAAAGTCTAAAAAGATAGAAAAACTTAGAATGTCGGAGCATTTCCAAGTATACAGTAGATAATATCTAAGTCTCAAACATCAACTAACATATCACAACTCCTCCTCATCATCATCATCATCATCATCATCATCATCATCATCATCATCATCATCATCATCATCATGTCCAGAAGGACCAACTCCAGAGGTACCCGCGCCAGAAGGGTGAGGAGGAGCGCCAGTGTAAAACTCACCGACATAGTCACGAGGAGGAGCACGGTCAGAACAGTACCAATCATATGCATTACCGGGCTGGAAGTAGGCATGAACAGCCTCATCCTCATAGCGGTAACCAGAGAAAGCTGGATCTCTAGGGATGGAACCGGCTGAATGTCCAGTCTGGACGAAACGACTATCAGCTAAGGAATTTGCAATCGCCAGATAATGGGTGACATCGCGGAACTCACGTTCGCGGGCCATGTCCGTCATCAAGACGTACAAATCTGAAAGGTGCTGGTGTATGCCCTCAAATGTCATAGCATACTGCTGAGGAGGTGGAGGAGGTGGAGCAGTAGCAGGAGCAGTAGGAGGAGCAGGAGGAGGAGCAGCTGCAGTCATACTGCGACGAGATAACTTAAGAAACTTGGGCTCAGGTTCTTGAGTACAAGTAGATAAATCAATGTCGAAATGCTGGAAGATGCGTGGGAGATTCATCGCATAAGAGAGATTTCTATCTCTTGCACGACAACGTCCCATCATCAGGATAATGGTCTTAGGGACAGAAAATGGAATCCCCTTAAGAATGTGATACATAGCAGATAATTCAAGAGACGTGACATCATCCTTAGAAGTAGACTTTGGAAGGAGAGTGGAGTAAATGATACGGAGCAATTCATAATTAAACAAGTTTAAGTTGTTTGACTTGAACTTTCCAGAGTGAACTCTATCAGGTGCACAAAGTTTAGCTTTGAAACTGGTAAGTGTCGTGCCTTCGGGGAAATCAAACTCAGTGATATCAACAAGCGGTTCACCTTCGTTGGGAATACCAAGGATCTCCGCTAAGAGGACATCATTGAAGTTGATATCTAATCCTCTAACACGTGTGCTTACATCAAAAGTGTTTAATATGATATTGCAGTAAAACAGTCTAATGGCATTAATTACTATTGGAAAATAGAGTTTAACAAAATATTGTAACCCTAATGCCTCAAAGAAATGGCGGTGATCAGGAAATACAGTCCACTTGATGGGAGCGCCTGTGCATATGTATCTCATGGAGAAGTCTCCATACCACAGTAGGGCTTGGTCTAGGGTTTGAAAGTAAAACCCGTCGAACGTGCCATCGCTAGATTGGACTGGCAAAAAAAAAGAATCCGTGGGTGGATTCGAAAATGAATATTCCTCACTTGGGTTGGTTGTCTTCTTCCACTTGAAGGGGTTAAATCCCTTGGGTGCCATTTGTGCAATAAAAGGAAATATGCATGAAATTAGACGAAGGGGAAATAAGGAGTTATACCTCCCGAGATTTGAGTATGTTGTAGAGAACAAAGAACTCTGCACGAATCCAAAGTTTGGATTGATTTCACTACTTAGATTGGAAGAGAGGGAGTGGTAAAGAACTAGGGTTAGGGGGTTCTCTCGTGCGGCTATTGGTGCTTTTTGATGTGGTTTGGAAGCAATGAAGAAGACAGGCTCTCGGGTTCTAGTTATATAACCTGATACCTTCAACCGAACTCGGGCCAAATTTGGGCCGAATGTTGGCCGAATTCGCCTGGGGTTGATTTGGAACACTTTCTTTTTCATGGATTAAATATCATTACACAACAACTGTTTCAGATTAGATATAGGAGTACTGTCCCAGCTGGCAGAGGTTCACCGGAGAACTCTTAAGTACCGCTTCGCTTCAACCGTAGTTGTGGTGACAGACAGACTCTTTATTGGCTTATCTCTAACACAGTTTTTGTGTATTAAAATATAATCATAAAACAAAATTAATTAATATTATTGACGTCCAAAGTTCCTAATTCTCGACGTAAATAATTTAAACGATCTTCTGCTAGAGGTTTTGTGAAAATATCAGGTAATTGGTTCTCAGTATCTATGTACACAAGGTCAATATCTCCATTTTGATGATGATCTCTAAGAAAATAATATCGAATCTCGATATGTTTAGTACGAGAGTGACATACAGGATTCTTAGTCAAATTAATAGTGCTCGTGTTATCACAGAAAATGGGAATATGTGTATAAAATAAATTATAGTCTTCCAAGGTTTGTTTCATCCATAAAATCAGAGCACAACAACGTCCTGCGGCGATATACTCAGCCTCTATTGTTGATAGGGCTACAGAATTTTGCTTTTTACTAAACCATGAGACTAAAGCATTGCCTAAGAAATAACATGTGCCACTGGTACTTTTTCTATCAACTTTGCATCCAGCAAAATCTGCATCCGTATAACCAGTAAGGAAAGGACTTAGTTTTGGGATACAATAAGCCAACAGAAGAAGTGCCTTTAAGGTATCGAAAGATACGCTTAACTGCGCACAGATATGATTCCTTTGGATTAGCTTGAAAACGTGCACACAGGCAAACACTAAACATAATATCTGGACGACTAGCAGTTAAATAAAGTAAACTACCGATCTTACCTTGATACTTACGTGTGTCAACTGGCTTGCCTTGTTCATCAATATCAAGCTTTGTTAAAGTTGCCATCGGAGTGCCAATAGGTTTGACATTGTCCAGATCAAACTTCTTCAGCAAATCTTTTGTGTACTTGGCTTGATTTATGAATGTCCCATTGTCAGTTTGTTTGATTTGCAGTCCGAGAAAGAATTTCAGCTCTCCTATCATGCTCATCTCAAACTCATTCTGCATACAACCTTTGGTAATGTCACCAATTACCAAATCCTTCGGATGATCAGCCGTAAATTTTAATCTTTTCAGCAGACTCTGAAGGTAGCTGATTCTTGGATCTTCTCTAGGAGGATCAGCTAGTGCTGAGCTTGGTTAAGAATCAGCTGGTGTTGAGCTTGGTACAGATGGATCTTCGTCATTGTCATCGATAGTCATTTGATTCAATTCATCAAAGGTGACGTTGATTGATTCTTCGATGATCATGGTTCGTTTGTTGAAGACTCTGTATCCTTTGCTCTTGGCCGCATAACCTAAAAATATACCTTCAGCGGCCTTTTCGTCAAACTTTTCCAAATTGTCTTTTGTATTAAGAATAAAGCACTTACAACCAAATATTCTAAAGTATGAAACTGATGGAATTCTATCAAACCATAACTCAAATGGAGTCTTCTTCGATTTCGGTCGAATTAGAACTCTATTAAGAACAAAACAAGCTGTATTGACAGCTTTAGCCCAGAAATATTTGGGTAGACTAAACTGGTTTAACATTACTCTGGCTATTTCGGATAGAGTCCTGTTCTTACGTTCTACAACTCCATTTTGTTGTGGAGTCCTAGGGCAGGAGAACTCGTGTACAAAACCGTGTGTGTCATAAAATTGCTCCAACTCTACATTCTCGAATTCGCCACCATGATCGCTTCTAATACGAGTGATCATGTAACCTTTTTCATTCTGAACTTTCTTGCAAAAGGCGACAAATTCGGTTAATGCATCATTCTTGCGTGTCAAGAAGTATACCCACGTGTATCTAGAGAAATCATCTACAATTACGAAAGCATATAATTTACCTTCGAGGCTAGCAACTCTGCTAGGAACAAATAAGTCATATATAGCAATTGTAGAGGTCCAGTAGTACATACTGCATTTACTGACTTGAATGTGGATCTGGTAGCTTTGTTCTTTTCACATTGGCTGCATACCGAATCCTTCTTGAATGATATGTCCGGTAAACCGCGTACTAACTTCTTCGTGGATAATCTTAAGATTGTGTCCATATTTGCGTAACCGAGTCTCATATGCCACAGATGACTCTCATCACTTTTAGCCATTAAGCATCTACCTGAAATGTTAGTTTCTTCCAACAGATAAAAAACATATATGTTGTCTTCCCTGATACCTTCAAAGATAGTACTACCAGTTGAGCTATCAACTATAGTACATTTGTCTTTGCCAAAGTTGATGCCATAACCATGATCAGCCAAATGACTTATGATGAGTAGATTATGTTTCAACTCGGTAACCAGACAGACATCCTTAATTACAGGATAGGGAGACTTACCAATATCACCGATAACAATAATATACCCTTTCAAGTTATTACGGAAGGAAACATAACCTTCCTTCTTCTTCTTCGACAGTGTTGCAAATAATATAGCGTCACCGGTCATATGCCGTGAACAACCGTTATCGAGGATCCATTTGATTTTTAGCATGTGAAAGGTGTTCCACCTACAAAACAGTTTGCAGATGAAACTTTTGGTACCCATTTCTTGTAGGGTCTTAAAATGTTAGCTTTTGGTATCCAAGCATAAATATTTAAATCAAGAAGCTTTCTGACTCTACATGCAGGAGAGATATGACCAATGAGGCCACAATAATGACATTGTGCATGTCAAGTGTTGAAAGCTGAGTGGTGTGCATGGTTGGTAGGTTTAGGTTTTCTAGTATCGAAGAAAGCATACCTATAATCCTGTTTGGGTTTAACCTTTTGGGGTAAAGGTTTGATAGGGTTAGGTCTGACAGTGTTTGGTTTGGAAATGTTCCGATTTTTCGGTAAGTAACACGTGTTAGGGTAGGAAGCAACAGGCTCAGGCTGTTTTCCTAACCTAATTTCCAATCTTTTGGAAGTGTCATACAACTTAGTATAATCAGAAGTGAGTATTTCCATTCTGATTTGTGCACATCGAATACTTTTCTTCTTTATAGAAGGTTCTTCTTTCAGTTGGTCAATAACTTTGTCTTTCTCTTCAGATGACTTGGTAGTCTCGTGTAATAAGAGCTTTATTGAAGAAAGCTCACCAGACTCACTAACATTATTTCTAACCTCAGCTAGTAGGCCGATAAGTCTACCTATTTCACCTTTGTACTCTTTGAGTAGCTTCTTAGAGGTCTGATACTTGCTACGCAGTTTCCTGTAATCACTTATCAGTTCGCTGAAGGCATCTCCTAATTGCTCAAAGGTGAAATCATCATATGTATCAACTACAGGTTCAGTAGGTACCTGATCGGATGCCATAAAGCATACGTTTGCAGCGTCTTCTGATTGTTCGTCTTTTGAGTCGCTGGCTTCACTTTTATGCCATATGCTGGTGTTGGCATACTTCCGTGATGTTGATCTTTTCAGGTTCCCTTTTTCATACCCGTTGCTTTTCTTGCTTGATGATGAGTTTATAGGACAATCCTTCTTCATGTGTCCCTTCTTCTTGCAGCCATAGCAGAAAGCATCATCTTGATATCAGTTGTTGTTGTTGTTTTCTTTGGCTCTCTTCTCATGTCTCATGAATCTCTTGAATTTTCTTGCTAGGAGTGCTTGATCTTCAGCATCAGATTCACTGCTGTCTGAGTCACCTTCAGCAGCTTTTCTGTACTGAGCCTTGAAAGCGATCGTCTTCTCCTTTGGTGCAGGCTCTTCAAAATCTTGTAGCTCCAGTTCATGAGTGAGTAGCTTACCTATGAGTACTTTGAGGGATATAGTTGTGAGGTCGTTTCCTTCAATGATTGTAGTAGCCTTTAGAATCCAGTTCTTGGTAAGTGCTCGCAGGAGTTTGCGAATCTTTTATGGTTACTGTACTCTTTGCCTAGGGAGGACAAAGGATTTACAATATCCAAGAATCTCTCGAACATTTGAGTAACTGTTTCGTTGGCCTTCATCTTGAACACCTCATACTCTTGAGTAAGTCTGCTGACCTTTGATTCTTTGACTTGAGTCGTGCCTTCATGTGTGCCTTCAAGTAGCTTCCACACTTCATTAACCATTGTGCAGATAGACACCCTGTTAAATTCAGTTCTTTCTAAAGAACAAAATAAAGCATTAATAGCACGTGCGTCAAGACTGGCCCTTTTCTTTTCTTCCTCTGTATATCTACTATGGGGTTTTTTAACTAAAACTTCATCAACATTTATACGAGGTGGCTTTTGATAGCCATCAATGACAATGGACCATAAATCAAAGTCAAGTGATTTCAAGAAGAAACTCATCTGTGTTTTCCAATAGGTATAATTCGTACATCAAACAGTGGAGGTCTGTTTGTGGCCTGACCTTCACTTGTAAATTTCACAGTTGCCATGTGTTGTGCTGAGATCTATATAACAATTAATTAAATAAATAAATAATTGTAATGTTACCTTGCTTTACCTGTAACACCTGCTCGGATACCAATTGTAGGAACGAAAATGTAAAGCACAATACTCTAGAGGGGGTGAATAGAGTTGGCAGCGGAATATTGCTAATTAAAAAATGTTAGCAGCAAGATCACAGAATAATAATTACAACTGAATAATGTAAAGGCAGAGATAAGAAAGCAAATGCAAAGACAGCGATGTATACTGGTTTTCCTCTGTTGAGGACTAATCCAGTCGGTAGAACTCTTGCTACCAGTTGAATCCACTATTGGCAAAACCGCAAGTTTTCTTACGAAATCCTTGCAACTTCTACAATGCGAGCTTTGATACGAAGAACTCGTCCAACTTCAATTGTGAAAAGGTATTCTTCGATCAAGCCTTCTGGTTACAGTCACTCAGAACTTCTAGACCGTACCGCACTGGCAAATCGACTAGAGGATTGTAATTGGCTTGGGATCTGAAATTTAAAGCTCAAGAAAACTCTTTGGAAGACTGAAAGCTTTAGATAGAGAGAAGATTGAAAGTGAATGAGTGAGTTAAAATGATCGAAATCCTTCTCTATTTATGGGAGTTCCAAAGACAGAATTCTGGCAGAATTCGGACAGAATTCGGGCAGAACTCTATGAGAAAATCTCGGTCTAATCCGCAACTGCAGGAGGACCAAGTTCAGAAGAATTCAAAAATCAAAACGGCCACTAACCGAACTCTGGCCGTACTCTGGCCGAACTCTGGCCGAGTTCTGTCAGGGTTAGGTTAGGTATTTAAAAATAGATGTTGGGGATTTTTGAAAACCTTTTTGAAAACCTTTTTGAAAGCTTTTGTTACTAAGAATGTTTTTCAAAACAAAGGACATTTTAAAAGTATTTTAAAAACATTTTGGAATAGCCTGTTTGCCAATACGACTCGGTGTACAACGTATTCCTAGACTCAATAAAATAAAAAATATATTGCTCAAAGAAATACAGACTCGAACAGGCAAACATCGCTTCGTCTTGAATTGAGTAGTTAGCTATTCTTGATCATGTCCAAGAGTCCGATACATCCTGACTAGCTTCATATATCGAGACAGAGTTTGATCAATTATTAAAATCAGTTTGACCATATAACCAATGGGCCAACACTGAGTACCCCTGGTTTGGTCATGAGGACCCTGAGAGGGTTGACTCGTGAGATCACATGTATGGTCCGTCCTGTGACATAGTGCCATGTCTTTTGAATGGCGAACACCAGGATGAGGCATTCCTTCTCGACAACGGTGTATCGGTGCTCTGGCCCAATCATCATTCGGCTGAGGTAATAAATAGCTTGTTCAAAGCTTGCATCGTTGTTTTGTGCAAGCAGAGCGCCGAAGGAATGCTCCATTGCTCGTACATATAGCAAGAATGGTTTCCCAGCAACTGGAGCCACCAGGACTGAAGGGCTCGACAAGTATTTTTTGATACTGGCGAAGGCACGTTGGCATTCTTCATCCCATGCGAATAAAACGCCTTTCTTCATGAGGTGGGTGAATGGCCGACATCGCCTGGAGAGGTTAGAAATGAACCTCCGGATGTAAGCTAGCCTCGCTTGAAGGCCTCTGAGTTCGCGGAGATTTCTCGAGGGATCCATCTCCATAATTGCCTTCGTCTTCTCTGGATCGACATGAATTCCCTGGGCTGTAATAATAAAACCCAAGAATTTTCGCTGGATACGCACAAGAAGGATATTGTGGGATTCATCTTCAGGTTGTGTGCTCGCATCAGGTCGAATACCGCCCTCAGATCCTGCAGATGGTCTTCCTTATAGCGACTCTTGACGGCGATGTCATCGACATAGCACTCCACAGTCTTGCACAGGTGGTCTCTGAAGATGACGCTCATGGCTCTTTGATATGTGGCGCCAGCATTCTTTAAACCAAAAGGCATAGCTGTGTAGCAGTACGTGCCAATCGGTGTCCGGAATGATGTGTGCTTTTCGTCGTCAGGGGACATCTTGATTTGGTTGTACCCCGAAAAACCATCCATGAATGAGATACGTTCGAAGCCGCATGTGTTGTCAATCATGATGTCTGTGATAGGGAGGAAGAATTCATCTTTGGGACACGTCTCATTCAGATTACGGAAGTCGATGCAGATTTGAATCTTCTCATTCTTCTTGAGGATCGGTACTATATTGGCGACCCAGTCAGGATGTTGTTCCTCGCGAATGAAGCCGCTGGCTATCAGTTTGTTGACTTTGGCTTCAATCGCATCCATGATGCCCGGGCGAAAGCGTCGCTGTTGTTGTTTGACCGACTTTACATCTGGCCGAATTTTGAGCTTGTGAAGGGCAACCTCAGGGTTTAGTCCTGGCATGTCTTCGTAACTCCAGGCGAACACATCAATATATTCTTTGACAAGTTCCAGTAGCGATTCTCGCTCTTCGTCTATTAGGCTTTTACAGACGAAGATTGGTTTTGGAGAAGATTCACTGCCGAGGTTGACCTGTATAACCTCATCTTCAGCAGGAGGTTCCCTCTGTTCGAACCGCTTTTCCTATAGTGCATCTAGTTATTGGGCCCACGGCTCTAACTCGAGGATTTCAGGAATGTCCTCATCTTCTTCGTAAGCGTCGGCAAATACCATATTGACTGTCATAACTTGTCTGAATACGTCTCCGATGCTGGTATCTGAATCAGAAGTTGGTGACCCGGTTGAATGTGAATGCCAGTCGCATTCCTCATCTGAACTCTCGGGGGTCGTTGTGGGCGTGACATACCCTAATCCACATCGGGTCTTATTGTAGTAGTGTCGTGGTTTGCCAGCCGGGACTGGCGGCTTGAAAGGTAATCGTCGACCGGTGCCGTAGTTTAAGCCTGGCGTAGTCTCCATATCATATCCTTATTTTTTCATGAGGTATTTGGATTGGGGGCTATAAAGATACAGAGGTAGTCTCCCAGCGTCTGATTCAGGATCGACTTTCTCTATGGTGAAGGGTTGTGGATCGTCCTTCCGGCCGAAGAAGATTGGATGGTCCCCTCCTTCGACTATGCGGTAGGCGTCTTCTACTGGGGTAAGCTGGTTTACGGTATAAACATTTGTCACCTGTGTGTGTAGGTGAGTGCCTATACCGTGTTCCATAGCATACATTATACAAAGCTTATTAAGCTCGAGGTAGTTCAAAGATAGCACTTTATTGATGAAATAAGGTATCTTTTCTAGCGGGATTACATCATCCGCGGAGGGAACATCAGTGTGGGCAGCCACATACTTGGCCAGTTCCAGCTCTTCTTCGGTCACCCCTGTATAAATGAAGACTGGAAGGATGACCTAGGCAGTTTGATCACCAGGGGTTCTGTTGGTGGAGCCGAACGTGGAGTTGTTGGCAAACTAGCGACCCACAGTTTGGCACTTGATGCTGGGCGGGGAGTATTTGGCTCACTAGAAGTCCCAGATTTTGCATCGGAACGATGATTATTCTTGGAAAGACGTATCGTCATTGGCCTGTCAGAAGGGTTGAGCTTTCCTGCTTGTGGTTGGCTGACTCTCGGTAGCCTGATTGTCAGTGGCTCCGTTGTGGGTCTCGGCACTTGGCCTGACCTTGGCAACCGGATTATCATTTGCCCTTCTTGTGCCGAGAGGCTGATTACATCCTTATGCAGAGCGGCCGTAAGGGATACAAATTTGCCAGTTTTACGAGCTTGAAGGTGGATCGTCAGAGGTTCTACTGATCCTGAGGCCGTCTTAGTTCGAGCCTGTACATCTTCCTCCAGGTGCCTCTTCGACTTCTCGTATAAGCAGGAATTCGAGTAGTAGGATTTGACTCCTTTGAAGGGATCGATGTCGGCAAATTTCGTCCTCACAAAGCCGTACTTGTCGACATATTTAAAGCACTGGTACAGCGTGGAAGGCACGATCTAATAATCGTGTATCCAAGGGCACCCAAAGAGGATGTTGTAAGAAGTGTCCGTATCTATGACGTAACAGGTCACTTCCGACTGGAGATCGCCAATTTGAAACTTCAAGCGAATCTTCCCAATTGGATAGCTTCTACCCGAATTGAAACCGCTGATGGCGGTGCTTGTTGACGTCAGGCGATGCATAGGAATGCGGAGATGATGTAGCAGACCCTTCGGAATGATGCTTATGGAAGAGCCAGGATCAATGTGCATTCGGTCCACCTTCACGTCCCTGATGTATTCGGTATAGTATAACGAACGATCATGCAGATTGGTTTTGATGAGCATATCCTATGGAGTGAAGACAATGTTGGGCATCGCCCCTGTGTAGGCGCTATCTTGGAGATTTGTAGGCAGACTCTCTCATGTGAGGTTGACCTGAGCAATATAGGCGTCGGCATTCTAGAGTGCATGGCTCAGAGCCGCGCGAACATCCTTTGAGAGTCTCAATAGCTCATATAATGACAATTTGGCTGGTGTTTTGGCCAATTGTGCCAAGATGTCGAAGTTGTAGGGCCTCTCAAGCCCCTGAGGTGCATCTTTTCGGAGGGATTTGTCAAAGCGAGTCTCCTTCGGCCTAGGCTTGTCGGTCGTCGGAGGCTGAGACGGTCCCGGAATGTCAGCAGTAGCTGGCTGATGATCTTCAGTTGAGTTATCAGCCACAGGTTGGGACTGTGCCCCGGACCGGATAGCGACAGCTGTGACTTCTTCGATATCTGCCGAGATTGTGTGGTAGGATTTGACTTTTCCACTCTTCTTCTTACGAATGGAAGGTGGTGTGGACTGAGTCACTTCAGGTACCAGGTCCGGATGGACCCACATGATCTCCCCCCGTGATGTGGTGAGGGGCACTAGACAAGCAGCCTGATCCCGAGGAGGTGGAAGATTAGCAATCTCCATTGTTGCCAGAGGAACGGGTACTACGCCGTCTTGAGTCTCCGTTGGAGAGAAGCTGTCGAACTGTACGGACACCATGTTGGCTGCCACGGTCACCTCTTCGAAATCGATGGCCAGAGCGTTCGAGTCGATGAGGTTTTGGATGTATCGTTTCAGTTGGTAGCAGTCGTGTGTAGCATGGTGGACGTAGCGGTGGAAATGGCAGTACTTTGGGCTCTCTATTTCTGTCGGTCGAGGTTTCCGTCTTGGTGGAGGAAGCTAAATTCTGTCTCCTTGTATGAGCATGTCCAAGATGGGCTTGACGTGGCTGTCTTCGAAAGAGTAGGTCATTTGCGGCCATTGTTTGTCTGCCGATCTTGACTCAGGCTTCTGTGTTGTGTCGGCCACCATAGCCTGCTTGCCCCTGTTGTCTCGATTGTTGAAGGGGCTACCCCCATTGTTGCTGTTGGTATTGGGACGCTTGCCTTTGTTCTCTCCCTCCGAGATGTGCAATCCCAGTTGGCGAGCCTTTTTCAACCGTTCTTCGGTGCTAGTGGCACTGATGATAAACGTCTTCCAATCCTTAAATTGACTTTCGCCCATCCAGAGACTGATTGTTGGGAGCAATCTCTTTTGGCAAATTTCAATCAAGGAGGAATCCGGATTACCAGATGGCAACTTCATTACGGTTTGGCAAAACCGCTCAATATAGTTCCTTGTCAGCTCCTTCTCCCCTTGGACGACATCCATAAGGGTGGACATTGTGATGTCCTGGCCTACTTCGTAGAATCTCTCCAAGAACATGCGCTTGAAGCTGGCGAAGGAGTGGATGCAGTTGTCTGGCAGGTTGCGGTACCAGTCGAAGGCGACCCCTTCCAATGCCCCGATAAATAAACGTGTAAGGATAGTATCGTCATAGGGCAGATGGTCGGTGGTGACCTCGAAGTAGGTGATGTACCAACTTGCTGAGGTCTTTCTATCATAGGGATTGATGTTGAACGGCTTATATCTTGGTGGGAAGGGGACATCCCTCCATGCAGCGGGGTATGGTTGCCGTATTCTGAGGTCTTGAGAGTTTTCTCGGGCGTAAAACATGGCTCGGAGCTCCTGGACCTCTCTTCTCGCTTCCCAGACATCATCTACAGCGGTGGAAGCCATTATTTCAGGAGGATTATTGCCCGGGTTCGGTGCTGCCGAGTTCGAGTCTGCATTGACCCGCGGAACCCGCGCTTGTTTGGCCAGGCGTCCCTTCTTGCAGAGTTGGAAGAGCCGCTTTGATCTCGTCTACTGACTTGACCAAGACGTGCAGTATGGCCTCCAGAGTGTCGATGCATTGGTGATCACTGGAACCACCTTGATTGCTGTCCGTCATGAACATCGTCCTTACATGAGGGGAGAGGAAGGAACGGTGGAGGACGTGCCCTCCGAGTCATACACATGTACCGAGAAGACATCAGGATATATGGGAATGTTCTCCTCTGGTTCGGACTCAGAAGGAATAGTACCACCGGCTTCAGAGCTTGCTTCATCTTGAGAGTCGTGGACATCCTCGGGGATGTCAGTATTTGCTGTGTCTGACGGAGAGTTGCTTCCGGGCTCGTCTCCTTGGAACATCGGATTATCGTGGATGTTCGAGGAGCTACCCCCAGTTCCAGCGACCCCCAGTGGTGTGGATGATGTAGCACCCACTGTAGCAGATTTTTTCTTTGAACGGTTCCTTGAAAACTCGGTGGAGGACAACGTTTAGATGACAGCTTCTTAGTCACAGTGGTTGAAGTCTTCGGGCTGCAAACGTTTATCTTCTTCCCTCTTCCATCGACAAGATTTTTTGAGTAGAATTGCAGGAGACAACAGGAGGCACCTCGTCCTCTGAGCTTGGTTGCTGCAATCTTTGGAAGACAGACCGCTAGTCTTCTCGTACTGTTGCGTTGTTGCAACAGCAGTTGACAATGATTTGGGTGCAGTGACGTTCGTGGGAGGATTCTTTGTACCCCGGGGCACTTTCTCTTTCCTTGTGTTTGTGGAGGATGGCCTCACGCAAGTCAGATGGGTCCGGATCGACCATGTTTGCTCCCTGGATTTTGGAAGACTTTTGGGAACCTCTCTGTCCATTTGCCGTCGGGGGCTGGACTCGAGTGGTTCTGTACAACTTCCCATCAGAGGCCCGCATAACAGTATACGGGACACTTAGATGGTCAGAGGTCGGATCACGGACCGAGCTTGCCAAGCTCATGCTGCCTTAGACTTCTTCACTCTAGTGCGTAAGGGCACATAGTAGGAAAAGTCTAAGTGGTGCTGGAGAGACTCAGACATGTTTTGCGAGCACAGGAGATCAGGACCATAGGAGAGGCGGTCGAAGACAGAGCCGCATGGAGTAGGCGTCATGCGGCTGGAATCAATAATCTTCATGCGGTTGGCAGTCGTAGCCGCATAGGTCTTCTCCATGTGGCTGAAACCCTGCCGCATGAGTGTTCTCCATGCGGCTGAAAATCCTGGCTGCATGAGTATTATCCATTTGGCTAGCAGCTTCAGCCGTATGGTCATCATTCATACGGCTGGCCATCTTGGCCGCATGAGTCTTCGCTTTACGGCTAGTGCCCTTGTTCGGTTTCTTTTTGGAGCACATAGAATCGCTCTTTGCCCCTGCAAGTCTAGCATCCTAGTGCTTTCCTCTGCCGGACTTGGGGACAGCAGAGACCTCTATGGCTTGAAGTGGGGCCGCGCAAGAGTGCCTTCGCCGTCTTGGGTAGCAGAGAGTACTCCGTCGAGGGCCTGGGGAGGAGAAAATGATTTGGTCTCCATTCTTTGCGAGCCTTCGTTGTGCGGGTGCGCTTCTGGACCGGGCCAGCACTTCCTTCGGAGAGTATTTCTTCGAATGCCTATTGGTCGAAGCGGACGACCATCTTCTATTGTGTGGAGCCAAGTTTGGCTGCATCCGATTGCGTCACCAACTCCTCCCGTAGAGAAGTTTGTCCCCAGCAGAGTCGCCATCGTGTTTGCCAAAATATAAAAGAGCAGAACAATTATCGGAGGACTGGACTTTTACTTCACGATACAAACTCGCTTGTACAAAGAAAGCCTAGGGACGAAAGCCTAGGTACAGCAATCTAAGTATAATTGTTTATTTTAGATTCTGGGGGTGACGATAGAGGCTCGGGAAAGCGACGACAGCTCTTACTCCTTGGACGATCGGTATGCAGCCTTGGCTGCGAAAAAGATCTGCTTGGCGTTGAAGAAATGCTCTCTCTGCTCTCTCTTTTTCTCTCTAAGTATTCTGGTGCTCTCTGATCTCGAAAAAGGGTCCTTTTGCAAGGGAATGGCACCTTGCTATTTATAAGAGGAATGCAATCATTGGGTTTGCAATGATTGTCCCTTAGAGTGGCGTGGCCTGTTGATTGATCAATCTGGGCCATTAGTCTTAAGTGTGATGAATCTGGGCCATTAATGTAGATTGTGCCAAATCCTATCAGTAATTAATGCTGATTGCAATAAATCTCCCTCATGATGATCTGCTGATGTCTGCGAATCTGAATGAATAAATTTAATTATTCTCCTGCCACGTGTCCCAGATTATTAGGATTTGACCCAATCTTTGATTTACAGTAAATCTGGGAGATTGAGATTGATTGGCTTTATGACGTGGCCACGTGGCTCAACGCGAGCCACTGAGGGGATTTGAGCCGCATGAGGATTGAGTCGCATAAGACTGGCCACGTGTTAAGGCTGCTTGGGAAGTGGCCCCCGAACCTTCGAACCACATGATAATCTGGGCCGCATGAACGTAGGCACCGCATGATGGGTAGCTCCTTCGTGAGCCGCATGGAGATGGTCCTCGTGAGCCGTATGGGGAAGCCTCTGCTTGAGCCGCATAGGGGGAGCCTCTGCTTGAGCCGCATGGGGAGTCTCCGCTTAAGCCGCATAGGGGGGGCTATGCTTGAGCCGCAAAGGGAGTCTCTGCTCGAGCCGCATACGACTGTCCACATGTCAGGA
>JANAVB010005551.1:0-20015 GCA_029216955.1 Iris pallida
GAATCTCTCAAGAAATTCTAATAGTGATTGAGTATCCTCTCATTCTAACACTTTACTTCTATACTCTGTAGCAGGCTCGTATTAGTACAACTAAGTTATCGTACTACCACGACATCGTACTAATGTGAATCTGGACCTGCATGGGCCACCACTGCAATGTTGCTGCTGTGGTATGCAGTAGACATGTTAGGGGAATAACTTATGCACTAGAGAGGGGTTTAACCTGTGTGCAGTTGCACACTACAGTAATAGCAGTACAGCAATGTGGGCTTCTAGGCTACTAAAGAAGAGTGTAGGTAGTAGCTGCTTACCTAGAATAGGCAGAGGCAGCTACTTCTTATGGCAAGATGAGAAGTGGGGGATAACAGATGTACTTACTGCTAGGTCTGCAACAGTTTGCACACCCTGCTTTAACAATAGTAATGTGTATGTGTGTGTGTGTGTGTGTGTTGCAATCCTATTGTATAGGTATAGACAGGGTATTAGGATTTGGTTTGGGATAGGTAAATATTTAGGATGGTGATCAAATATGTGTGGGTAATCCTAGATAATAGGAAATTTATATAGGCATTGACATGTGTACAGGAATAAGTGTAGGGTAATGAGTATGTGGGTATCTCAATATAGCTAAACCATAGGATATGTTGGATATTGTTATAGGAATATGTGATGTCTAGATGGACTAAGATTTTTGGATGGTCACAGACACGATGCACGCACATTTTTGGATGGAGGAGTACCTGCCTATTTATAGGATGTGTGAATTCCCAGTTGGGTAAAGATTAGGATTTATTTTTAAAACCCAAATAGATAAATACCATATTAATTTAAATAGTTTTAAAGCAATTTCAATCAAATTCTGAATCAATTTAAATCTAGGTAAATCTTTATATTAAAATAGAATCTATAAAATACATCCATATTTTTAAATCATAATAATTTATCTAAATATCAATCAAACAAAATTTAAAAATATATTTTTATGAACACTAATATTTTAATAATAATTAATTTCAAAAATAAACATAAATATTTAAAATACCTTATTGCTAAATAATTTATTATAAATAATAAAAATAAAATTTGAAAACATACATGAAATAATTTTTTATGTGCTTTACACGAGTAGCACATTCTAGTTTTCTAATTTACCACTTATTAAAATAAGATAGTATTTTATAAATAATTATAAATAATAATTTTGCCAATCTCGATAGATACTTTTTAATAAAAATATTTATTATACATATTCTTTTGAAACCATCACCGATTGATAAAATCAAAACTATTTTTCTAAAAAAATAAAGCTCGCCCATATTCGCACTCGACGAGTAAATACGAAAACGTAAATTTCTGTGCGACGTACAATACGACTTTACGACGTATAAAAAAAATAAAAAAATTCAGTACTAAAATATAGTAGAAATTTAGGGGTTTTACATCCTACCCAACTTCCAAGAATTTCGTCCTCGAAATTAAGAATAAGTAGGAGGGTGAGAAGATACAAGGGTACGATCAAATCGTTGGAGACAAGAAAACAATATTTAACACAAACATGCATTAGGGAATCGTGATTTAGATAAATACAAAATAATGCACGGATATGGTAATGGATGAGGGTCGCTAGCTAATGCAAGATAGAGAAGGATTTAAGGGTCATGTAATGAAGGTAGAGTAATTAGAGAGCAAGGGTACATGGTTCCTTAGAGTGAAGTTACGCGTCTAGGTTTAGGGGTGGTTAAGGAAATAATTCTAGTCATTTCTAAATTTCAAATGATTAGAGATCACGATCAAGAGTCAAAGGATATGGCGAATAACTCGAGGCGAAGTTCTAAATATGTGGCTTGGTTGATGGCCACTATAACTATTATGGTCATAGGGGAACACTTGGTGTCTATCTATCAAGTTCGAGTGTTCTGTCTTTCCAATTTAAGTGAAAGGCAAAACGAATAAGAGTTCGAAGGAGATGTTTATTGAATACGAACACGTGGTTCAAAGACGACTGAATAACTTCAAAAGAGAATTGCCAAGGCAGACGTGGATGAGATTCTAGAGAGCAAGATTAACTATATCTCCACCCACATATAACGATAAATAAAAGTGAACCAAAGTGCACTCGGTTGATCAGACCATCATGCACCGGTTTTGACTAGACAATATGTTAGTGAGCGTGCGCTCAATAGCATGTGTCTGAACAAGTTTGATAACGGTTAAACTTGCAAAACTAGGCTATAGTAGCAACATTTAGTCAAGATGGTAAAATATAGACACATGAGATTATTATTGAAAGAGACTAGAATTAGTTCGAACTACTTAAGAATCTAAGTCTTGTTTGGTGCCTATACAGTCGACCTATTGTCTCCTTGCCTAAGGCTTTGGTCGACCAATAAAGTATGGTCTTTAAAAATTTATAGTCTAGGCAATCCACTTAGTATCTACTATAGTGAGTCATAAGGACGAAGTCTTATGCTAGGTCACGAGGCATTCTACCCAACTTACAAGAGCTAAACTAGTAGGGTGATGGAACAATGGGTCATGTCCACCTAGTATGGATTACCCTATTAATCTCTATCAAGCACGAAAGAAGGGCACGAATCACGATAGAAGGGATCAAGCAAGATGCAACTCGAGGAGAAGGCGGTCAAGTATGTGGATGAGATCCTAGACTCTAATCCTATACGCAGGCTTGCTTGGTACGGTAAAGTAACCAAGCAATTTATCTAGACCTGGATAGGACACCATAAAAACATGTAACGCCCTAGTCCCAAAATACGTAGGACCAAGTACGTAAACATGCCAGCTGTATATATACGAAGTACAGGGGTCTTGTTTGTATACATAAGCTGTAAAATACAGTAATCCAAGACAAACTAAATCTCATCCACAACGAAAAGAATAAATAATAGAAAAATCAACTTGAATATTTACGATACAATCGTTGGGCAGAGACAAAGTCCACTACCAACTATCTTAATGAAAGAAATGTACAAGAATCGATAAATAAAATGGCAAGACGAACCAAGCACAATCATCCTCGAAGAAATAGCGATGATCACGGCTATGGCTAGAACACCTGCAGAAGACATGAACACACACCTGGGGAATAACCAGGTCCTCAGACGGACGTAGCAAGATACAGAAAGAACACGCTAATATGAACTGTCAGAATAATAAAATAATATATAAAAGACTATCCTAGACACAATATGCAAAGGAGATTCTAACCGCCAAATGTGCAATTTAGACGATAACTTTCATGCGCATGGGTGGGATTTTAGGCTATGTGTACGTAATTGGCATCCAGTCATCTGTATCCGTCCGTAACGTCTAAGACGTTAGAGGGCATCTGCAAATAAATAGCCACAGTTCCATCCAGAGGCTGTGGTTTACCTGTTTGGATTCCCATACGCACTAGCGACTGTCCTCCCCAATATTTCTCACACTGTTCAAGTCATGTCCATGGCTCGTCCAGTTTTGTTACTGCTTAAGTCTCTAAAACCCTAGTCATAGCAGTTACGATCATCTATCCGTCACATGACTTTAGAGAGGACCAGTCCATAAGTCGTGCCCCTAGCAACATGCCTCCAACCGTGTAGTGTGTGTGTCATGGCCAAGGGAGGTATAAGGATATCCTCCAATAAGAAGGTAGTCCGCTAACACTAAGTTAACATGCATATAGTAAAGTAAAACGACTAATAGAGTCGCTTGCACCCAAGTATATGGCTTGGACGTGCAGTTTATAACAAGGAAAACTAACAATATGAAACAAAATAAATAATACAAAAAATAAATAATTTGATAGTTAATTAGCAAGGTATACTTGCCTGGAGGTCGCCTGGTGATCAGAATAATCAAGGTTGCGTACAGTCTGACTTCTGTGTTACAACTACACAAAGGGCTTCTAGTGATGTCATATGTTGTTTTATTGGTCTAGAGCAGTTGGATCAGCTAGGGTCGATATATGGAAGTATGGGAGGGGTGAGGGAATAAGAAAAAGGGGGATTTGTCATGGATGGGATGATAATCGAAGAATTTGGATAAATAATATATATGATTTTGGAAAATTCTTTATAATGCTTGAATGCTATATTTTATTATCCCAAAATATAGTAAAATTATTTTAGGTCAAAAACTTAATTTACTTTGTAAATATTCCGTATACTACTTAAAAAATATATTTGATAACTTGGAAATTCATTTTTATTAGTCACAATACTTTCTAGGAATTTATTGGATATAAATACATATATCTATATATAAAATATATTGAGAGTCAATAACTAACTAAAGATACTAATTAATAATAATATTCTTCAAAATATATATACATGCTTACTGTTGAAATACTTATAGTATATAATACTCACAACAGTACAATATACCAAAAAAATTATTTCTATAATAATAATAATAATGATAATAATAATTATAATAATAATGATAATTAATAGATAATTACAGTAATAATAATCTTAATAATAATAATAATAACAATAATAGTAATAATAGTGATGATAATAATAATAATAATAATAATAATAATAATAATAATAATAATAATAAAATTTTAATGAAAATAAACGGAACAGAACCAAACAACAGCATCTACTAACCAAAATAATATATATCTCAATGGTAAACTTATAATAAATAAATAATAAAAATATATAAAAATAAAATTTAAAAAAAACCAACAGAAATTTGTTCTCTCCTCGTAGGGAGAGAACTTCCTCACTTCTGTTCTAAAAAGAAAATGGGGAAGAAGAGAAAGGGAGCGGAGAGAGGAGGCGGAAGGAGAGGGAGAGCGGGGCGGCGATCGGCATGAGGATGAGCGCGGGGAAGACGAGGTGAGCGAAGGGGACGAAGGCGGTCGGAAGTCGATGGGATCTCGGGACGGCGGATCTCGGCCGGGTGGCAGAGGGGTTTGGAGGAAGTCGACGGGCACTAGATCTGGCCGGTCGGCCACGGGAGGCAAGGAGGAGAGGGAAGGAGAGGTCGGAGAGGGCTGGGAGAAGGGGACGGAGCGGCGCGGAGGTGCTGGGAGGCGGCGAAGAGGGTTAGGCGGTGGCCGGGCTAGGTGATGGCGAAGAAGAATAGGGAGGTAGTGGCTGGGTCCGTCGCGGCAGCGGACGCGACGAAGGTGGATGGTGACAGGACGGTGCGGGTAGGAAGATGGTAGAGATAGGTTTAAGATTGGATGGTGTCGGGGTGTTCGACACGAGAACTCTATGTAATTGTAATAGATGGAATAAGATTTTTGGATGGTCACAGACACGATGCACACACACTTTTGGATGGAGGAGTACCTGCCTATTTATAGGATGCGGGAATTTCAAGTTGGATAAAGATTAGAATTTATTTAAAACCCAAATAGATAAATACCATATTAATTTGAATAGTTTTAAAGCAATTTCAATCAAATTTCGAATCAATTTGAATCTAGGTAAATCTTTATATTAAAATAGAATCTATAAAATACATCCATATTTTTAAATCATAATAATTTATCTAAATATCAATCAAACAAAATTTAAAAATATATTTTTATGAACACTAATATTTTAATAATAATTAATTTTGAAAATAAACATAAATATTTAAATATTTAAAATACCTTATTGCTAAATAATTTATTATAAATAATAAAAATAAAATTTTAAAACATTCATGAAATAATTTTTCATGTGCTTTACACGAGTAGCACATTCTACTTTTTTAATTTACCACTTATTAAAATAAGATAGTATTTTATAAATAATAATTTTGCCAATCTCGATAGATACTTTTTAATAAAAATATTTATTATACATATTATTTTGAAACCATCACCGATTGATAAAATCAAAACTATTTTTCTAAAAATGTGAAGCTCGCCCATATTCGCACTTGACGAGTAAATACGAAAACGTAAATTTCCATGCGACGTACAATACGACTTTGCGACGTATAAAAAAAATAAAAAATCAGTACTAAAATATAGTAGAAATTTAGGGGTTTTACATTACGCACAGAAGATCTAGTCTATAAATAGACTTATTTTTTCATCAAGGGATCAGAAGAGATACAGGAGAGGAGATTCTGAGAAAACTCATAATTTCAGAGTGATATTCCCAGAAGCATTTCTTTAACTTTTTCTCAAGAATATGGTGAAGCAAAGCAGGAAAGCATTCGACTGTGCCTTTAGTGCCGTTGCTCGATACCTTTCTGGTGACTTAGTTCTTCCGATTGTTCATCTTCTTCAAGCAATTTTCTTCATCATTATCGTATGGTCCAAGGAACAAAGTGATCGCTCTCAGATCAGACTTCCATAGCAATACTTTCCAGAATAATTTGTACTTTTATATTTTACTAGTTTTCTTTCAAAAGCCAATTTTTAGGCATTTTGTTAAGTGGAACAAAATGGCGACTCTGCTGTGGATGACCTTCTCCTCTGACGAGAAGGCAATTGCTCAATATGATGATGTGTCGGACGGATCGACAAAGAAGACTCTGGTTGTGCTCTTCGACCAGACTGCTTACGAAGAAATGCTCAGAATTGGGGGTAGCACTCGCTGCTCCAATGTTCAGAAATTACGGAAGGCGCAAAAAGTTTGTATTCCTAAGTCCAAACCATCTCCTGTTCCTGCTGTCTCTGAAGGCAAAGGAATCCTTCCTACTCCTGTTGTGGAGGCTCCCGTCTATGACGAGGCAGTCTCTACTTCAGTGATCCACCCCGTGCGTAAAAATCAGTCTCCCGTCGGTGACGTGGTAGACTCTCAAGTTTTACGCTCTGTGTGTAAAACTCAAACTTTATGCTCTGCGCGTAAAAACCAGTCTCCCGTCTGTGACGTGGTAGACACCCACGCTTTACGCTCTACGCGTAAAAGAAAATCTCCCGTCTGCGACGTGGCAGATACTCATGTTTTGTGCTCTATGCGTAAAGGTAAATCTCCTGTCGGTGACATAGTAGATAAAGTTCATAATGATGCCTTTGCGTCTAAAGTGAATTTGTCTGCACGCATGCAGCGTAAAAACATAAATTCTATTGTTGGTAAAACTTCGGTTTTCCACCAACAACCTTCTTATACTGCTTTACGCAAGGTACCAAACCTGCAAATTACACGTAATGCTGATGGAGTCCTTTGTGCACAAAAATCTCAAGGTTTACTTACGCAACTCCAGACGCGTAAAAATGCCCAGTTTGGTTTTGCTAATGCAGCCAGTAATCTTCTTTATACACAAGGGACTAAACGATTCTCTGTCCCAAATGTAATAAAGAAGACTACTTCTTCCACTCCTTCTGATTTACGCGAGTTGCTTGTACAAAAGCGTAAAGACAGAAAATCTCCTGTGACACTCCCCAAAGAAAATTATTATTGTGTGTTACCAGATTGTAATAAAATATTGTTGTTCAACTTCTAAATGGTCAGTGTTTGACCGGTTAGGCTACAATGTGCCTCAGCAACAAATTGATGATCAAGAGCATGAGTTGTCATATGCGTCAGTCAATATGGCATCTCATACCAACAGAGGACGACGTCCAAGATGCAACTCGTTCCAGACTCCTGGTCAACAACAGTTCAACCGACTTCTTTATTCCTTTGAAGGGCTATATCAGCATACCCGATCAAGGAGTCAAAGACAGCTACAATCTTCAGATTCAGAAGCTGGGGGTACCCAGTCTTTTGAGTCAGAAATTGATAGTGTTGATTCATACCTCTATACTAATCCCTCTGTATGTTCAAGGGAGGTTGAATCCTATGCTATCGAAGATGAGCCAGAGACGTCGAATGCTAATACAGAACAACGTCTCTTTGCAGTTGAGCATTCGTTGAAAGATATGCTTACTATGATGTAAAGTATGTATTAAATAATAATGACTCAGCAAACTGATCAGCCAGCAGTAGTAACTCCGGTGTAGGTAGCAGCACAAACTCAAGATAGTCAAGGGGTTGATGTACCCTTGAATAATCTTAGTCAAGAGCCTGTTGTCAATCAAAATTCTGTATCTCCAGATCCTATCATTCCAGAAGATGTACCACCTCCGATGGGGGTTACGGCACATCCAGCAACTATCCAATCGAATGTGCTTCCTCAAACTAGTGAAGCTATTCAAGCAATACATGAGCTAAAAATACAGTTTGAAGTTCTGTAGAACAAGGATCAGCTCCAGAGGTTAGGGATTAAGCAACCTCATCCTCCTCATTGGAATGATGTGCCTTTTCCACCAAAATTCAAGCCACAGTCTATGGTGTTATTTGATGGAAAGGCTTTTTTCCAGTTAATATATCAATTATTTTGATATTATGACTGTACATCTGCAGAAGAATGATGCTCTTTTTACCCGAGTTTTTATCGGGTGTTTAATGGGTTCAGCTTATGACTGGTATCGTAGTCTACCCAACAATTGCATATCGTCTTTTGACAAATTTAAAGCAATATTTCTCTCCTGCTTCTATGAAGGAGGCATGGACATGAATATATCCTCCTTAATAGAAATCAAACAAAAGGAGAAGGAAGATACTCGGACGTTCATCGAACGTTTTCCGACAGGCAACTTTGAAGATGCCTCATGTTATGCCAGATTTAGCATTGATCGATACATACAAAATGAATTTGTGACCAACTATTGCTGTCTTTACGGGCTCTCAATTCACAGATTGGGCCTCGTTCATTATAGCAGCAATTTCAGCCGAGACCAATGGTAGGTTGGCTCGTGAACACGGGATGATCTTTGCTTCAGAAGACAAAGGAAAGAAAGGCTCTTCTAGTAATAATTCTGGCAATCGCAATGGAAAAGAGAAGAAAACCTTAGTGGTTAATCTTTCAAAACCCAAAACGATGCCAAATATTACAGAGTCTTCTAAACCAAAGGAAGAATACTCTTTTGATGACAATAATATCCCAGGGATTTTTCAATATCTTGTAAAGAGTGGTAAACTTCAGATTTCGGAGCCAAAAAGGCCTAATGAGGTGAATCTGACTGACAATCCCAAATATTGTATCTATCATAGATACATAAATCATCCTACCAAGGCTTGCTACGTCTTAAAGAAGAAAATCTAAGAGTTGATAAATGCTAATGCCATCGCTTTAACCAATAATGAGCATACAGTTACAACTAATATGGTTTCTCTTTAATCTGGCAGTTTTTCTCCACAGCAAGTTCCAGATAGAATTGTCCCAATTCCTAAGGCAACTATTAAGATTATGAATCTCCCGCCTGCTCGAGAGCAAAATGAAGGATTATTGCCTCTCACATTAAAAAATGGTAAAATCGTGTGGGTACATCCTGACTTAGTACCTGAAATGGAAGATAAAGGTAAAATTTTAAAATCCAAGAAAGGTAGGAAAGTCAAAACCTGTAATATGATTTCTCATGTTGTTACTCTAGATCATGATGATTTGGATCATCTCTGGGACGACATTTCTTTGGAGGATAGACTGAGGGGTTTGAATATATGCCCTCCAAGTTTGGCTCCTCCTACCAAACTCAAACTTACTCATCAGCAGTGGTTAGCTATGAATAGTATCCCCTTATACAGGGCACAACAAATCTTTGCTGCTTATGAGAAAGCACCTGTAGAGATTTTTCCTCCTATCCTGAATACTCTTGCTCATGTGGCTACAAAGGTTTCTATTCCTCCTTCTTCGGTAGCTACAGAGGTTTCTTATTCCTCCTTCTCCTATGGCTACACAGGTCTCTATTCCTTCTTCCTCTGCTGAATTATCTAGTCTGCTACCCACTCACATGTATAGTCAACAATCAGTACATATCATAAAAAGATGGGCTATGACTTTTAAAAGGCGGAAGGTTTGAACTATGATAAAGGAATGCGACTTCCTTTACAACTTTAAAGTCAAAAATCCACTGTGGGATTGGGATTTGAAGTCCCTTATAAAAATCCTTGTAAGAAGAAGGCTAAGGGAAAGAAGAACAAAACCTGTAATATGGTACTTCATTCTTCTGAGTCTGAAGAAGAAACCTTTGCTGGTACGAGATCTGGGAAAAAGTACCACAAAGATTATGCGGGATATTCTAAAGAAGCGGAGGACGTTGCTGAAATACTACCAGTTCAACCGTCTCATGTTCTTGCTGAAACAAGACCTTCTAAACCATCTGTAGATGAAAACGGGAAACAGAAAGCAGTACGCTTTGATATCCCATTGAAGTCTGCTTCAAATGAAGGGGTAATAATGAAGTCCTACAAATTTTATATTCTAGCCCAGTTAGCTAATACTCTGGCTAGACTCTCTACCTTTGAATTGCTTCGCCTTTCTAAAGAAAGTCGCAAAACCTTGAGTGAAGCTTTGCTACAAGAAGACTCATGCTTAGCTCAACTCAAGACTCCTGATAATTCACCGGTATCGTGTCCACAATGTCATAGTATGATGGAAGCAATTCCTAACATTACCTTCACACAAGAAGATATGCTGCTGAAGCATAATAAGCACGATAGGCCCCTGTGCTACACAGGGTATATTGAATCTACTGAAATTGACAGGATTTACATCGATCCTGGGTCTTATATTAGCATAATTCTTCAGAGTATGCTAAGATCTTTGAGGATTCCTACTAGTGATTTGACTTACACTAGTACCACAATAGTTGGTTTTAACTCTGGAAAGAGTAAACCACTGGAGAAGATTCGTCTGAAGATTCAGATTGGTGATCTTCGAACTATGGCGACTTTTTACGTTATCAACTCAGATGTATCTTACATCCTCCTTGGAAGACCGTGGATACATGAGCATAACATTGTGCCTTCAACTCTCCACCAATGCTTCAAATACATGGATTCTCAAGGGATTGTGAAGACTGAGTTCGCAGATATCAATCCTTTCAAGGGTGTTGAAGCCTATTTCTCTGACTCAATACTCTACAAGCAAGAGCATATAAAGGAGATATCAGATATAACCGAAGATCGATCACCTGTAGAAGATCAATCTGTCAATAAAGATCCTCTGGAAGAGCAACCTTTGAATATTAAAGTCAAAGGACGAATCCAACACCAACCTGTCAATGATCAACCTCTGATGATCAAGGTTAAAGAAAGAACTCGAGCTTCGTCTGAGGAATCTGTTAAAATTCCAATCAAGAGCCAAGTTCAACCCCTTATGATCAAGGTCAAGGGACGTACTTCTCGTACGAATGATCCAGAACCACTATTGATTATCAACCTTGACAAGCCTACGCAGAAGATGGATGACGGTTCGTTAATAATCAATCCAAAGCATAGTTGTCAATTTGTAAATGATGTAAATATTGATCATTCTGTACTTTCTAATATTAATGAAGATTTTCTTTTAGAGTATATGGCTGTCAAATTTATTAAAAGAATGACTTTATCTTCCGATGATCAAAGTCATCAATATAAAAAAGACATAAATACAGAAAAAACCTTATACATTGACCATAAGGAAAATTCCTTTCTTCCTCATGTAGATATTGGACCTTATGCTCAAAGGTTCCTAACATCTTCTCCCTATCTTCTTCCTGTAGCTGCTTCATCACAAGCTTGTGTAACTTATAGACGTCACGAAGAATCTTATTTCATGATTTCGTCTGATAAGAAAAATAAGCACCAAATTGTGTTTGGTCTGGCTAGAAATATTCCTGTTATTCAGACATATGATCTTAGAGATAAAGATAAAGGAAGAATCTGAATTGACAAATATAGTCAAGAATCTCTCAAGATTATCCAGAATATGGGATATGATTTAAAGACTATGCAAGGTCTCAATCAAGGCAAAGGTAGACGGTTACCATTATGTGGTAATCTATTTTACCAGAAAACTCGACATGAGTTGGGATACGATCCATCCCACATGTTTAATGAAGATATACAAGAAGAATTTTTTTCCAGTTCTTCACAATCCTCAGATTCTGAAGAAATCTAATTCATCGAATCGGATACACCCCACATGTGCAAGGAAGATATGGAAGAAGAATATTCTTCCAGTTTTTTACAATCCTCATATTCCGAGGGAGACTATTATGATGAATCTGAGTGTATATTCTCAGTTAACATAGTTCAAACTGATGGTGAATCTGAGCCATTTGAAAATGACCCTTGGACACAACAAATGGACACTCAGTGGGAGCTTCGTTTTGAACAATGACAACCACCTACAGAAGATGAAATCGTCCAGATTGACGTGGGTGAAGGAACTACATCCAAGCCAATATTCATTAGTAAAAATCTTTCTGAAGATGAAAAGGAAGAGTTAGTACAGCTGATTAAAGGTTATATTGATATCTTTGCATGGAGTTATGAGGATATGTCGGGCTTAGATCCTAAAATAGCTACTCATAAACTCAATATTCTTCCTAATGCCAAGCCTGTAAAACAACAGCAATAGCATTTTCGACCAGATATGATAGATGCAATTAAAGCAGAAGTCAAAAAGCTGATCACATGTGGCTTTGTTCATGAAGAACAACACCCAAACTGGGTTGCCAACATTGTACCTGTTATAAAGAAGAATGGAAAAGTCCGAGTTTGCATAGATTTTCGAGATCTTAATGTAGCTTGTCCAAAAGACGAATTTTCACATTCGATTACCGATGTCATGATAGACAATACATGTGATTTTGAACGCATGTCTTTCATGGACGGATTTTCAGGATACAATCAAATTAAGATGCATGCAGGAGATGAAAAGCATACCGCTTTTCGTACACCCCTTGGAGTTTACTGCTATACGGTTATGTCGTTTGGTCTGAAAAATGTCGGTGCTATGTATCAACGGGCCATGAGCAACATCTTTCAAGAACATCTACGAAAAATAGTTGAATGTTACGTAGAAGATATTGTTGTCAAAAGTCGATCAGAAGATTATCATATTCAAGACTTGAAGACAGTATTTGAGTTGATGCGCCAACATCAACTGAAGATGAATCCAACTAAGTCTTTCTTAGGGGTTTCCAGTGGCAAATTTTTGGGCTTTGTCATCACTTCTCAGGGTATCCATGTTGATCCTGACAAAATTAAAGCAATTCTTGAAATACGTCCTCCACGCAACCTAAAAGAACTATGTGGCTTCCAAGGTCGCATTGCTTATATCAGGAGATTTATATCCAATCTTTCTGGGAGATGTCAATCTTTCTTCCGTCTATTAAAGAAAGGTGTATCGTTTGTCTGGGATGAAGCATGTCAGAAAGTCTTCAATGAAATCAAGCAATATCTTACAAATCTACCTGTTTTGGTACCTCAAGTGGTGGGAAGACCATTTTTGCTTTATGTTTGAGGCTTGGATCTTTCACTTGGTGCTCTTCTTGCACAGAAAAGTGATAAGGGCCATGAACAGGCAATTTATTATCTTAGCCGAATGATGGTCGGAGCTGAACACAGGTATACTCCTGTGGAGAAAGAATGTCTGGCCTTAGTTTTTTCTGTTCAAAAGATACGACATTATGTGTTAGGACAGACTATTCATGTCATCTCCAGAACAAATCCTATTCGGGTATTGATGAGAAAACCGAGCATTCTTAACTCCAGGTTAGCCACCTGGGCGATGTTGCTTACTACTTATAATATGGTCTATGTACCTCAAAAATCAGTGAAAGGTCAAGCATTAGCTGATTTCTTAGCAGCTCACCCTATACCTGAAACTTCTAAGTTATATAAGGACATTCCAGATGAAGTCGTGGATTGCAACATGATTTTGAAGGATAACATTTGGCAACTATATTTTGATGGAGCATTACGGGTTGGACCTAAAGGAAATATTATCTCCGGAGTAGGCATTGTATTGGTCTCTCCTGATAAAATGGTCATATACCATGCTTATTCTCTCAATGAGCCATGCTCCAATAATGTGGCAGAATATAATGCTCTATTGATTGGACTCCAAGTAGCAAAACAATTAGACATTGAGTTTTTGGAGGCTAATAGAGATTTTCAACTAATTGTTAATCAGGTCAGAGGGACATATGAAGTCAGAAATCCTGACATCATCCCTTATCATCAAGTGGTAATCGAATTGGTCCTTTTATTTAAAGGATTCTTCATCGAGTTCGTACCACGTTCTCAAAATTTGGAAGCTGATGCTCTTGCTAGTTTAGCCGCAGACTAAGTTGTTCCAATTAGAAGACAAAATACCATTACTTTTTTGGATCGAGACTTATTCTGTGTCAAAAATAATTTGCATATCGAGCATAGTTATACTATAGAATCAAGTTCTCAACAAAGGATTGGAGAAGTCCATTCATTGATTATACAATTTATGGGATTTTACCTGAAGATTCGAAGGAAGCTGCATCAATCAAGAGACGATCATTTTGATTCTACTACGATTCTTCTTTATATATGTTTTATCGTCGTTCATATGACGGACTTTTACTGCATTGTCTCTCTGGGAGTGAAGCTAAGCAAACACTCTATGAATCTCATGATGGTGTCTGCGGGGCTCATTAACCAGGTCCAAAATTACAGGACCACATTCGAAGAATGGGATATTATTGGCCATCCATGATAGCAGATGCTGTGGATTATGCCAGACGGTGTAAAGCATGTCAGATTTATGCTGATTTTATTCATCAACCATCTGAATTTTTATACCCTACAGCAGCTTCTTGGCCCTTCGAAGCTTAGGGTATGGATATTATTGGTCCGATTAACCCTCATTTTGTCAAGGGACATCGGTTTATCCTGGCTATAACCGATTACTTTTCTAAATGGGTAGAAGCGGTTCCCCTTGTTGAAGTGAAAACATCTAATGTGGTCAGCTTTATCAAATACCATGTTATTTATCGTTTCTGGATTCTCTGAAGGATAATTCATGATAATGGACCACAATTTTCTAGTCAGACATTTTATCGATTTTGTGATAAGAATCGGATCCAAAATCTGGCTTCTACGGCTTATAATCCAGCTGCTAATGGTTGGGCCGAAGCTTTCAACAAGACAATAATTAAACTTCTCAAAAAGTTCGTCTCTTCTAATAAACGTGATTGGAATGAGAAACTTGGAGAATATTTATGGGTTTATCGAACGACAGTCCGAACTCCTATTGGTTTTACACCATTCTTTCTGGTTTATGGATGTGAGGCTGTACTTCCACTGGAAATTCAGATTCCATCTCTTAGAATAGCCATTGCTAATGAGCTAACTACAGAGAATAATGATCGCTTATGACTCCAAGAACTTGAAGGATTGGACGAGAAGCATCTTCAAGCACAACAGCACATTGAGTTATATCAAGCCCACATATCTCGAGCTTTCAATCGTAAAGTTAAAGAGAGGATATTTAAAGTCGGTGAGCTAGTTCTAGCTGTCTGAAGACCGATGGTGATGACTCATAAGAGCAAAGGGAAATTTCAAGCAAAATGGGAAGGTCCTTATGTCGTTGAGACAGTCATCTCTAATGGTGCCTATAGGTTGTCTAAACCTAATGGAGATTTGCTCATGATGCCGATCAATGGCAAATTTTTGAAGAAATATTATGGCTGAATTTCTTCCTTATTCCCCAGCTACCAATGTTTGGTTAAGCTGATTATTTGTTCTCCTTGAAGAGAATTTTGATCTTCTGTCTTACCAGCTGATTAAAAAAAAGGGATTTATTATTTATCATGTTCTCATAACCTCTGAATAAATATTAAGTCTACTTCTTTTCTTATCTATCATGTCCCTATGGCCTCTGAATAGATATTAATCTATTTTTCTGTGAGTTGTTACGATCTGTTACGTTCATATTACCTCTGATAGTATCGTATACTCTAAAGAGAAAAAGAGATTCATTATCTATCATGTCCACATTACCTCTGGATAGATATAAATTTTTGAGTTGAGAAGACTTGTCATGTCCATATTACCTCTGATAAGTGTTTTCCGTCTCATACCTATTGTTTATTTTCAAAATAAATGATTCACAAAACAAATATTTTATTCATTTCTGGTAAACATTACAGAATGAAAAAAGATAGAAGATTACAAAAAATTCTTTATTTGCCTAAGGCGGAGCGGAGACATCCTCAAGCAATTTTTGTAGCTCCGCTAGACG
Organism: Iris pallida; assembly: GCA_029216955.1. Taxonomy (NCBI): domain Eukaryota; kingdom Viridiplantae; phylum Streptophyta; class Magnoliopsida; order Asparagales; family Iridaceae; genus Iris; species Iris pallida. The sequence goes on from JANAVB010005551.1 coordinate 15,985, forward strand.
CTTTTCACGAGAGCTCAATACATTCTTAGTAGCTACGGAGCTTCGAGCTTCGGGAGTGCAGATATGAGAAAGTCCAGCAAAAGTGACTATCATCTTATCCTTGGCTTCGTCAAGAGTTTGATGGTAGCCTCAGCTCCGAAGACTTGTTCCTCAAAAATTGAGCTCTGAGTTAGATGCTGGTCCCGAGCTATGATCAACTGCTCCCTCTCCGCCTTCAAGCGAGCCAGCTCAGCCTCGATTTCATGAATTCTATCATTCTGTTGATGAATTCTTATATTCGAAGTTTCATAGGCTTCTCTCTGGATATACAGCTGAGGCTTAGCTTCAGCCAAAAAAGTTTTTTCTTTGACCACCTTGATACTGTACTCATGGAAAGCTTCATTAAAAGTACTCCCGAGCGAGGTATTCAGCTGATAAAGCATCAAAGTCCTCTTGGATGAGACTTTTAGTAGTTTCACTTGACAGCCTTAGATATTCTCTAATAGGCTGTTCAAGTTCCTCAACGACTTTCTCCAGCACCGCTGCTCTCGGTGCATCGTTGAATATGGCGATGTTTCTGATAGTAAGAGTTATAGCCGCCTTCAAGCTTTTATAATTGAGGCCCTTCTTCAGGACCATGTTGATTAGAGCTGCTAGTGTCTTGTAGAAAGTCTCAGTATGAATCTCAGCTAAGAGATTCATTTCTGCGTTTGAGCTCGGTGTGGCGGCAATCTCTACCAAGTCTCTTTTCTGAAGAGTAGGAGCAGATGTTGTTGTCTTGGTAGCAGACTGAGATGAAGTCATTGTTGTCACTGCTACCATGGCCAATTGATTTCCAGGAACTTCAGGAAGAGTGTCTTCAACACTTGTTACTCCAGCCATTTCTGGAGTGGAAACTACTTGAGTTTCGGTGGCGGTGATTGGTACGGGTGGAATGGTAGTTATGGCAGCTGACTCTGGTTCGGGCATTGTCTCCTCAGGAACTTGTACTGGATCGGTAGCAATAGCAGAGGATGCTATTACAACGTCCCCAGCTTCAGTTGATGATTTGACTATGTCTTCATCACCTTCTTCGGCTACCGGCTCTGCAGGATCTTCAAGTATTTCAGTTGTAGTGGGTCCTTCTACAACTGGTTCTTTGTTGAAGACTATTTCTACCTTAACAATCGCTTTATCATCTATAGTGGGTTCTACTGCAGTTTATTCTTTATCTTCGCCCTCAGCAGGAGGAGACAATTCTAGCTGAGCCTGCACCTCAGGCTCTTGTTGTATCTCTGTATCTTCTTCTTCTGAATAATAATCCTCTTCCTTAGACTTCGTATTTTCCTCATAAATATCTTCTTGAAGAGGAGAAAGAGCCACAAGCTTTGATGCAATGATAACACCTACAAAAATTAAACAAAATAAGTTAATATACAAAAAAAATCATAATTTTGTATAGATTTTGTATAATTTATATTTACCTGGAGTAGGTGCAGAACATGTCAGGTATGAGTCATAGTTCCCATCCCAGTCATCATCATCAAAAGTAATAGCTGGTTCATCTGATAGGATGAGCTCTCGATCAACAATATATGGAGTGGCAGCGTCTTCGGTAGCTTGTGTCTTTTGTGGCAAAGACAGGTGAAGTGATGAGCTGAGGCGTCCCGGAGATAGGACTCCCGCAGCTTCTATTGATACTGCTGGTTCAGAGGCCGAAGATCCTTCTCCAGGATGAGCTGAAGAAGATACAACGGGTCGAGACTCCTCAACTGGAGTGTCGCTCTCTGGGGTAGCGGCTCTTGGTTTAAAAGGCCCTTTAACGGTAACCTTCTTCTTCTTCTCTGGGAGTGTCTTCTCTGGAAGAGTAGCAGCTGCACATTGTTTCCATTTTCGGGTCTTGCTAATAATGATTGGTCCCGCAGCTACTTCCCCAGCTCCTATATCTGTCACTCTCCGCTCCCGTAGGAGCGATCGTCCTCGCTAAGGCGTGATGCCGCACGGGCCTAGGTTGCGTCCGTGGAAGGCCAAGTCCAGAAACGGTCGATTTGAGCTAGGCCAAAGAGTCGCACATAGTGTCCCCATTGCAGCGAAAAGTAAATAAACACAAGTAGAAGCGAATTCAAACTCTTTATTGATATTCAAGAACTTTACAAGCGGCGCTAGGCCGATATTACAAATCGCTCAAGCTCTCTCTCTGAAACATAAAAGGTGTGCCAAGTGGCTTACAAGATGGAATGATTCATGGTGATGTTCCGATACATTATGTCCTGTATATGGCGCATCAGCTCCTTGCAACGCTCCAAGGCTCGAGAGTTGGCTCCGTGCCTTAGCACGTTCGATGGAAGCTCCGCACCCGATGACGTCTCCTGTATCTTGCAAGCAGACTGTGGGGTTATCAGTACATTGTTATGCACTGGTGGGGAGGCTAGCTCGCCCATAACGCTATTATTACCAAACACGTTCCATTTACTTTCGTGCACCGTCTATCGTTTATTGTCTTTCTAATCTTGTCTTAGGGTCAATTCCATGGCACATATCATGACCTATCTCGTGTTGTAGAATTCAAGTGTCGTATGGAAATATATGCACGACTTACCCATACTTACCGTCCGGCCTTCCCTGTCCAAAGTAAACCAAGTTAGTCAACAATTCACATGTAGTAAGTTAACGTGATTCATGTAAACATTAAATGTTAAGGGTGTGTCCCTGCCTCAGGTTCTAGCATATCGTAGGCACGTTCTCTAACTCATTTTGTATGAATTACTCTTTATTTACTTGGTATGTTACATTGCAAGCATTATCAGGGTGTTACATTTCGAGCATGTTCAGGAGGCACTTGTTCATTTTACATAGACTACTTTAATTTTAATGCAAGGACTTGCACGTGGATAGCCACCAGCAAAGCCCACTTAATCTATATGCACCGGTCGCTGGCATCACAAGCCATTTGGATATATCCCCTTGGTATTTCTCAACTTAGCGTAGGGTGATGGCTGGTACACCCCGTTAAGTCTCTTGAATATACCCTGCACTTACGTCTCCTGGTGCCCAAGCTCGCACCCAGGCAGCCTGTAAGCCCCGTTTTGATTCTGCCTAGGCCGGCCACGGTTTCCTTCCCCATCGCCCGTGCCACAGAATCCTTCCTCATGACGGCCACGGTATTTCCCCCATCGCCCGTACCGTTTGTCCACAACCATTTCGTATTGTCTTGTCATTTTAACTTAACGGCTATCTCCGAGCCGTAGGCTAACCCTTAGCCATAATGCGTTATCGACCAGGTTGGCGTCCGTGCAGCGCGGGTAGCGAGCCCCGTTGCATGTGCCCATCACACCTGTCGCTAACCGTTCTTTTTTTTTTCTTATCTTTCATGTATTCTTTCTTTCATTTCGTTCATTCACTTGTTCGTTCATTCATAGATTCATTCATGTATTCATTCATTCATTCATTCATTTATTTATTCGTTGATTCATTCATTCATGCATTACGCAACTCCCAGTGTAGGAGTCGCCTTGGCGACCCATCGGTCCCATAGCCTTTCAATGTTGCTATACTCTACTCGGAACGACTATATTGATAGTCTTCACGTTTCATTGTTGTAACCCATTCATTGTTTCATTGTTGGCCGCATAAGGAACATAAACGTAAGCTTGTGCCTTAGTACGAGCGTGGAGCGCAGTGCGATAGTTCACATTTTCCAAGTTTCTTTCCATATTCTATACAAGCATACAATATGGGATTATTCCCTTAGCTAGGTGCGTTGAGTCATTCATTTATTAGCATGCACGGTGTTATCGCCTAGCGATTCTAGCAATAGTGTTCGTATTATTATGTGTCTAGGCTAAGTAAAGACGGGTTCATCGGAGCCACCCACCTTAGCGATGTTCGCATCGGCCGAGCGATACTCCGAGCGTGCCTTTGAAAGTCTAAGTCTGGATTCATCTTGACAGGCCAATGTAAGCCTTGCATCGATTTTTCATCAGGTCGATGCCAACTCTTCGGGTCGACGGCTCGTTTGAGTCGTTGCTTACCGTTTGAATCGGCGTTCCGCTAGGGCGGAGCGGGTCATTACA
>JANAVB010005552.1:0-35084 GCA_029216955.1 Iris pallida
TTATGGGTGTGCGTCGGTTGCAAATATCCCCGACGCACCCGCCCCAAGCCAGTCGCCCAGCCCCCGACGCCGCCGCCCCAAGCCAGCCGCCCAGCCCCCGACGCCCCCGCCCCAAGCCAGCCGCCCAGCCCCCGACGCCGCCGCCCCAAGCCTACCGCCCAGCCCCCGACCCAAGCCAGCCGCCCAGCACCCGACGCCCCAATCCCAAGCCCGCCTCCCAGACCCCGACGCCCCCGTCCCAAGCCCACCGCCCAGACCCCGCCCCAAGCCCACCGCCCAGACCCCGACCCAAGCAAGCCGCCCAGCCCCACGCCCCAACCCCAAGCCCGCCTCCCAGACCCCGACGCCCCCGCCCCAAGCCCACCGCCCAGACCCTGACCCAAGCCAGCCGCCCAGCCCCCGACACCCCAACCCCAAGCCCGCCTCCCAGACCCCGACGCCCCCGCCCAGCCTCCGACGCCCCAACCCCAAGCCCGCCTCCCAGACCCCGACGCCCCCACCCCAAGCCTACCGCCCAGACCCCGACCCAAGCCAGCCGCCCAGCCCCCGACGCCCCAGCCCCAAGCCCGTCGCCCAGCCCCCGACGCCCCCGCCCCAAGCCCACCGCCCAGCCCCCGACCCAAGCCAGCCGCCAAGCCCCGAACGGCCCAGCCCCAAGCGTGCCGCCCAGCCCCTAGAACACCGTGAGAGAGAGAAAGATCGAGAGAGAGAGAGAGGGGGTTACCTTCGGAGAGAGAGAGGAGAGGACGCCGACGCCGACGACGACACCGACGCCGATCACCGAAGCCGACACCGGCGAGAGAGAGAGAGAGAGAGAGAGAGAGAGTGAATTTGGGGGAATACGAAAAGTTCCCCCCGTCGTTCCATTTAAAGTCTGGAACGTTTATATACCGACGGACGAGCGACTGGTAAAAAATTATCGCCCAGCAGTCGCCTTTTTTGATAAATACCGACTGAATTTCCGTCGCTAAGTCGTCGCAAATATGTCCCGCCAATTTTACACAATTCCCGCCAATAATTGACTGTGTAGCGACGACGGTAAATCCGTCGCTATAACACCGACAGTCTAGTGACGGATGTGCGACCTTTTCTCCCCCTAAAATTAAAATAAAAATGGCAAAGGCTTGTAGTCGGAAATCAGTCGCTGAGCGGCCACGAAACCGTCGCTAATACCGACGGAAAAAGTCCGTCGCTAAAAAACCGTCGCTAAATGATGTATTTTGGTAGTGTTAGAAAATGGTTCGAAACGATGAATGAAAATGAATGGTCTTGATCGAGGAAACTTAAAGGATCGCGCGTACGATTTCGGATTGATTCAAATGAATTGTGACTTGAGTTTGAACAACGGTATTGAAACTAGCTTGAGGAATAGCAATCGAACTTGATCGTGAATTGAATCGAATAGAAATATAGTATATCCAGTTCGGACAATAGCATCAGTCGTACGACTCGAAATTGGTTGTAAAGGAAGATCGTCAGGTTACGCATATCGTCGATGGTATTGAGGCATATCAAAGATCGATATATGATAACTCGGGGGTACTCTGACTCGGCGAATGACGATCGTACAAATGTCATTGTTCTGACGGATGCTATACTCGGAATATTAAAACGTGTCGAAGAAATATAGACTTGGCTCGCGGATTTTCTAGTTGAACGCATGACGGTCAGACTGTCGAATTGATTTGGCTTGGATGAAAATGTGAATGCTTGGATTTACTTCGACGATAACCCCAATGTCGACATGCTTGTCTTTGCGAGCGCAACTCCAGCCTCGCACATGCGTCGTGCCGATTACGGCGATCACTCCGCGTGAGCGCTAATATGGTGATTCATACATCGGGGGTGATTGAACTAGCATGGCATGGCAATTTGTGTGCTTCGACTTATGGTGACGCGAAGGTGAACTTAAGAATGACTCGATGTGCTTGACGATTGAGCTTGAGGATTGCGTAGGTCCAATCCGCGTATTGAGAATGAATTAGTCTAGACGCAAGCAAGAGTTACGCCCAGATGAGAATGATTATTCTACGGGAGCGTTGCATGGTGATTCATGAACCACCGTGGATAATCGGACTCGCGTGAGATTTGGGAACAACATATTATCAAAGCTAGATGAACTCGTGATCGAATACATGAATTGGTTAGAATGGATATGTGAAGTATGTCGATTTAGTGAGTTGAATGGATTTAAATTCGTTGCGGTGCACGACGAATGCCTTGATGCGAATAGGTGATCGTGCTTGATGTTTAGAAATATGAGTGACGCGAGCTTGGGTAGAAATCCCGTACTACTGACTTTGGTTTGACCCTAGGATTGGGGTCACTGTTGGCATTATTGTTGGGGAACTATGATTCCAATCCTGACATTGACTTAGCCTCGAAAAGATGGCCTAGCGGTTAGGCGAGACGTCCTGTTTCATGAGTTATTAATCAAAAGGTTGATCTTAAGGATTGGCATGGATAGATAATGTGAATCACGAATATAGGAATACCCCTCACGAGATTCGGCTGACATGCATATATTTTAGGGACGCTTGAGTATGTGCACAATGCGACTCGAGTGAGAATGACAAATTTCTAGATCATGCGGCTTGGCTGAATGCATGTATTTTAGGGACGCTTGGAATGCGTGCACGATCCAGCCAAGTGATACATTGAGTTCAAGCAAGACTTGAGGAATGGAAGAGTGTCGAAGATCTTAAATTGTGTTAAGTAAAGGATCGATACTAGTACGAGCGTGGCTCGGAATCCAAGAAACGTGTGAGCGGAGTGTGTGTGAACGACAATGAGATTGGCCCTAAACAAGTGAATGATATGGAATCGATATCGTGCAAGTAAAAGTTGGTATAACGAATTGAACCATTGATAGGAAGATATACTCGACGATAGTACAATAGTTAGTCTTGAATAAGGACAAAAATTACTTAAACTTGGCCGACCCCGCTAAGAAGAAATCATACTGATTTTGTTGACACAAACGCTTGAAAAGCGAATCGGGTCATCTCAATGACCGAGATAAACGAAAGTGAGTTTGCCTCAACCCACGATCCGCGCACTTAAAAAATTACAACGTGCCTCGTGCGACCATTTTTAGTCCCATGACACGGAGAAATAGCAACCAAGACGAAGAAACACTTGAATTGAATAAGTACCATCAACTCTAAAATGAATGAAAGGCTATTCAATAAAATCGACCAAACGCGTGCGACACGGAACTTAGAAAGATATCAAGTATGGTTCGATGCCATCGAACGATAGAGCCGTTCGATGAAATTGTCTAAGAAATACGACGACACGAGTTAAGGAATGGTAGGATAACCTGCACTCAGAAAGTCTCGAGGACGAGACTTATTTTGAGTGGTGTATTATGTAACGACCCGCTCTGTCCTAGCGGAACGCCGATTCAAACGGCAAGTTCAACGACTCAAACGAGCCGTCGACCCGAAGAGTTGGCCTCGACCAGATGTAGAATCGATGTAAGGCTTGCATTGGCCCGTCAAGATGAATCCAGACGTAGACTTTCAAAGGCGCACTGGGAGTATCGCTCGGCCGATGCGAACATAGCTAAGGTGGGTGGCTCCGATGAACCTCTTTGCTTAGCCTAGACACATAATAATACGGCTCACTTGCTAGAATCGCTAGGCGATAACACCGTGCATGCTAATAATGACTCAACGCACCTAGCTAAGGGAATAATCCCATCTTGCATGCTTGTTTAGCACATGGAAAAGAACTCGGCAAATATAGAAACTCTCGTACCGCGCTCTACGCTCGTGCTAAGGCACAAGCTCACGTTCAAGTCCCTTACGCGTTCAACAATGAAACAATGAATGGGTTACAACAATAAAATGGAAGACTATCGACATAGTCGTTCCGAGTAGAGTATAGCAACATTGAAAGACTTCGGGACCGATGGGTTGCCAAGGCGACTCCCGTACGGGGAGTTGCATAATGTATGAATGAATGAATGAATCAATCAATGAATGAATGAATGAATACGTGAAACATGAATGAATGAACGAACAAGTAAAAGAAATGAAAGAGTAAATACAAGATAAGACATGAAAGACGTTAGCGACAGGTATGACGGGCACGTGCAACGGGGCTCGCTATCCGCGCTGTACAGACGCCAACCTGGTCGATAACGCATTATGGCTCAAGATAGCCGCTATATTAAATGACAAGTAAAATACGAAATAGTCGTGGACAAACGGCACGGGCGATGGAGGGGAATACCGTGGCCGTTATGAGGAAGGATTCTGCGGCACGGGCGATGGAGGGGAATACCGTGGCCGGCCTAGGCGAAATCAGACATGGGGCTTACGGACTGTTTTGAGTGGGGGCTCGGCCGCTCAAAGAGACGTAAGGCCAGGCATTTCAAGAGACTATCAAGGTGTACCAGCCATCACGCTTCGATAGGTGAGAATGCCCAAGTGATATATCCAAAATGGCTTGTAAAGCCAGCGACCCATGCATATAGATTAAGTGGACTATGCTGGTGGCAATCTACGTGCAAGTCCTTGTATTGAAATCAAAGTAGTCTAAGTAAAATGAACAAGTGCCTCCTGAACACGCTCGAACTGTAACACTCCTGAACATGCTTGAAATATAACACTCTGAACATGCTTGAAATGTAACGTCCTGAACATGCTGGAAATGTGACATCTTGAACATACCTACTGTAGAAGCATGGAAAATATTAAAGAAAGAGGCCAGGAAACTCCATGCGGCTCAGGAAGCCCATACGGTTCACAGATTTATGTGGCACGAGGGGCTATGCGGCTCAAGACGTCCTATGCGACTCAGAACAGGAGACACGTGGCTTAGAAAAAATAGTTCTCCCCTCCTGTATTACTTACTATGACGGCTGACAACTCTAAAAAGTGGCAGCCCTGACACAAAAGACGTAATTATGGCTCTGTCATAATGACAGACCCCTAGGGAAGTGAAGGAGATCTCTGACAAAATCTTCCGAAATCCAGAAAATGCCACGCGGCCCTGACACGTGGACGAACATATGCGGCTCGAGCGAAGAATCCCCATGCGGTTCAGTATAAAGCGGCCATATGTGGCTCAGGCAGAAACAATCTCATGCGGCTCGAACGAAGACTCCCCATGCGGCTCGCAAGGATCATCTCCATGCGACTCATTACCCATTATGCGGCTCAAGTTATCATATAGTTCGAAGGTTCGGGGGGCCACTCCCCAAGCAGACCCGACACGTGGCCAGTCTTATGCGGCTCAATCCTTATGCGGCTCCATCCTTATGCGGCTCAACCTCCTCAGGTTCTCAGGACACGTGTCATAAAGCCAATCAATTTCCCAGATTTACTGCAATCAAAGATTGGGTCAAATCCCAATAATCTGGGACACATGGCAGGAGAATGAATTAAATTTATTCATTCAGATTCGTAGACATCATCAAATCATCACTACGGAGATTTATTCCAATCTGTATTAATTACTGATAGGATTTGGTGTAATCCATACTAAATGGCCCAGATTTATCACGCCCAAGATTAATGGCCCAGATTGATTGATCGACAGGCCACCGCCGCTTTGAGGGGTAATCATTGTGAACCCTAATGAGGTCCCTCCATTCCTATAAATAAGGATGCCATTCCCTTGCGAGAGAGATACACAGAGAGATATACGCACACAAAGAGAGGTGCATACACAGACAAGAAGGAGCACTTTTCGAGATCAGAGAGAGCACCAGAGTACTTAGAGAGAAGAGCAGAGAGAGCAAAGAGAGCATTTCCTCAACGCTGAGCAATCTTTTGGAGCCAAGGCTGCATACCGATCGTCCAAGGAGTAAGGCAGAGCTGCCGTCGCTTTCCCGAGCCTCTACCGTCACCCCCCAGAATCTAAAATAAACAATTGTACTTAGATTGCTGTACCTAGGCTTTCGTCCCTAGGCTTTCTTTGTACAAGCGAGTTTGTAACGTGAAGTAAAAGTCCAGTCCTCGATAATTGTTCTGCTCTTTTATATTTCATGGCAAATACGATGGCGACTCTGCTGGAGACAAACTTCTCCACGGCTGAGGAGTTGGTGACACAGTCGGATGCAGCCAAGCTTGGCTCCACGCAACAGAAGATGGTCGTCCGCTTCGACCAACAGGCGTTTGAAGAGATGCTCTGAAGAAGTGCTGGCCCAATCCAGAAGCGAACCCGCACAAAGAAAGCTCGCTGCGAGTGGAGGCCAAAATCATTTGCTCCCCCACAAGCTTTGGACGGGGTACTCTCTGCTACCCAAGACGGCGAAGGCGACTCTCATACGGCTCCACTTCGAGCCGTAGAGAACTCTGCTGTCCCCAAGTCTGGTAGAGGAAAGCACTACGATGCTGGACTTGCAGGGACAAAGAGCGACTCTTTGTGCCCCAAGAAGAAGCCGAGCACTCCTGTGGCCAAATCTGTCAACCACATGCAGGAGGCTCATGCGGATGGATCTACCAGCCGCATGAAGAAAATCCATGCGGCCAGATCATCCAGCCGCATAAAGAAGACTCATGCAGCTGAGACTCCCAGCCGCATAAAGAAAGCCTATGCGGCTACGTCTGCCAGCCGCATACGGATCAACGATGACAGCCGCATGACGCCTACTCCACGCGGCTCTGTCTTCGACCGCCTCTCGTACGGTCCTGATCACTTGTGCTCCCAAGAAATATGTCTGACTCTCTCCAGTATCACTTAGACTCTTCCTACTATGTGCCCTTACGCACTAGAGCGAAGAAGTCTAAAGCAGCGCGAACCTGGCGAGTTCGGTCCGCTGATCTGACCTCTGACCATCCGAGCGTTCCGCATACTGTAATGCGGCCTCGGATGGGAAGTCGTATAGAACCACGCGAGTCCAGCCCCCGGCGGCAGACGGACAGAGAGGTTCATAAACTCCCAAAATCTCGGAGCAAACATGGTCGGTCCAGATCCATCTGACTTGCATGAGGCCATCTTCCACAACAAGGAAAAGAAGATACATCGGGTGCAAAGAGTCCTCCCAGACGTCACTGCACCTAAGTCATCGTCAACTGCTGCTGCAACAGTGCGACGATGCGAGAAGACCGGCAGTCTGTCTTTCAAAGACTGCAACAGCCCTCTTCAGAAGACGAGGCACTACCCGTCGTCTCCTACAACTCTGCTCGAAAAGTCCACGCTGATGGAAGGGGGAAGAAGACAAATGTTCCCAGCCCGAAGATCTCAACCACGGCGACTAAAAGACTGTCGTCTAAGCGGGTGCCCACCACCGGAGTTTTCCAAGGTACTCGCTCTAAGACGAAATCTGCTACAGTGGGAGATTCGTCGTCCACAACGCAGGAGGTTGCTAGGGCTGGGGTAGCACCCCTCCGAGCCTCCACAGCAATCCGATGTTCCAAGAAGACGAGCCAGGGGAGACAACTCTCCCATCGGATGCAGCAAACCTCGACGTCCATAACTCCCAAGACGAGGCAAATTCGGAGACTGGGGGTACTGTTCCTTCCGAGTCTGAACCAGAAGAGAACATACCCATATACCCCGATGACTTCTCACTACAAGGGTACGATTCGGAGGGCGCTTCCTCCACCGCTCCCTCTATCTCTCCTCATGTGAAGACGATATTCATGACAGACAGCAACCAAGGTGGTTCCAGTGATCGCCAACGCATCGATACTCTAGAGGCCATACTGCATGCCTTGGTCAAGTCTGTAGACGAGATCAAAGCGGCCCTTCCAAATCTCCAAGGAGGGACGCCTGGCTAAACAAGTGCGGGTCCCGCGGTTAATGCGGACTCGAACTCAGCGGCACCGAACCCGGGCAAAAATCCTCCTGAAACAACGGCCCCCACCACTGTGGATGAGGCCCGCGAAGCAAAAAGAGAGGTCCAAGAGCTCCGAGCCATGTTCCACGCTCGAGAAAACTCTCAAGACCTCAGAATACGGCAACCATACCCTGCTGCATGGAGGGATGTTCCATTTCCACCAAGATATAAGCCGTTCAATATCAATCCTTATGATGGCAAGACCTCAGCAAGTCGGTACATCACTTACTTCGAGGTCACCACCGACCATCTGCCCCATGACGATGCCATTCTCACACGATTATTCATCGGGGCATTGGAAGGGGTCGCCTTCGACTGGTACCACAATTTGTCGGACAACTGCATCCACTCCTTCGCCGACTTCAAGCGCATGTTCTTGGAGAGATTCTACGAAGTAGGGCAGGACATCACCATGTCCACCCTCACGGACGTCGTCCAAGGGGAGAAAGAGCTGACAAGAAACTATATCGAGCGGTTTCGCCAAACTGCAATAAAGTTGCCGTCTGGAAACCCGGATTCCTCCTTGATTGAAATTTGCCAAAAGAGACTGCTTCCAACAATCAGTCTCTGGATAGGCGAAATTCAATTCAAGGATTGGAAGACATTCATCATCAGCGCCACAAGCGCCGAAGAACGATTGAAGAAGGCTCGCCAACTGGGATTGCACATCTCGGACGGAGAGAACAAGGGCAAGCGTTCCAACAACGACAATGGGGGTAGCCCCTCCAACAATTGGGACAGCAGGGGAAAGCAGGCTATGGTGGCCGATACAGCACAGAAACCTGAGCCAAAACTAGCAGACAAACAATGGCCATAAATCACTTACTCCTTCGAAGACGGTCACGTCAAGCCCATACAAGGGGACAGAATTCAGCTTCCTCCACCAAGACGGGAACCGCGACCGGCAGAGATCGAGAACCCAAAGTACTGCCATTTATCACCGCTACATCCACCATGCTACACACGACTGCTACCAGCTAAAACGGTACATCCAAAACCTCATCGATTCGAATGCTCTGGCTATCGATTTCGAAGAGGTAACCGTGGCAGCCAACATGGTGTCAGTATAATTCGACAGCTTTCCTCTGACGAAAACTCAAGACGGGGTGGTCCCCATCCCTCTGGCGACAATGGAGATTGCTAATCTTCCACCTCCCCGAGATCAGACTGCTGGTCTAGTGCCCCTCACCACATCACGAGGGGAGGTCATGTGGGTCCATCCAGACTTGGTATCAGAAGTGACTCAGCCCACACCATCCTCCATCGGCAAGAAGAAGAGTGGAAAAGTCAGGTCTTGTCGTATAATCTCGACAGATATCGAAGAAGCTACAGCCGTCGTCACTCGGTCTGGGGCACAATCCCAACCCGTGATTGACAATCCAGCTGAAGATCATCAACCCACTACAATTGATGCTCCGGGACCGGCTCAGCTTCCGACGATCGACAATCCTAGGCCGAGAGAGACTCGCTTTGACAAATACCTCCGAAAAGAGGCATCACATGGGCTGGAGAAGCCCTACAACTTCGACATCTTGGCACAATTGGCCAACACACCGGCCAAGTTGTCATTATACGAGCTTCTGAGACTCTTTAAGGATGTTCGTGCGGCTTTGAGCGATACACTCCAAAACGCCGATGCATACCTGGCTCAAGTCAACCTCACGGGAGAAAACCCGCCTGTAGATCTCCAAGACAGCGCCTACACGGGAGAGATGCCCAACATTATCTTCACTCTGCAGGACATGCTCATCAAAACCAACCTGCATGATCGCCCGCTATACTACACTGGATACATCGGCGACGTAAAAGTGGATCGGATGCACATAGATCCTGGCTCTTCCATAAGCATTATCCCGAAGGGTCTGCTACATCATCTCCGTATCCCAATGCATCGCCTGACGCCTAAAAGCACCGCCATCAGCGGTTTCAATTCGGGCAGGAGCTACCCAATTGGGAAGATTCGTCTGAAGTATCAAATTGGCGATCTCCAATCAGAGGTCACCTACTACGTCATAGATGCAGATACTTTATACAACATCCTCTTGGGATGCCCGTGGATACACGATTATATGATCGTGCCTTCTATGCTGTACCAGTGCTTTAAATACGTCGACAAATACGGCTTCGTGAGGACGGAATTTGCCGATATCGATCCCTTCAAAGGGGTCGAATCCTACTACTCAGACTCCTGTCTATACGAACAGTCGAAGAAGCATCTTGGTGAAGGAGATGTGCAAACTCGTACCGAGACAGCCACAGGATCAGAAGAACCTCTGACGATCCACCTCCAAGCTCATAAACCAGGCTGGTCCGTACCCCTTACTGGCACTCTGCGAAAGGACGCAATCAGCCTCTCGGCACAAGAAGAGCAAATGATAATCCGGCTGCCAAGGTCCGACCAAGTGCCAAGACCCACAACGGGGCCACTGACAATCAGACTGCCGAGAGTCGGTCAGCCCCAAAACGGAGAAGCTCAACCCCTCCGACAAGCCACTGACGATACGCCTTCCCAAGAAGGGTCGTCACCCCGATGCAAGGTCTGACACTTCTAGCGAACCAGCCACTCCCCATCCCGCATCGAGTACCAAACTGGGGGTCGCCAGTCTGCCAACAACTCCACGTTCTGCTCCATCAGCTGAACCGCTGACGATCAAGCTGCCCAGGTCGTCCTCTCAGTCTTCATTTACACAGGAGGTAGCCGAAGAGGAACCGGAGCTAGCCAAATATGTGGCTGTCCATACTGATGTTCCCTCCGCAGATGATATAATCCCCCTAGAAAAGATACCTTACTTCATCAATAAAGGGCTATCTTTGAACTACCTCGAGCTTAATAAGCTCTGTACGATGTATGCTATGGAACACGGTATAGGCACTCACCTCCACACACAGGTGACAAATGTGCACACCGTAATCCAGCTTACTCCAGCGAAAGACGTTTACCGCATAATCGAGGGAGGGGACCACCCAATCATCTTTGGCCAGAAGGACGACCCGCACCCTTCACCATAAAAGAAGTCGACCTTGGATCAGATGCCGGGAGACTGTCTATGTATCTTTATAGCCCCCAATCCAAATACCTCATACAAAAACAGGGGTATGATCTGGAGACGACGCCAGGTTTGAACTACGGTACTGGACGACGATTGCCTTTGAAGCCACCGGTCCCGGCGGGCAAACCACGGGACTACTATAGCAAGACTCGATGTGGATTAAGGTATGTTACACCCACGATGACCCCTGAGAGTTTAGATGAAGAATGTGACTGGCATTCACATTCAACAGGATCACCAACCTCTGACTCAGATACCAGCATCGGAGATGTATTCAGACAAGTCTTATCAGTCAACATGGCATTTGCCGACGCTTATGAAGAAGACGAAGACATCCCTGAAATCCTCGAATTAGAGCCGTGGAGCCAACAGTTGGACGCACAATAGAAAAGCGGTTCAAACTGAGAGAACCTCCTACTGAAGACGAGGTTGTACAGGTCGACCTCGGCAGCGAATCTTCTCCAAAACCAATCTTCGTCAGTAAGAGCCTAACAGACGAAGAGCGAGAATCGCTGCTGGAACTTGCCAAAGAATACATTGATGTGTTCGCTTGGAGCTATGAAGACATGCCGGGGTTAGATCCCGATATTGCTCTTCACAAATTAAACATTCGGCCGGATGCAAAGCCAGTCAAGCAACAACAGCGACGCTTCCGCCCAGGCATCATGGATGCGATCGAAGCTGAAGTCAACAAACTGATAGCCAGCGGCTTCATTCGTGAGGAGCAACATCCTGACTGGGTCGCCAACATAGTACCCATCCTCAAGAAGAATGGAAAGATTCGAATCTGCATCAACTTCCGTAATCTGAACGAGGGTTCAACCAAATCAAGATGTCTCCTGACGACGAAAAGCACACATCATTCCGAATACCGATTGGCACATACTGTTATACAGTCATGCCTTTCGGCTTGAAGAATGCCGGCGCCGCATATCAAAGAGCGATGAGTATCATCTTCAGAGACCACTTACGCAAGACGGTGGAGTGCTACGTTGATGACATCGCCGTCAAGAGTCGCTATAAGGAAGACCATCTGCAGGATCTGAGAACGGTATTCGACCTGATGTGAGCACATAATTTGAAAAAGAATCCTACAAAGTCCTTCCTGGGCGTATCCAGCGGGAAGTTCTTGGGTTTCATCATCACCGCCCAGGGTATCCATGTAGACCCTGAGAAGACAAAGGCAATCGTGGAGATAGGCCCCCCCAGAAATCTCCGCGAACTCAGAGGCCTTCAAGGGAGGCTAGCGTACATCAGGAGGTTCATTTCTAACCTCTCCGGGCGATGTCAGCCATTCACCCACCTCATGAAGAAAGGCGTCTCGTTCGTATGGGACGAAGAATGCCAGCGGGCCTTCGACAGCATCAAAGAATATTTGTCGAACCCTCCAGTCCTGGTGGCCCCGGTTGTTGGAAAACCATTCCTGCTCTATGTACGAGCAATGGAGCACTCCCTCGGAGCTCTGCTAGCACAAAATAATGATGCAGGCCATAAAAAAGCCATATATTATCTCAGCCGAATGATGATTGGGTCAGAGCACCGATACACTGCTGTGGAGAAGGAATGTCTTGCCCTAGTGTTCGCCATTCAGAAGACACGACACTATGTCACCGGTTAAACGATACATGTGATCTCACGAGTCAACCCTCTCAGGGTCCTCATGACTAAACCAGGGGCACTCAGCTCTCGTCTCGCTACATGGGCAATATTGCTATCCCCTACCATATGATCTTCGTCCCATAAAAGGCGGTCAAAGGTCAAGCCCTGGCAGACTTTTTGGCAGCCCACCCGGGCTCGGAGTCGTCCAGGATATATGAAGAGATCCCAGACGTGGTCGCCGACTCGCATGCAACCTCGCACGATAATATATGGCAAATGTTCTTCGACGGTGCTTCGAGAACTGGACCTAAGGGCAACATCGTCGTCGAAGTTGGGGTGGTACTGGTTTCTCCTACCGGATTGGTGATCAACCGCGCTTACTCCCTCACGGAACCCTGCTCTAACAAAGTGGCCAAGTACAACGCTCTGGTCATTGGCCTCTAACTTGCAAGGGAGCTGGGGGTAGAATATCTTGAAGCATACGGCGATTCTCAGTTAATCGTCAATCAAATCTGGGGCTCATACGAAGTTTGCCACGAAGACATGATCCCCTATCACCAAATAGCAATCAACATCATCTCGTCGTTCGAGGGGTTCTTTATCGAGCACGTCCCCAGACTCTGAAATATCGAAGCCGATGCCTTAGCAGGCCTGGCCGCTTCCCTAGCAGTACCAAATCATACTCATCAATCGGTAGATGTGATAGGCCATGAACTGGTCTGCCCCAAGAACAACGTTCAATTCGTGGCAAGTTATTCCGCTCAGGCGATTGATGATGCCCCAGACTGGAGACAACCATTCATCGACTTCGTCGTCTATGATATCCTGCCCGAGAACCCAAAGGAAGCCACTTCCATCAAACGGCGCTCCCTCAGATTCTTCTACGATACGGAGATGAAATACTGTATCGGCGATCCTACGATGGATTATTGCTTCGGTGTTTGTCAAACGCAGAAGCCAAAGAAGCCGTACGAGAAGCGCATGACGGTGTCTGCGGGGCCCATCAGCTTGGTCCTAAATTATAAGACCATTTTTGTCGAATGGGCTACTACTGGCCCACGATGGTAGCAGATGCGATAGACTACGCAAGAAGGTGCAAAGCCTGCCAAGTCCACGCGGACTTCATCCACCAACCATCCGAATTTCTACATCCGACAGTGGCATCGTGGCCCTTCGAAGCATGGGGGATGGACATCATCGGTCCGATTACTCCATCTTTCTCCCATGGATATCGCTTTATACTTGCGATCACGGACTACTTCTCCAAATGGGCAAAAGCCGTTCCACTCACCGAAGTAAAGACTTCAAACGTAATCAGCTTCCTCAAGCATCACGTCATCTATCGCTTTGGACTGCCTCGGAGGATCATCCACAATAATGGTCCGCAGTTTGCAAGCCACGCTTTTTATCGATTCTGCGACAAACATCGCATCCAGAATATTGCTTCGACACCATACAACCCAGCAGCAAATGGGTTGGCAGAAGCATTCAACAAAATAATCATCAAACTCCTCAAGAAGTTTGTCTCTTCCAACAAATACGACTGGAATGAGAAGCTCGATAAATGTTTATGGGCATACCGTACTACAGTCCGAACAGCTACCGGGAACACACCATTCTTCCTGGTGTACGGGAGTGAGGCAGTTCACCCATTAGAGACTCAAATACCCTCACTCCGCGTCGCCCTCACTTATCAATTGACGACAGAGGATAACTACCGACGCCGACTACAAGAGTTGGAGGCCTTAGATAAAAAGTGCCTCCTAGCTCAGCAAAGGATCGAGCTATACCAAGCATGCATCTCTGGAGCCTTCAACAAGAAGGTCAAAATCAGGACATTCCAAGTGGGCGATCTTGTTCTGGCAGTTCGGAGGCCGATGGTCATGACTCACAAGACCGCCGACAAGTTCCAACTAAAATGGGAAGGTCCATTTATCATCTAGGCCATATTCTCCAACGGTGCTTACCGCCTCGCCAAGCAAAACGGAGACTTGTTCATGTTGCCCGTCAATGGCAAGTTCCTGAAGAAATACTATGTCTAGACGACAATTTTCCAAATTTTTGAGTCACGTGCCCGCTGGTACCACTGAACTCACCCTCACAATTTTCCAGATTTTTGAGTCATGTGCCCGCTGGTGCCATTGAACTCACACTTTCACAATATCGAGTCATGTACCCGATGGTGCCTCGAACTAACATCCCGGTCACTCTTTCAGATAGAAAGTCATGTATGATCATACCTCTAAACTTTCTTCCTAAAGGAGATCCTCCTCCATGATCCAATACCTGTACTTTTAGTGCACAAAAAAGGGTAAGCGATCCACAAATTTCCAAAACGGCCATGTCCTCATTACCTCTGAGTCATTTCACTTCCGCCAAAAACAAATCACCCCCTACATAGAACTTCCATGTCCTCATTACCTCTGAGTCATTTTATGTACCCCCGCTTCATTGAGCCCACTCCTGCCATGCCCTCATTACCTCTGAGTGGGAAGGCTCCGTAGAAGAAACCTTCATACTTGCCATGTCCTCATTACCTCTGAGTAAGTATGTTGATTCCCTTTCAACCTATTATCTGTACCCACGATCGGAGTATGACAAGGATAATAGGTCCACAAATGTCCTCTGTTGACCACAAATATCCTCTGTTGACCACAAATATCCTCTGTTGACCACAAATGTCCTCTGTTGACCACAAATGTCCTCCGTTGACCACAAATATCCTCCGTGAATTCACTTCTGCCATGTCCTCATTACCTCTGAGCAGGAAAATTCTACGATAGAACCCTCATACTTGCCATGTCCTCATAACCTCTGAGCAAATATGTCGGTTCTATTTCACCCTACTATCCGTATCCTAAGCCAGGGTACACCAAGGATAATAGGCCCACAAATACCCTCTGCTAAGTTTCTTAGCACAAGCCCACCACCTCATCATGTCCCGGGAGCCCAGCTGCTCTACGGCATTCTTTTTCCCGATACCAAGAGCACTCATTACCACTTTGCCATGGATGTTCCAGGTATCCTAACCAAACTTGTTATCCGTACCTAAAACCAAGGTATGCCATGGATGACGAGTCCACAAACAAGTCCCCCGCACGGGGCGAACACCACTATCATATCACAGATACAACAAGCAACGCAAATGAAGGGTAGAATGGAAAGTACTCTTTATTTGAAGGAAGAAAAAAGCATTACATCTTTTGGGATCATGTCCCTTTCAAAAAGAAAACAGGAACAAAACAAGAAGAAAAGGCCGACTATAGCTCAGCATTACACAATTCCAGGAGCCGATTTTTTACCAATGCAGTCCCTCGCTCAAGCCTCCATTTGGCTCGACGCTTGGCCTCTTGGAACAATTGCTCTGCGTCATTCAAATACATATACGCCTGCCAGTCGTTCTCTATCTTCTTCAGGGCAAGTTCTAGGTTGGCTGAAGCCCTACTAAACTTGTCAGCCTCCTGAATGGCAATCTCTTTTTTAGCACGAGCAGCTTCGAGCTCGGACTCCAGAAAGGCCAGCTTTCTTTGGAGCTCTAGAATCTGTTCCCGGGTGTCGGTTACCCCGCGGGAGGCATCCGCTTCCCGAGTCGTACAGTCTTCAGTTCGACGGCTCCATTGATCATACAACCGAGTCAAATCCTGACAGTCCTTCAATATAGCCGGCTTGAGCAATTCTTGGGTAGCCATCACCTTCTCCACCGCGGTAATGAGGAAGTTGTGCTCTTGATTTATGACCGCGGGTAAATCAGCCTGTTGTAATATGCAAAACCGGGCAACGAGACGATCAGCTTCTAACAACGTAGTCTCCAGAAGCGTGGCCAGTTCCTCTCCACCAGGGAGAGTCCTAAGGATATTAATCTGGCCACCGGCACATCGACGGGCCAGAGTAATGGGAGTCCCCCTTTCCACCGCTGCCTCGATCCCCTTCTTCAGGTGACGGTGGAAACTGTCGACCACATCCTGGGAGACTTCATCCAAAACCTCTGTAGAGGATGGCGTCAGAGGGAGGGTGGCAGAAAGTACCGAAGGAGTAGCTTCAGAAGTTACCGCCCCTGCCACCAAGGAAGCAAATTTCGTGCAGAAAGATGCTTGAATGGCGGCTAGCTCCTCTTCCGCCGCCCGAAGAGCCTGGATACTCGGCAGGGAGGAAAGGTTGACCCCCGAAACTACATTCACAGAAGAGGGCGCAGGGAGCATCGTCCCTTGTCCCAGCTGCACTGCTACCGGGGCCCCCGAGCTCGACCCAGATGGAGGCCCCTCGATACAGGCAGGTTTCGCCCGACCCTCTCTGGTAGGGTCCGCCCCAGCAATGTCCATCACTGGCAATAAAGGGTTGGGACCTGAACATCCAAATCAACCATTAATCGACGTAATCCGAAGGATAGGATGACGGAGTAAATAGGCTTATTTACAGGTTAAGGTTTGACTTGTATTACCAGGGGAAGAGCATGGAGGCTGCGGTTCGTTCACAGACGGCGCAGTTTCCCCACCCGCAGCTTCTGATCCGAATTCAACTGGTTTCTCTGTCACGGCCATCCTGGAATAGGAGCCAGCCAGGACAGCGTCATCCTGTTGGAGTTCAGATGTCTCAGGGATGGGCGCAGTAAAACCTCCATCCCCCTGAGTTGAGGTCCCAGCACGGTGAGACTCCTCGACCGCCTCCGGAAGAACCCCGGCAGCAATGATAGCAGTGCACACACCACTGACCAAATGGGACAGGATCGGATCAACCTCGGCAATCGGGTCCTGAGAAGCGAACTCATCTGACGCCTATAAAGAGCAAAAGGAAAAAAACGATTAGGCCGTAACATAGAAGAAGAAGAAAGGAGGTAGTCGAAACTCAAATCACCTCAGAAATGTCAATATCATCAATAAACAGCCTGCGACGTCTTACCGCAGCGTGCTTTGTGGAGTAGGTTCAGCCGTCAGCGGCAGTCACGTGCCTGCTTCGCTTACGCGAAGGGCCAGGCACTGCAGGTGGTTGATCCTCCACCACCTCGTCAGACTAAGTAGGCGGCTGACTCGACACCCTTTCATCTGGCATAATAGGGGGCTGATTCCCAACTTCCTCGTCTGAAGAATGCGATGAGTCATCGACGTCTTGGTCATCATCCTCCTCGTCCGCCATAGTGGACTCTGAGTCTGGCATAGGAACCCTGTTCGCCCCCCTCTTCCTCTTCTTGGATCCCTCTGGCTTCTCAGCCAAACCAGTGCCAGCAATAAAGCTAGTATTTATATCAAAATCGACAGGAGGCTTGCTCGCTGCGACATGATAAAGGGCCGCTATATACAAAATATCTCCTGCCGTCTTGGCATCGGGGACCGAGAAGCCGGCCCGGGTATGGACCGTATTATAATAATGCCAAGCCCGGACGCCATCGAGTACACTACCCTCAAAGCTCAAGCAAGCGCTAGGACAATCCAGGAACAATTAACTATACCCAAATTGACGGGAAAATCTACTGGACAGATAAGGCTCCAGGTATACGTTATTTCGGTAACGATATACCAGGTGCACAGGGCGGATGTTGCGCAGCCAAAGAAGCATCTTCTCAGATAAAAGTTGGGGAGGATCAATGCCGTCAACATACACTCCCCTCACTTATCTGAGGGTAAATTGAGGAAGAGAGACGAAGAACTCAGGCCCGTCAACTCTCGCCAACGCCCTCCGGCAAGCTGGCATGGTATCGTGCTCCCAAGGCTGATGACGGTATTGAAAAAGGAAGGCGTCGTCAGTAGTAACATCTTCTTCAGTTCCTGGCCTCATCAACGACCGGTAGTGCATTAATAACCACCCCATGAGGTAGTGGTATGGTAGTTCTATCCGTTCAAAGTCCAGCGTCGTCTCACGAGCAATAACTTTGGATGAAAAGGCGCGGAGGCCGTGGTGTATGCTACACACCATAGCCGAAAGAAGGGCCAGTCTTACCTTGAAGACCAATTTTACAGCAGGAAGAATGAAATGGCGGCTGATCCTTTCCATAGAACCTGCGCCGCCCGAGACTACGCAAATGCGTAGCCACACCATCAAGAATCCGGCTAAGATCGCTTTATCGGACATTTTCCGGGTACCGTAGTGGAAGTAACTGAGAGAATCAGTGTGGCTCCCAAACCTGTCACGGGTAGACCTCTACCTTTTGACCTTCAATATCATGTCCTTCACCTCCTCCGGGGTTTGAGGACTTCGAGACAAAACTCGGCCGGAGGGACGTAACTTGAAAAGATACGCAACCCAGGCCGTGGTGTGAGGGGCGCTCCCTTCTGAGCTATTTTCTTTGTTGATAGCAATCTGGTGGCAGATGCTATGATGGCACAACAGTTCTCGGTACACGACGACGAAACCAGGAAATCATCGATCCAGGTTATCGAGTTCCTCATTCGTCGGGGTATATACTTCAAAGGCTTCGCCTCCTCACGACAGCTTAGAAACAGCATGCATCTCATGGAGAGCAAATCCCAACTCTCCCCCAGGCACGAAGAAAGTCCCCGTACGCCGGTTATATAGCTCCAAAAGGGCCATGAACAAAGGCTTGTTAATAGGCAACCCGTAACAGGTGCCCCGGACGGTGTAGTAGAGGTCAATTTCTCGAAGAGATTCCCCATATTTCCTTAGGATCCATGAGGTAAGATTGGCCCATGTAGGAATGGGGTTGATCCAATTCAGCAGCGACAACCTGTCCACAGGATAAGACCCCTTGCGAGCGAGCTGGTTCAGAAAAGTATCAGCTCGAGTGAAAGTAAAGTTAGGACCAGTCACGTTTACAAAAGTGGCAGGGAGCAGCCCCATCACACTCCGACTAACTGAATCCTTGCCCGCACATGCTGAACCAGTACGCCTGTTGTAGTAGATGTTGCCCACAAACATTCTCGGTCGGGCGGGAGTCAGGGAGCCCATCATTGTCCTGCCCAACGGTACCATGTTAAACCACGAGAGGGAATAATGCCGCTCCATCTCGGGGATATGAATCTCCACTCCGTCTACAGAAAAATCCCAGTTCTCTGAAACATCCAGCAATCGAAAGTTCTTTATGGAAAAGGCATCCCCAAAGAGAAAAGCCGGTTTCAGATACTCTCCGTCCAGCTTTCCAGAATTCATCATAGAACAGAGAAAGTGGAAAGGTTGGTTGTTAATGACAGCTATCCTCTCCCTAGGTTCATTAGTGGGAAGCTGGTCCACTATGTGTCGAATTAAGCCGTCGAGCCGCACGCCCACAGCAAACTGAGCTGAACCCACAAGAAGCTCTCCTGCTGGGTTGGTGGGGAGGCTCACTGAAAAAAAGGACAACACGAAATAGGATTAAAAGATGATTACTGAACTCAAGTCCCTACGAGCCTATGCGGCTCGGATCAAACGAAGCCTTATGCGGCTCAATTATAATTGGACTCCAAGTGGCACGGTCCCAAGGGAGCTTATGTGGTTCAGCTAACACAGCCTCATGCAGCCTAAATCAATTGAGAGTTCCATATGACATTGGTTCGATAGCTTATGCGGATCAATCGAACATATGCGGTTCTAAGCAGAAAAGCTTTTGTAGACTAAAGCGCTATACGGATCGGTCTGTTAGAAGCTTATGCGGATCAATCGAACATATGCGGTTGTGGCACTGAAGCGCTATACGGATCAGTCTATTAGAAGTGTATGCGGATCAATCAAACATATGCGGTTAGAAGTTTATGCGGCTCCGTTCAAGGGAGACTTCATGCGGTCCAAAACTTTCTCATGCGGCTCAAACATAGGGTATCTCCTATGCGGCTCGGATATGAGAGGGTCATGCAGCCCATACAGCATACGCGGCTCTATCATAGCCGAATTTGGGTGAAGACTTGTGCATGAATATGCAACAGAGCCATGGGTTCTTAGGATTCATAGTATCCAAATACAACCCTTACCATTAAAGGAAGGATGGACATCAGGGTGCACTTCGGGAACAATGGCTGACGAGGAAGCCGCCTTCTTGCCCTTTGCAGCAGCGGATGCGACCTTAGAGGATTTGGGGGCCATGACCGACGATCGGAGAAGAGAAATGAGGAAAGAAAGACAAGACAGCAATAGTTGGACGAAGGAGAAAGTAAAGAAATCCCCCCGATCGTACTCATCTATATTTATAAACAAAAGTGAAGCGTTTCGATCCCCGTGCATACACGAAGACCGACTCTTCGGTCATCAAGGTAAGCCGCCGAAAATGAAGACCAAGCTCCTCGGATCCCGTACCAAAAAGTGGCCTTTAAAGCTGACAGCAAATCAAACAGCATTTAATGCAAAAGATTGCCATACGTGGCAATGATGACGTGACCGAAAGTCCCCTGCGGCTAAGCCCTCCATGCGGCTTAAACATCCATGCGGCCAGGACTTCATATGCGGCCAGAAGAATACAACCATGCTTCTTATTCAAAGTATTTCAATTTTGCAAAATTGAAAACTTTGAAGGGGGTCTTGTAGAAGCATGGAAAATATTAAAGAAAGATCCATGCGGCCAGGAAACTCCATGCGGCTCAGGAAGCCCATGCGGTTCACAGATTCATGCGGCACGAGGGGCTATGCGGCTTAAGACGTCCTATGCGGCTCAGAACAGGAGACACGTGGCTTGGAAAAAACAGTTCTCCCCTCCTGCATTAATTACTGTGACGGCTGACAACTCTGAAAAAGTGGTAGCCCTGACACAAAAGACGTAATTATGGCTCTGTCATAATGACAGACCCCTAGGGAAGTGAAGGAGATCTCTGACAAAATCTCCCGAAATCCAAAAAATGCCACGTGGCCCTGACACGTGGACGAACATATGCGGCTCGAGCGAAGACTCCCCATGGGTTCAGTTTGAAGCGGCCTTATGTGGCTCAGGCAGAAACAATCTCATGCGGCTCGAACGAAGACCCCTCATGCGGCTCGCAAGGATCATCTCCATGCGGCTTATTACCCATTATGCGGCTCAAGTTATCATATAGTTCGAAGGTTCGGGGTGCCACTCCCCAAGCAGACCCGACACGTGGCCAGTCTTATGCGGCTCAATCCTTATACGACTCCATCCTTATGCGGCTCAACCCTCCTCAACGGTTCTCAGGACACGTGTCATAAAGCCAATCAATTTTCCAGATTTACTGCAATCAAAGATTGGGTCAAATCCCAATAATCTGGGACACATGGCAGGAGAATGAATTAAATTTATTCATTCAGATTCGCAGACATCATCAAATCATCACTACGGAGATTTATTCCAATCAGTATTAATTACTGATAGGATTTGGTACAATCCATACTAAATGGCCCAGATTTATTACGCCCAAGATTAATGGCCAAGATTGATTGATCGATAGGCCACCGCCGCTTTAAGGGATAATTATTGTGAACCCTAATGAGGTCCCTCCATTCCTATAAATAGCAGGGTGTCATTCCCTTGCGAGAGAGATACACAGAGAGATATACGCACACAAAGAGAGGCGCATACACAGACAAGAAGGAGCACTTTTCGAGATCAGAGAGAGCACCAGAGTACTTGGAGAAAAGAGCAGAGAGAGAGAGCAAAGAGAGCATTTCCTCAACGCTGAGCAATCTTCTGGAGCCAATGCTGCATACCGATCGTACAAGGAGTAAGGCAGAGCTGCCGTCGCTTTTTCGAGCCTCTACCGTCACCTCCCAGAATCTAAATAAACAATTGTACTTAGATTGCTGTACCTAGGCTTTCGTCCCTAGGCTTTCTTTATACAAGCGAGTTTGTAACGTGAAGTAAAAGTCCAGTCCTCCGATAATTGTTCTGCTCTTTTATATTTCATGGCAAACACCTACGACGTGCTAGAACATGCCTACGACGCGCTAGAACGTGCCTACGATACGCTAGAAACTGAGGCAGGGACACGCCCTTGATATTGAATGTTTCCAAGAATCACGTTATGTTATTACACATGAATTATTGACTAACTTGGTTTACTTTGGACAGGGAAGTCCGGACGGTAAGTATGGGTAAGTCGTGCATGAATTTCCATGCGACACTTGAATTTGGCAACACGGGATAGGTTACGACATATGCTATGAAACTGATCCTAAGGCAAGAATAGAAAGACAATGAATGATAGACAGTGCACAAAAGTAAATAAAACGTGTTTGGTAATGATAGCATTGTGGGCGAGCTAGCCTCCCCACCAGTGCATAATAATGTACTGATAACCCCACAGTCTGCTTGCATGAAGCAGGTAACGTCGGCGGGTGCGGAGCTTTCCTCGAACGTGCTAAGACGCGAAGCTATCTCTGGGGCCTTGGAACGTTGCAGAAGCTGAAGTACCCTATACAGGACACAATGTATCGGAACATCGCCATGAATCATTCCATCTTGTAAGCCACTTGGCACGCCTTTTATGTTTCAGAGAGAGAGAGCTTGAGCGACTTGTAATATCGGCCTAGCGCCGCTTGTAAACTTCTTGAATATCAATAAAAGAGTTCGAATTCGCTTCTACTTGTGTTTATTTACTTTCCGCTGCAATGGGGACACTCTGTGCGACTCTGTGGCCTAGCCCAAATCGGCCGTTTCTGGACTTGGCCTTGCACGGGCGCAACCTAGGCCCGTGCGGCATCACGCCTTAGCGAGGACGATCGCTCCTACGGGAGCGGGGTGTGACAAGGGCCGGAGGAGAGTGAGGGGCGGAGGGGAGGGAGAGGGCTCTGGTCTCCGACGTCGGGGCCTGCGCGGGCTCGGGCAGAGAGGAGGGCCGGAGGAGCGGGAGGGGGCTCCGGTCACTGACCGGTGGCTGTCCGGAGTCGCTCCTTTGCTGGGTTCTTCGAGGAACTTGGAGGAAGAACCGAGAAAGAACTTGGCCGAATAATTTTTTTTTTTTCCTTCCCAAAAACGTTTCCTCTTTGACCGAGTGTTGGTCTATTCCCAAGGCACCAATTTTGGTTTAAATTGGTTAAATTTTCGATAAAATGTATGGACTTTTAATTTTTAAACACATAAATTTTCTAATTATTTATATAAAAGCCTTAAAAAAAATTTAATCCATACACCAAAAAAATTATGTCAATTTTATTTTGTATTTTAGAAAATTATAAAGTCCTAATTTTTTTTTGTGGTAAGCTCACCTAGGTTTACCAAATCTCCAACCAACATCCACTTTCAACAACCATCCAAATAATCGAACCCATTTTTTTTTCACTTTCAACAATCATCCAAACATTAAAAGTCATTATTCTCACTTGCGGTAGACAAAAAAAGACGTATCCAAACACATTTTGGAAAGTCATACATACTACAAATGCGATACAAGTCAATATGTTGCAAGTGCAACTTTTATACTTTCGAAAAGTTGTCGTTATCCAAACAGCCCCTTTACTCCTTGCATTGAAAACCCATTTTATAGGATAAGAGCTGGATTAAGGGTGAGCGGTACAATTTTTTTAAATTCCACTTGAAATGTATGCATAGTGACAAATAGCCTCAACATGGTGTCACAAACCCATGTTCAATTCCTCTCGAGTACATTTAATATTTAAATAGTAATCTATGTTGCATGCATGAATCCAATTGATTTCGACTTGCAAGAATATGTTAAAGCTATATAAATATTAAAATAAATAACCTTCAAGTGTATCATTCTAGAGTTTCGGTGTACAGAGTCGCAGAGACTTTGACATTAATTCTTATGATCCTGCTTTATCAAAGTAACAAGACATTTAAATGGCAGACAAGATGCATGTGATCGATAGAGATACAGAATAAGCAGAAATAAGCAGATGGATACATAGAAGATGGATATATAGAGTAAATAACTCCAATAAATAATTTTACTAATCTTATTCTTCCCTTCCCAAAGGATAGTAAAGGAACAGATTTTGCATAAACACCTCATCTAATTGGGTGCTGCTAGGTTGTCCTTACGCGGGACTATCCCGCACCCGTGTGGCAGACAACCATTGCCTCTCCCGTCTGTGGTGGGCCCAGGTTACCGAAGGTGTATGTGTAATGGCTGTCCGCCACGCGGACGCGAACCAGCCCCGTTGATAGACAAATTTGACTTTCCACTTCTAATTACAATGGCCAAAGAATTTCCTTTTTATAGCCACCAAAGGTCCAAAGGTTAAATGTAAGGTAAATATTTGTCTTGCCTCTTTACAAAGATCCTAATTCCTAATCCTAGGATTAATATCTACAGTGGAGTCATAAATAAATAAACTGGAAATTGCTGAGAAACCCAATTTCGGGGTTGGTTTGTATGAAAAATTTACCCGCAAGATGGATATTATGAAATACCCAGAATTATATATTTCCACGTTAAATATTCCAAGATTCCCTTTAGATGCTCTGTATTTACAAAATTGTCATCTTTATAATACCATAACTACCCTTCGCACAAACTCAGATTTGGAATGCGATTTTCGTCTTCTTCTTCACGAGAGATCTGAATTCTATTGCTCTCATCTTCAGCAGAGATCGTAAAGATCGTTCGTAGTTCACTGTGCTTTTCTTCAGTCGAACTCCGATCATCGCTCATCATCATCATCATCATCATCATCATCATCATCATCGTGGAGAGATTTGTAGTTTCCGACGATTATGTCAATTGTGGAGAGAAGATCTTCTTCTTCTTTTCCATAAGAGTTAGCATCGTTTTGAAAGAAGAACGAAAACTCTTGAATTTTTGCTCCTAACAAATTTTTTTCACAAAAAAAAACAAAAAAAATAGGTTTTATGTTACTGTCGACTGTTCTCCATCATTCTCTGTGTTAAAATCACGGAGAATGACCATTCTCCGTGCCAAAACTACGGAGAATGGCCTTATCCATGTCAAAATGACGGAGAATGGCCATTCTCCGTGTCAAAATAACGAAGAATGACCATTCTCCGTGCTAAAACCACGGAGAATGGCCATTCTCCGTGTCAAAATGACGGAGAATGGCCATTCTCCGTCATTTTAACACGGAGAATAGCTATTCTTGGTCAATTTAACAAGGAGAATGACCATTCTCCGTGGTTTTAGCACGGAGAATGGCCATTCTCCTTGTTAAATTGACGGAGAATGGCATTCTCCGACACTCTAACACGGAGAATGACTATTCTTTGTCAATTTAACAAGGAGAATGGTCATTCTTAGCACAGAGAATGACCATTCTCTGTGATATTACCACGGAGAATGATCATTCTCCTGCATTTTATGGCCAGTTGAAACTTTGAAGGGCCATAACTTTTGACTGAGAGGTCAAAATGAGGCCCGATTTGTCGCAAAAGGAGTGTATTTCCGAGGAGCCGGAGATTAACAGTTTCTTTGTTAGTCGGCCTTCCAAAATTTTAGAATTGCGAAAAAAATAATGTTTGGACCTCCGTTTTAACAGTTTTACCGTTTGTCGACCTTTTCGAAATTTTTCGACGAGTTTTTGAAGTAAGGTTTGAAAATTTTCGAGAAGAAAACCTAGATTCGAAAGTGAGCAGTGTATGGAAGAAGATGAAGTATCGAAAAGTTTTTTTAAGAGTAGTTTCGTGGGTGTTTTCAATAAATTAGAAAGAAGGGCAAAAAGGTCATTCGGAACCTCCTTTATATATTTTTTGCTATTTTGGGCACGCGATGAAATGTTATTGTGTGGTGGATTTTTCATAAAACTTATTCGTTTTTTGGACATTTCATAAATTTTCCCATAAATAAAATATGAACAAAAATTAACAAGAAAATTGTCCCAAATACTAATTCCTAAAAATGTATCAGTACTTTACCTCTCTCAAATAAAATAAATAAATAAGTAAAATATCGTATTTTTGGGATAATATTGGAATTTGATTAATCTTTTCTTGCGGATACCTTGCTATAATTTTCATTATTCTTAATTTTCTTCTGTTTTGTTCCTCTTTGAAAGAGGCTCAGTGAATTCTAATTATTGTGCTTAATAATTCGAAAATGTTGGCCATAACTCGGATTGGAATAATTTCTACCACTACACCTCGCCAATGTCTTTCCTCTGTTCTCTGACATTGTGTAATTGTGATAGTTAGGATTAATTTTGTTTAATGCTTACTGTTATATATATCCACCAATTATGTTTTTCTTACTAGTTGAGGCTGGCTAGAACTAGCGCATTTGGGTATATGCAAGGTAAAGGTACTTTACTAAACTTAGGCGTTTGGTACATGGAATTTTGTTTATTTTTGTACAAATTTTGGATGAAAAACCTACTCCATGTTTAATTTATTTTATAAAAAAATAATTCCGGAAGTTGCAAATATTCAGATAAATTGTTTATCCATGACACATAGAAATCCTATCCCTTAATAGTTAGTGGGCATTTTTTTTTGTCCGGACAAATTATTTTTATTTTTGCTGTTTATTCTATTTCTTTTTTTTTGTTCTTTTTCTGGTTTTTTTTATCAATTTTTTTTTGTCTATTTATTTTTTCTTTCTGTTTTTTTTTTCTTTCATGTTTTTTTTATTATTTTTTGGTTTTTTCTGTTTTTAAACATTTTTCATTATTTTAAGAATGATTTTTTTTCATCTTTTCAATATTTTGTGTTTTTTGGTTTTTTTTCCTCAGTTTTTTTTATTCTTTTTTCTATTTTCACTTTTTTTTTATCATTTTTTTCGAAAAATATTTATATACTCACCAAAAATGAAAATATAATTTTTCAGAAAATATAATTTTTTGGCTATATACAATTTCACTTACTAACCGTTCCCTTAAAGTATTCTTGTTCTTTTGTGTCTCCCTTCTTGAATGTGATGATTTACTATGCTGTAATTGTCTTTTGTGTCGAAACTCAATTGTTGCTTTGACTTTTGAATATATTTTTCATAAATCGTAGGTGGAGTCCAAAAACTTTACTTGCGGAACTGCCGTTGCGGTTAGCTACTAATACTAGTTCTACCAGTAATCAATTTCGGTGTGCACGAGATTAAGACATGAACATGTGTCGTAACCATTAGTAAAGATTTGGAACTCCACTTGATGTGTACGAAATTTTATGTTGAATAAAGAAGCTAGATCCTTCCTGATTTTGGTTTAGAAAAATATTGCACATTTACTGGTGAAATATCACTATCCCAATAACTTAAATAAAACTGTACCTACCATGGTGTAACAAGACCTGTCAAATTTATTAGTGATGAGAAAATTCAACAGCACTATGCAATACTCTATACAAAATTATACAAACATATATTATTAATAGTGAAGATGCCATCCCCTCTTGTTGAGAGGATATTGAATGAGCAACATGATATAACCAACATTATGCCATGGGGGTGGACCCATACAATTCACTGCCCACCCCTCAACTAAAAGTCAGATCCATCTTAAAAAAAAAAAATTGTGACTGGCAGCAAATATCAGTTACAAGGTTTAATGACATCCCCAATTATGGAGCCATAATAATGCTAATGGTCCTCACCCTCTCATGTTGTTCCATCTCTGATACCTTTCTTTTATTCCTGGATTGAGTATGACAAACGATATTATCAAGGAGACAATTTCTTTTTATTTACTTTGGTTCATCCCCCACAAGTACATGTAGATGTATTGCCCCTTCTATACGTATTTGCCTATACCAATAAAAACAACAATAATGTGTGTACTTTGTTATTTGCGACATTGTTAGAGATGAATTTTATTTTTCTAGAGTTTTGGTACGGTGGCAGGAACCTTTACATGGTATCTTAGCAACTGAGATTTGTATCTCCTCTAGCATGCATTTAGAAACTTAAAAAGCTATAAATATAAATATATAATTTTCAACCCTAGCAATTGTTGTCCAATGCGATGTGATTAGGATGAGAGTTGATCCGTCATGAAGAATGATACTGAACTTCACCCATATGAATTAAAATAATTTTTTTTATCAAGTTCATGATCAATCTCATATATCTATAGTCTATACCTTGTCCTCCCACTTTTTATCTGATGTGAACTAAACTTTCAATACAACTTCCTTTATGTCATCCGCAAATTTAAGCATGTAGCAAGATACAAGCTACAAGCCAACAACTACAACTCTAGAGTTTTTCTGACAAGATAGTCCCTTAACCATCGCTAAAACTGTGAAGTACCAAGAGCTTTAAAAAGAATAATGCTATTTGTCCCTCCAAATTGTACCTCCAAACCGTCCCTTCTTACGTGACAGCTGACGTGACATGTTGATGTGGCAGCTAACATGGCAAATTTTAAAATTAAAATTAACATAAAATTAACATTAAAATTAATGTTAATATTAATATTAACATTAAAATTAATATTAACGTTAACATTAACAATAATATTAATATTAATATTAACATTAACATTAATATTAATATTAAAATCAATATTAACATTAATATTAACATTAATTAATATTAATATTAAATAATATTAATATTAACATTAACATTAAATTAACATTAATATTAACATTAAATTAACATGGACAAATTTGGGTAATTAATTTTTTGGGTTAAAATTTGCCATGTCATCGGCCATGTCAGATAACACATAATATTATTTAACATGACATGTTAGCGGCCACATAAGGAGGGATGTATTGGAGGTACGAATAGCATTACTCCTTTAAAAAGATGCAATTTATATATGTATAATTTTCCTTTTCCAAAGAAAGATACATCTATGACCTCTCGAATGATTTGATACATGATTTGGTAAAACATAAATTGCCTGATACTTCTGGTTATAAATAGAGGGAAACTTTTGATTATATATTCAAGACTTTTGTCAGTTATGATTATGTACAATGAACAAGAAGCTCAACAAACAAAACTGTACAAGAAAAAATGAGATGGAGAGGGATGGTTGAGAACCTGAAAGCCTAGCATTTGGAGCTTTCCTATTATATATAAAACAAGAAGAAAATACAGGTAGAACTGAATGTTGCAATAATAACTTATTTGGTAATTTATATTGCAGTACACATTGTTAATTGTGATTAACCTTTTGGTATGACCATAAGTTACGTTACATTCCATTCTAGAGAGCAACAATTCAAGAGTCAATAGGTTTTATAAAAATTCGGCAGAAGAGGAGGTCAAGGAATTGGCTATAAGCTTAGGAATGGCACCAAGTGGAACCTGATATCTTGATATTGATTGTAACGCAAAAGACAAAGATATAACAGCCTGATTAGGAATATTGCAAAAGTTAAGTGTTTGACATTGGAATTTCAAGTTGAAATCCCACATCAATACGATTTCACAATTAATTGTTTCTGGTTTCAGAAACTACAATATGCTACATGCGCGTAATAATATATATAGAAATGCAGGCGGGCAACTTCTTAGAGGGACCACGGCCGCTTACGCCAAGGAAGTTTGAGGCAATAAAATGTTCGTTTTGTCCAAATGTACTGGGTCGCATGCGTGCTACACTAATGTATTCAACAAGTCTATAGATTTGGCGGACAGGTCCGGATAATCTTTGAAAAATTCATCGTGATAGGGATAGATCATTGCAATTGTTGATCTTCAACGAAAAATTTCTAGCAAGTGCAAGTCATCAGCTCGTGTTGACTATGTTTCTGGCCTTTGTACACACCGTCCGTCGCTCCTACCGATTGAATGATCCAATAAAATGTTCGGATTGCACCGACGGGGACATTTGCCGTCCATGACATTGTGAGAAGTCCATTGAACCCTTATATGTTATTTCCGGAGCTTGATCAAAGATGGTAGACTCGATGTCGAGATCAGAGGTTCAACAAACGTTCACCTTCTGATTATTCTCGAGATCCAAGAGGAATCTATAATATGAATCTGATTACAAAAGCAACAATAATCAGAAAGAAAATCTCACGTTCTTCCTTGCAATCGCAGTTGCAGACGGACAGAACTGAGTTACAACTCAGATGAAGGAGAAGAAAGAAGAAAGAAGAAAGAGGAAAGGTTCTTGCTGGGGTGATTAAGATCACCGTTGCTCAAAGCAAGATTCGCCCCACCACGATCTACTTCCAGGAACCAGCAAGTTCACGAAGAACTTCTGGAACGCTCGTAAGTCAAAATTTGAGACTTGAACGGACTTTCTGGACTTTACAGACTCCCTTAACTCTCTTCTTGATGCATCTTTCAAAGGAGGCCAAGGGGCTCTATTTATAGAGTGGAGTTGAGAGTTCACCTCTTCTCCTATCCGATGTGGGACTAAAATACCAATACTCAAAAATAGAGTTTGATATTTTAGATCATCCCACAATCAACATAGAAGTGTGCCAGTCCACGCCTACCTCCCGAACACTCCCGTGCATGCACGAGATATCCTGGAGTCCGTGTCCGAGTCCGAGTCCGCACAACAAAAATCAACTTGCATCCTTGTTGGATTTAATTCTTTTTTCTTCTAGGAAAATACTCCCACATGGCACAAACTTGTGCCCCACTATACCTCATGTGCATACCTCAACGCAAACAATAAATTATATTGAGATACTCACCATTTGGTGTAGCCGATGTGGGACTATCTTTTCTAGTCCAAAGGCAAAAATACCAACAATCTCCCACATATCTCAATATATGGGTTGAGCGTTCACCACAGTGACTGTCCATCATGCATTAGGAGAGATGTCGCTATGACTTAAATCTTCCCGTATAGGTTAAATAACAGCATGATACAAGAATGGACTAAGCCTTGAATTCTGCATCATAACTGTAATTCTTCCTACTCACATAATGACATCAACTGTGCTTCTGGCTGCACATTGAAGGCATTGTGCCAGCCTGGTTTCAGTATATAATTTTTGGACGTCTACAAGTTTACCCTCAAGAGACGGCCTGATATCTCTGTCCATACACTATAGGTGAGTTCTTTATAAAGAGTCATGGCATGAAGCATTGCGCTTCTTTGCGGTGCTACGCCGCTATGACATGGCTTAAAGCCGAGGCTTTATCCCACCTGGGTACCTCATCGTAGTGTCATACTACTGTAGCATGAGGTCACAGGCCTCTTTGTAGTGCCAAACTACCCAGCATGAAGCCTTGCGCTTCCGTACGGTGTTACGCCGCTATGACATGGCTTGCGAAGCCGAGGCTTTACCCTACCTGGTACCTCTTCGTGGTGTCATGCCACTGTAACATGAGGACATCGTCCTCTTTGTAGTGCTGTCTACCTTTCTTTATTACGATTATCATACAGCATTAGGCTCCCTTTCTATTTGCGGTGCTACTCCGCTGTGACTTGGCTTGCAAAGCCGAGGCATTACCCCTACCTGGAAACCTCATGGTGAA
Organism: Iris pallida; assembly: GCA_029216955.1. NCBI lineage: Eukaryota > Viridiplantae > Streptophyta > Magnoliopsida > Asparagales > Iridaceae > Iris > Iris pallida. The sequence goes on from JANAVB010005552.1 coordinate 31,608, forward strand.
GTCACCTCACTGTAGCATGGAGTTACACTCCTTGTAGTGCTGCACTACCGTGCTTCCTGTAAAGCACTCCAGGCATTCACTCTGCCTGAGAACTCATTAAGGCATTTAAGCCAACCTTCCTACAGGATCCGTTTTCTGCAGAAAACAACAGTAGACAACAGTAGTTGTAGGTCCGTAACCTCTCCATGTCACAGAGGACAAGTATCCACCGTTCCTGATATTCTTCTGGTTAATAGTCCTCCCTTGCACCAAAAGCTAGATGCCTAGTTGATTTTTCTTTAAACTAATAGCATAAAACTTTATGGTAGAATTATAATAACACAATATCAGAATGCCTTCAAGTCCATTTTACAAGCTGTGTCATCGACCAGATGGCGCTTGAGGTCCTTGGTGAACGGATTCTCCAGGTTCTTCTGACTCCAAACATCAATCACTGCAATGATACCTCTCTTGATGAGATCGTTCACTGCCCTGTGCTTCAACCGCACAGTTCTTTTCTTCCCGTTGAAGAGATCATTCGATGCCACCGCTGCAGTCGCTTGGTTGTCGCAGTATATCGAAATTGTCGGTATCTGCGCCCCAACTCTGGAAGATCATACATGAGCTCCCGAAGCCACTCTGCTTCATCTGTTACCGTATCAAGTGCAAAGAACTCAGATTCTATAGATGATCGCGAGAGCATAGTCTGCTTCTTCGACTTCCACCATAAAGCAGCTCCATCCATAGAGAATATGAATCCCCCTGTGGACCTCTCGCTCTCTAATTCTGAGCACCAACTGGCATCACTGAAGCCTTCCACTACAGGCGGATCTCCGCTGTAGTACAGTGCATATGCCTGAGTCTTCTTGAGATATCTCATAACCCGTTTCACAGCTTTTCAGTGCTCAATGCCTGGATTGCTCGTAAAACGACTCAGCATTCCCACGATGAAAGCTATGTCAGGCCTTGTGGCAGTAGTGGCATACATCTAACTCCCGATTATGCTTGCATACTCCAGCTGCCTGACGCTTTCCTTCGAGTTTGGCTCCAGCTTCTGATCACTCCGGTACGACGTATCAATTAAAGGAAGATCATGATACCCGTATCGAGTGAGCATCTTCTCAATGTAATGAGATTGTGACAGTGCTAATCCAGTGTCTGTCCGGATGATCTTGAGTCCCAAGATAACATCAGCATCCTCCAAGTCCTTCATACTGAACTTCGTCGAGAGGAACTTCTTTGTCTCCGTGACACAGCTTATATCCGTACCTAGGATTAGCATGTCGTCCACGTATAGACAAACGATGACTCCTCTTTCGTCAGCAAATTTCGTATAGACACACTTGTCTGTTTCACTGACCCTGTAGCCATTTGACCTTATGACTTTGTCAAACTTCTCATGCCATATTTTGGGAGCTTGCTTTAAACCGTACAAAGATTTTACCAACTTACAGACTTTGTCTTCAAGACCTTTGACGACAAACCCTTCTGGTTGTTGCATGTAGATCTCTTCGGTCAGCTCGCCATTCAAGAATGCTATTTTCATATCCATCTGATGTATCACCATTTTATGTATCGCTGCGAGAGCAATCAACATTCTGATGGTGGTTATCCAGGCTACTGGAGCATACATGTCAAAGTAGTCGGACCCCTGCTTCTGAGAAAACCCCTTTGCCACTAGCCTGGCCTTGAACTTGTCAATGGTTCCATCATCTTTCATCTTCTTCTTGAAGATCCACTTACATCCGATAGGTTTTGCTCCTTCAGGTAGATCAACCAACACCCAAGTGTTATTGGAGGTAATTGATTCAATTTCATTGTCTATCGCCTCCTTCCAGAAAATAGCATCTCTGGTCTTCATCGCCTCATCATAGGTAAGCGGATCTGCTTCCACATGATAGGTGACGAAGTCATCTCCGAAGTTCTTCGGTCTCCTCGTTCGCTTCGACGACGGCTCAGCGAGTTCTGGTTCAATCGTTGTCTCCTTAGTAGCAACTTTATCTTGGACAACTGGCTCATTGAAGATCTCAGTCACCTTTGCACCTTCATCATTCTCCGGAATGTCCATTAGAACTATGTTATTGTGCCTTATAAACTTGTCTTCAAAATATTCAGTATCGCAAGATTCGATGATATGATTTGACTCAATATCAAGAAATCACCGAGCATCACTCTTCTCGGCATACCCCAAGAAGATCGTCTTCGTAGTCCTTATCCCCAGCTTCTGAATCTTCAGATCTGGGAGCTTCACATAAGCCAGACACCCCCACACTCGAAGTTAGGTCTGACTTTGAATCAGAGTTTATGAGGAGTTACGTTCGAAGTTGCATACGGCACTCTATTTAGAATAAAAGTGGCCGTCAATGCAGCTTCTCCCCAGTATCATTTTGGAAGACCTGCAGTTAGCAGCATTGAGTTCATCATTTCTGTCAACGTTCTGTTCTTCCTCTCTGCTACTCCGTTAGATTGAGAAGAATACGGAGCAGTAGTCTCGTTTATGATTCCATGTTCTTTGCAGAACAATGTGAATTCATGAGATCGATACTCTTCGCCTCGATCACTTCTTAGCCTCTTGAGTTGTTGTCCAGTTTGCCGTTCAGCCTCGGCCCTGAACTCCTTGAACTTCTCGAACGCTTTGTCTTTAGACTTGAGCAAGTAGACGAATTCGTACTTTGAGAAGTCATCGATGAAGGTTATAAAATACTTCATTCCGGCTTTTATAGAGAATTGCTTGAAGTCACAGATATCGGAGTGCACCAACTCCAGAAGATCTGTGCTTCGATTGACCCGATGAAAGAATTTTCTTGCGATCTTTGTCTGAGCACATACTTCACACTTCTCTACCTTACCCCCACATTTGGAGATAAGTCCTAGACTGAATATTTTGTTAATTCTTTTACAGTGAACATGTCCTAGCCTGTTATGCCACAACTCAAGAGAATAATCAGAACGAGTGATTGCATTGATTACATTTGACTGGTTTACAAGCTGAATTTTGAACATTCCTTCAGTTTGAAAAGCTTTTTCCGAAGTATGTTCCCTTCTTGGACATCACCAGCTGGCCAGCATTGATGTCCATCCTCAAGCCTGCGTTGCTAAGCAGGCTTCCAGAGATCATGTTCTTTGCAATCACCGGAACGTGCTTCACACCTTGAAACGTCAGAGTGTTCCCGGATGTGAGTTTCAGCTCCATAGTTCCGACCCCCAGAACTTCAGCTTGGGCTTGTTTTGCCATGATAACTTTTTCAAAAATTGGCTGGTATGTGACGAACCATTCCTTGCCAGAGCAGACATGGCAGGTCGCACCTGTGTCTATCCACCAGTCAGAGTCAGCCCCTAAAGCTGTGACCTGAGCAACCATAGCAACAATGTTAGAAACCATGGAAACCTTGCTAGGCTCACCTTGCTCAGCATGTTTGGGCTTGGATTTGCATTCACTCTTATAGTGGCCCTTCTTTCCACAGTTGTTTCCACAGTTGAAGCAAGTCACGTGGGACT
>JANAVB010005553.1:0-24911 GCA_029216955.1 Iris pallida
TATATTATATTATATATATATATATATAGATATATATATATATATATATATATATATATATATATATAGCTAGAATCTTTATACCATTGATTTAAAAAATTGATTGGCTTTTTGAGATTTGGTATTATGATTTATTGGATTATAGTTACACATCTTTGCACAAGTATAAAAATTGATTTGCTTTTCGAGTTGTGATATTTATGGGTTTTGGGTGATAGATATACATATTTGAACAAATATAAAATTTATTTGATTTTCGAGTTTTGATGTTTATGATTATTTTATATTATAGTTATACACCTCCGAACAGTTATAAATTTGAATTGAGAATGATCTTAGCTTTAAAAAAATGGTCATAGGAATTACTTAAATTTGAGTTGTACAACTTACGATTTTCGTGTTTAGTAAATTTTAAATTTTAAGTGGAAGTAATGATGGCAAATTTTGGTTTAAATATTTGAAAGTTATGAAAACAATTTTTGAGAATTTTTTTTATTTTAAATTGTGTCATATGATGAGGATTTACAGATCTATTTAGATTTAAAAAAAAAAAGGATTTTGACTTATAAGATTATTTGAAAAAAAAATTAGTTTAATGTGGGATTGCTAATATAAATTTTGGAGAATTTCGAAGGATGTGATGAAATTTTTTTTTTTGATTGATTACAGGAAGTTACCATTTAAAAGTTGTGATTTGTTGGAATAACTTAGCATGAATAGAAGTTAAAATTTATGAGAGCATGGAGCTTAAATTTTTATTATTGCTTTTAAATGCTAAGAGTTTTATTATGTGTTATTTGAAAATTTTAGAGTGCTAAATTTTATTGATTGTGAAATTTTATGAATTCGTAAATTATGAACTCTTGAGTTAAATAGTTGAATTTAAACGTTAATTTTGGAAAAGGTTAGTAGTAACGTGATAAAATTTTGCTTTGAGACTATGAGAGTGATTTAAATTTTATGATTAATTTGAACTGCTTGGAGTGAATACAAATTTTGGTGGTTTATTTTTGAAGGTTTATTTTTAAAACTTTTGGAGGATACTTGAGTTAAATTTTAATGGTAGGCCCAAGATAACCCTACTGAGTATTCCACACTAATTGCCACGTCACTCATGACCATGATAGTAGTATATACACAAGTGTTGTTAGTCATCTACCCAGCTATGTGACTGTATTTCTACCTTGACTACTCGACCTTCCTTCAATTCTAGATCTTTTAATTGCGACCTTCTAACCCATTTGCATTTGAATAATGAGTTAATGGTTCCTTAACTGTATTCATCTAGGAGACTATCTTCTCTCCGAAATTGTGTTCCTAAATTATTTTACTGGATTCTTTAATTAATTTTATTTCACGCTTTAACTTGATCTTCTTTATTTTGTGCATTAATTATCACCTCGTGAACTCCCACTTCCTATTTAGATCTTTTGGCGTCCCTTATCGTGACTTGGATATTTGGAGCACAACACTAGACTTTTTCTTCCAACAAATTCATGTGTAAGCCCAGACAATGTAGGAACGATATAGTAAAGCGTAATACTCTAGAGGGGGGGTGAATAGAGTTGGCAGCGGAATAATGCTAATTAAAAAAGTTAGCAACACAATCACAGTATAAATCACAGATGAAATAAAGTAAAGGCAGAGTTCAGAAAGCAAACGCAAAGACAGCGATGTATACTGGTATCCCTCTGTTGAGGACTAATCCAGTCGGTAGAACTCTTGCTACCAGTTTGAAATCCATATAGAAAAAACCGCAAGTTTTCTTACGAAGTCCTTGCAACTTCTACAACGCGAGCTTTGAAGAAGAACTCGTCCAACTTCAAATATGAAGAGGTATTCTTCAATCAAGCCTTCTGATTACAATCTCTCAGAAACTTCTAGACCGTACCGCACTGGCAAATCGACTAGAGGATTGTAACTGGCTTGGGATCTGAAAATGAAAGCTCTAGAAAAACTCTTTGGAAGGCAGAAAGCTTTTTAGATAGAGAGAAGATTGAAAGTGAATGAGTGATTTGAAATGATCGAAATACTTCTCTATTTATAGGATTTCCAAAGGGAGAACTCTGTCAGAATTCGGGCAGAATTCGGGCAGAACTCTATGAGCAAATCTCGGTCAAATCCGCAACTGCAGGAGGACAAAGTTCCAGAGAATTCAAAATCAAAACGGCCACCAACCGAACTCTGGCCGAACTCTGGCCGAACTCTGGCCGAGTTCTGTCAGGGTTAGGTTAGGGTTTTTAAAATAGGTTTTGGTGATTTTGAAAACCTTTTTGTAAACAATTTGATAGGTCATTTTAAAAACATTTTGAACTATTTTGGGAATAGCCTATTTGCCAGTACGACTCGGTGTACAATGTATTCCTAGACTCAAATAAAGAGAAAATTACATTGCATAGGAAATACAGACTCAAGTAGGCAAACAGATCTTCAGTCTTGAACGAAGTGAATATCCAATCTTGCTTATGTCCAAGAAGCTGAGAATGTCCCAACAAGCTTTGTATATCCAGACAGAGTTTTGATCAATTATTAAAATCAGGTTGACCATATGACCAATGGGCCAACAATCTCCCCCATTTTGATAATTGACAAACTATGAATGATAAACAATAAGCTAGTTCGAAAAAATATCAAAAGGTGAAAATTGTTCATAACCTGTATTCAACTCAAAAAAATGTTAGATCATTTTAATTTTCTCCCCCTTTGTCACTTAGCAAAATAGTTGTACAAGAGAAGGCTCCCCTGCATGAAATGCAGAAGACTCCCCGCAATCAATGCATAAGTAACAAATAGTGAGAAAACAAAATAAAAGATACAGTAAATAATTAGAGATATAGCATTACAGGCATGTAATATTTCTACAAATTATCATCACAAGCATGTATTGCATAAAAAATCTCAGGCATGCTATTTCACAGACAGTTTAAAAATAAAAAGCAACATAAGAAAATAGTACTAAACAAAATGCTGAACTAAACTGAGATGTCATAAATGAAACATCATAAACATGTCCATGAAGATAAAAGAAATACTGATAGCAAACTACAAAGTACTAATCAAAAAGTAAATGAAAAAACTTGGAATGTCGGAGCGGAGCATTTCCAAGTATACAGTAGAATGTCACTAGTAATCAGATCAGATCTCATCATCACTATCCTCATCAATATCATCAGAGCACGGCCAGCATGACCGGAAGTAAAGTACCAGCACCAGAAGTACCAGCGCCAGTAGGATGAGTAGGGGCGCAAGCATAGAACTCGCCAACATAATCTCGAGGAGCACGATACCAATCATAGGCGTTACCGGAAGTAGGCTGGAAGTAGGCATGGACAGCCTCATCCTCACAGCGGTAACCCAAAAAAAGCTGGATCTCGAGGGATGGAAGCGGCTGAATAACCAGTCTGAGCAAACCGTAGATCAGCCAAGGAGTTTGCCATCGCCTGGTAACGGGTGACATCGCGGAACTCACGCTCGCGAGCCATGTCCGTCATCGAGACGTGCAAAGCAGATAGGTGCTGATGTATGCCCTCAAAAGTCATGGCATACGGCTGATGTGGTGGAGATGGTGCAGTAGGTAGGAGGAGGAGCAGGAGGTGTAGCTGAAGCAGTCCGGCTGCGACGAGAAAGCTGGAGTAACTTGGACTCAGAGTCCTGAGTACAAGTCGATAGATCGATGTCGAAGCGCTGAAAGATACGAGGGAGAATCATCGCGTAAGAGAGATTTCGATCTCTTGCACGACAACGTCACATCATCTGAATAATAGTCTTGGGACGGAAAAAGGAATCCCCTTGATAAGATGATACATAGCGGACAGCTCAAGCGAAGTCACATCATCCTTGGAAGTGGATTTTGGAAGTAGAGTAGAGTAGATGATGCGATGCAATTCGTAGTTAAACAAGTTAAGGTTGTTAGCCTTAAACTTTCCAGAACGTACTCTGTCAGGTGCACAAAGTTCCGTTTTAAAACTCGTGAGTGTAGTGCCTTCGGAAAACTCGAATTCCGTGATATCAACTAGCGGTTCACCTTCATTGGGAATCCCAAGAATCTCCGCTAGGAGGACATCATTGAACTCAATATCTATGCCTCCAACACGTGTGCTCACGTCAAAAGTGTTAACTACGAGATTGCAATAGAACAATCTAATGGCATTAGTAGCAATTGGGAAGCACAGTTTAAAAAGCAAATGTAACCCTAATGCCTCAAATAAGTGACGATGGTCAGAAAATACCGTCCATTTAACCGGAGCGCCGCTGCATATGGATCGGGTGGAAAAGTCACCGTACCATAATAAAGCTTGATCGAGGGTTTGAAAGAAAAACCCATCGAAAGCACCGTCGCTCTTTTGGACTGGCGAAAACAAAGAATCCGTGTGAGGATTTGAAGAGGACCATTCCTCACTAGGAGTAGTCTTCTTCCTCTTAGACGGATTAAATCTAGGTGCCATTGAAATAAATAAGCACAAATTTGAAAGTGGAGAAAGAGAGAGTTATACCTCACAAAAATTAGATATGTTGTAGAGAAGGATGATCTCCGCACGATTCCAAAGTTTGGAAGGATTTCACCAAGTAGATAGGGAGCAATGGGTTGGTGAATACCTAGGGTTTGGAGGATTTTCGGGCGGCTGTAGTTGCTGGTTGGAAATATGGAAGCAATAGAAGAGAAGAAGCTCTCGGGTTGTGTATATATACACAGATACCCCCAACCGAACTCGGGCCGAATTCGGTCAGAGTTCTGGCCGAATTCGCCTAGGGTTCTTTCAAGTTGATTTTGCTACTTCTTTTTCATTGACTCGTTTCAAATATTTAATTCAAAGATTAGTTATTTTTAGCTTTCAAATAACATAATTAATAATATTTTATGAGTTAAATATCGTTACACAGCAGCTGTCTCAGATTAGCTGTAGGAGTACTGTCCCAGCTGGCGGAGGTTCACCGGGGAACTCTTAAATACCGCTTCGCTTCAACCGTAGTTGTGGTGACAGACAGACTCTTTATTAGCTTGTCTCTAACACCGTTTTTGCATAATGATATAAAACATAAAATAAAATCAATTAATATTATTGACGTCCAAAATTCCTAATTCTCGACGTAAATAATTGAAGCGATCTTCCGCTAGAGGTTTAGTGAAGATGTCAGCTAATTGATTATCAGTATCTATGTATACAAGGTTTATATCTCCATTTTGATGATGATCTCTAAGAAAATGATGCCGAACCTCGATATGTTTAGTACGAGAGTGACATACAGGATTCTTAGTCAAATTAATGGTGCTAGTGTTATCACAGAAAATGGGAATATGTGTGTAAAATAAATCAAAGTCTTCTAAGGTTTGTTTCATCCACAAAATCTGAGCACAACAACGTCCTGCGGCGATTGTACTCAGCCTCTGTTGTTGATAAGGCTACAGAATTTTGCTTTTTACTAAACCAAGAGACTAGAGCCTTGCCTAAGAAATGACATGTACCGCTAGTACTTTTTCTATCAACCTTGCATCCAGCAAAATCTGCATCCGAATAACCAATAAGGTCAAAGGATTTGGATTTGGGATACCACAAGCCGACAGAAGAAGTGCCTTTAAGGTATCGGAAGATACGCTTAACTGCGGACAGATGTGATTCCTTTGGGTTAGCTTGAAAACGTGCACACAAGCAAACACTAAACATTATATCTGGACGACTAGCAGTTAAGTAAAGTAAACTACCAATCATACCTCGATACTTACGTGTGTCGACTGGCTTGCCTTGTTCGTCAGAATCAAGCTTTGTTGAAGTTGCCATCGGAGTACCAATAGGTTTGACATTGTCCAGATCAAACTTCTTTAGCAAATCTTTTGTGTACTTGGCTTGATTAATGAACGTCCCATTGTCGGTTTGTTTGATTTGCAATCCGAGAAAGAATTTCAGCTCTCCATCATGCTCATCTCAAACTCATTCTGCATACACTTAGAGAATTCTTGACAAAGAGATTCATCAGTGGATCCAAATATGATATCATCAACATAGATCTGAATTAAAAGCAGCTTGCCATTAAAAGATTTAATAAAAAGTGTAGTGTCAACCTTTCCTTTTGTAAAACCGTTGTCAAGTAGAAAAGAGCTTAGACGATCATACCAAGCACGAGGGGCTTGTTTCAAACCGTATAAGGCTTTCTTCAACTTGAAAACATGGTCAGGATTTTTGAAATCCGTGAAACCCGGAGGTTGTGCTACAAAAACTTCTTCTTTTATAAATCCATTTAGAAAAGCACTTTTTTACATCCATTTGAAAAAGTTTGAAATCATGAAAACATGCAAATGCACATAACATACGAATGGATTCTAATCTCGCAACTGGGGGATAAGTCTCATCGTAGTCGATACCCTCTTATTGATTGTATCCTTGAGCTACGAGTCGAGCCTTGTTACGAGTTACTAAACCATCCTCATTCAGTTTGTTTCGGAATACCCAACGGGTGCCAATGACCGGATGATCAATAGGCTTGGGAACAAGTTCCCAAACTTGATTCCGTTCGAATTGGTTCAATTCCTCTTGCATGGCATCTATCCAGAAACTATCACTACATGCTTCATCAATAGATTTAGGTTCTAGCTGTGAAATAAATGCAACACTAGAAATAATATCTCTACTGGATGATCGAGTGCTTACTCCTTTGGTAATGTCACCAATTACCAAATCTTGTGGATGATCAGCTGTGAATTTTAACCTTTTTGGTAGACTCTGTAGGTAGCAGGTTCCTGGATCTCCTCTAGGGGGTTCAGCTTGTGCAGAGCATGGTTCAGGTTCAGCTGATGTTGAGCTTGATGTAGGCAGATCTTCATCACTGTCATCGAGTGTCATTTCGTTCATTTCATCAAAAGTGACGTTGATTGACTCTTCGATAATCATGGTACGTTTTTTGAAGACTCTGTATCCTTTGCTCTTGGCCGCATAACCTAAAAATATACCTTCATCGGCCTTTTCGTCAAACTTTTCCAAATTGTCTTTAGTATTAAGAATAAAGCACTTACAGCCAAATATCTTAAAATATGAAACTGAAGGAATTCTATCAAACCATAACTCAAATGGAGTCTTCTTCGATTTGGGTCAAATTAGAACTATATTGAGCACAAAGCAAGCTGTATTGACAGCTTCAGCCCAGAAGTATTTGGGTAGGCTAAATTGATTTAACATTACTCTGGCCATTTCGGTTAGAGTTCTGTTCTTACGTTCCACAACTCCATTTTGTTGTGGAGTTCTAGGGCAGGAGAACTCGTGTATAAAACCGTGTGTGTCACAAAATTGCTCGAAATCAGCATTCTCGAATTTGCCTTCATGATCGCTTCTAATACGAGTGATCATGTAACCTTTTTCATTTTGTACTTTCTTGCAAAAGGCGACAAATTCGGATAATGCGTCATTCTTGCATGTCAAGAAATATACCCACGTGTATCTAGAAAAATCATCTACAATTACAAATACATATAATTTACCTCCGAGGCTAGCAACTCTGCTAGGACCGAATAAATCCATGTGTAGCAATTGTAGAGGTCTAGTAGTACATACTGCGTTTACAGACTTGAATGTGGATCGGGTAGCCTTGTTCTTTTCGCATTGGCTGCATACCGAATCCTTCTTGAATATTATGTCCGGTAAACCGCGTACTAACTTCTTTGTGAATAATCTTGAAATTGTATCCATGTTTGCATGACCGAGTCTCATATGCCATAAATGACTCTCATCACTTTTGGCCATTAAGCATCTACCTGAAATGTTAGCTTCTTCCAATAGATAGAAAACATATATATTGTCTTCCCTGATTCCTTCAAAGATAGTACTACCAGTTGAGCTATCAACTATAGTACATTTGTCTTTGCCAAAGTTGATACCATAACCATGATCAGCTAGATGACTTATGCTGAGCAGATTATGTTTCAACTCGGTAACCAGACAGACATCTTTAATCACGGGATAGGGAGATTTACCAACATCACCGATACCAATAATATACCCTTTTAAATTATTGCCGAAGGAAACATATCCTTCCTTCTTTTTCTTCGACAGTGTTGCAAATAGAGTAGCGTCACCGGTCATATGCCGTGAGCAACCGCTATCGAGGATCCATTTGCTTCTAGCATGTGAAGGGTGTTCCACCTACAAAACAGTTTGCAGATGAAACTCTTGGTACCCATTTCTTGTAGGGTCCTGAATTGTTAGCTTTAGGTATCCAAGCATAAACATTTAAATCAACTAGCTTTCTCATTCTACATGCAGATGAAATATGACCAATGAGGCCACAATAATGACATTGTGCATGTTGAGTGTTGAAAGCAGAGTGATGTGCATGGTTGGTAGGTTTAGGTTTTCTAGTATAGAAGAATGCATACCTATGATCATGTTTGGGCTTAACCTTTTGGGGTAAGGGTTTTATATGGTTTGGTCTGACAGTGTTTGGCTTGGGAATGTTCCGAATTTTCGGTAAGTGACACGTGTTAGGATAGGAAGCAGCAGGCTCAGGCTGTTTTCCTAACCTAATTTCCAACCTTTTGGAAGTGTCAATAACTTAGTATAATCAGAAGTGAGTGATTCCATTCTGATTTGTGCAGATTGAAGACTTTTTTTTCTTTTGAAAGATCTTCTCTCAATTGGTCTATAATCTTATCTTTCTCTTCGGATGACTGTTTAGTCTCGTGTAATAAGAGCTTTATAGAAGAAAGCTCACCAGACTCACTAACACTAGTTCTAACCTCAGCTAGTAGGTCGGTAAGTCTTCCTATTTCTCCTTTGTACTCTTTGAGTACCTTCTTAGCGGTCTGATATTTACTACGCAGTTTCCTTTAGTCAAGCATCAGGTCACTGAAGGCATCTCCTAATTGCTCAAAGGTAAAGTCATCATATGTTTCTACAGGTTCAGTAGGTACCTGATCGATTGCCATGAAGCAGATGTTTGCAGCGTCCTCTGAATGTTCATCTTCTGAGTCGCTAGCTTCACTCTCATGCCATATGCTGGTGTTGGCGTATTTCCGAGACGTTGATCTTTTCAGGTTGCCTTTTTCATACCTGTTGTTCTTCTTGCTCGATGATGAGTTGATGGGACAGTCCTCTTCATATGTCCCTTCTTCTTGCAGCCATAGCAGACAGCATCTTCTTGGTACCAGTTGTTGCTGTTGTTCTCTTTGACTCTTTTCTCATGTCTCATGAATCTTTTAAACTTCCTTGCTAGGAGAGCTTGATCTTCAGCGTCAGATCCACTGCTGTCTGAGTCATCTTCAGCAGCTTTTCTGTGCTGAGCCTTGAGGGCGATAGTCTTCTCCTTTGGTGCAGGCTCTTCAAAATCTTGTAGATCCAGTTCATGAGTGAGTAGCTTACCCATAAGTACTTCAAGTGACATTGTGGTGAGGTCGTTTCCTTCAATGATAGCTGTAGCCTTCGGAATCCAATTCTTGGTGAGAGCTCGCAGGAGTTTGCGAATCTTTTCGTGGTTACTATATTCTTTGCCTAAGGAGGACAAAGGGTTTACAATATCCAAGAACCTCTCGAACATTTGTGTGACTGTTTCATTTGGCTTCATTTTGAACGCCTCGTACTCTTGAGTAAGTCTGCTGACTTTTGACTCCTTGACTTGAGTCGTGCCTTCATGTGTAACTTCGAGAAGCTTCCATACACCATTTGCCGTTGTGCATGTAGATACCCTGTTAAATTCTGTTCTGTCTAAGGCACAAAAAAGAGCATTAATGGCACGTGCGTCAAGACTGGCCTTTTTCTTTTCTTCCTCTGTATAACTGTTTTGGGGTTTTTCAACTAAAACACCCTCGACATTTATACGAGGTGGCTTCTGATAGCCATCAAGAACAATAGCCCATAAGTCAAAATCAAGAGACTTTAAGAAGAAACTCATCCGTGTTTTCCAATACGTGTAGTTAGTACCATCAAACAGAGGAGGTCTGTTTGTGGCCTGACCTTCACTTGTGAATTTCATAGTAGCCATGTGATGTGCTGTGATCTAATAAATAATGAATAAATAATAGCACTTTTACCTTGCTTTACCTGTAACACCTGCTCTGATACCAATTGTAGGAACGATATAGTAAAGCGTAATACTCTAGAGGGGGGGTGAATAGAATTGGCAGCGGAATAATGCTAATTAAAAAAATTAGCAACACAATCACAGTATATAATCACAGATGAAATAAAGTAAAGGCAGAGTTCAGAAAGCAAACGCAAAGACAGCGATGTATACTGGTATCCCTCTGTTGAGGACTAATCCAGTCGGTAGAACTCTTGCTACCAGTTTGAATCCACTATAGGAAAAACCGCAAGTTTTCTTACGAAGTCCTTGCAACTTCTACAACGCGAGCTTTGATACGAAGAACTCGTCCAACTTCAAATGTGAAGAGGTATTCTTCAATCAAGCCTTCTGATTACAATCTCTCAGAAACTTCTAGACCGTACCGCACTGGCAAATCGACTAGAGGATTGTAACTGGCTCGGGATCTGAAAATGAAAGCTCTAGAAAAACTCTTTGGAAGGCAGAAAGCTTTTTAGATAGAGAGAAGATTGAAAGTGAATGAGTGATTTGAAATGATCGAAATACTTCTCTATTTATAGGATTTCCAAAGGGAGAACTCTGTCAGAATTCGGGCAGAATTCGGGCAGAACTCTATGAGCAAATCTCGGTCAAATTCGCAACTGCAGGAGGACCAAGTTCCAGAGAATTCAAAATCAAAACGGCCACCAACCGAACTCTGGCCGAACTCTGGCCGAACTCTGGCCGAGTTCTGTCAGGGTTAGGTTAGGATTTTTAAAATAGGTTTTGGTGATTTTTGAAAACCTTTTTGAAAACCTTTTTGTAAACAATTTGATAGGTCATTTTAAAAAACATTTTGAACTATTTTGGGAATAGCCTATTTGCCAGTACGACTCGGTGTACAATGTATTCCTAGACTCAAATAAAGAGAAAATTATATTGCATAGGAAATATAGACTCAAGTAGGCAAACAGATCTTCAGTCTTGAACGAAGTGAATATCCAATCTTGCTTATGTCCAAGAAGCTGAGAATGTCCCAACAAGCTTTGTATATCCAGACAGAGTTTTGATCAATTATTAAAATCAGGTTGACCATATGACCAATGGGCCAACAGACAAGACCACCTTGTCACGACCCGCACCCGCTAAAAGGGCACGTGACGCGATAACGCCCAGCCCTCACCGAAAAAACGGCATGGAACGCTGTGTATTTTCTAGTCTGACAACAGTTTATATATATAACAAAACCTGTCGAGAATATAGTCAACTCCGAACGGAGGACAAGCAATGAATATATATAATGCTCAATCACAACTCTAAGAAGAAAAGTAAAGACTGAAAGATAAAGACAACAAGACGATAAAATATAACCTGTCAAGTCCAGATACAAAGAATATACAAGTCCAGTCTCTAAATACAGTCCAATATAATACAGTCTCAAAAAGTAGTACAGTCTCAAAAGTAACTGGGAACAAAGTCCAGATACAAAGACCTACTCTAAACTATACAAGTGGTATGGTCTCGTCAGGCGGAGCTACGCCCTGCGGGACCAAGTCTAGGCCCACTACGTCGTCCGGACCGTAGTAGGTACTGCAATCTCCCTCGTCGAAATCTGTAATATTTTATCAACAGTTCAGTCAGGATGGAACGAGTACATATATCTCATAACAGATCTTAATATAGAATAAAAGCTATAAGACTGTAAATAGAGCATATACAATGAATCATGGAGTGTACATGTATGTATCATGGCATGGTAAGCTGTAAAGCTAGAGCTAGAACAAGAAGAATAGAACGGGATCATGGCATGTACACAAATCAAGGCAAGCTATATATCCAATGTGTGTAAGTAGTAGTTTCAGCTTGTGATCGGCTTGGGTACCTGTCAAGAATCGGCCTGGCAAGTCATATGTGCGGTATATGACTCACACTGTTCGCGAATGCAGGATGGATCTGATCACAGGCCTACGCTACTACTCCCCCTACCCCAACTGGTAGAATGGATCCAAACAGGACACGTCACTGCACGGGATTCTAATGAGAAGGTAGCTAGCCTTCTCTAGAATCAGTGACCATATATCGAGCAAGAGCTACAAGGGTGCTTGTACAATATATCCCAACCTAAGAAGGAGAAAACATATCTCGTCGGGATCCAAGAATACCAATCCGTGAGAACCATGTGTCGAGAATAAGCATATCAACACTAAGTACATGAATCATAACAGTTATCATAAATTGAGAATAAGTATCAGAGAATGTACTCGCCTGTAAGATGATAATATACGTCGACGGGATCAACTGCAGTATCTCGAGGACCTATAGAGAACAAGACGTATCAATACTAAGTTTAGGAAGTAAAGTTAAATCAAAATAAACCCTATTTAGTCATTCTGGGTCAAGACATGTCTAGTCGGGTCAATCTTGGTCATGGGAGAACATTAGAAGTTAAACCGGATCAATCTAGGTCAAAAACTGGCTTACTGTTGACTTTTAGTCAACGGGTCAACTCTGGTCAACTCTAGGTCAACTCTAGGTCAACCCTAGGTCACTGGTGACTAATAGTTAACTTTTAGTCAACTGTCCAAGTTAAAAGGAATTTGGAACCAAATTGGATAAAGTGTTGACCCATAGTTGACTTTTAGTCCAAAAAGTCAACCGTGGTCAACCGGGTCCAAGACTAGGTTTAGACGGCTAAATCTGCTTATTACCAACCTATACAATCCATATCCAAGTCCATCTTGGACTCGGAAACTCAAATCTTGGCCGTGGGCCAAATCCCTATTTTACCCTTTTTAAGGGTAAAATTCTACCCTCGGCGATTATCTAGATAGCCTACCTACGCTAGTTATTTTGATCCGATCTCCCTAGGGCAGTAGGGTACTATCCTATAGGTTCGTTATCTACCATAATACCTAAGTAAAGTAGACGTCTAGTCCACCTTACGGCCCGTTCCAGATATCTCGAAGATTTCGAGATACGCACTGACACGGCGCGATACCGGCGCCCTATGACCCCGATTTCCACCCGGGAGCTTACCCGCAAAATCTAAATCACGTAACCTAGGCCTATGTCAAGTTTCATCGCGATCCGATGCTCCGGGCTCAATTTCGCCCTCTAACTCGATTTCTAATAAAAACCTTCTTTTTGTTCTCATCTCAACCCTCTTCTTTAACTCCACTCTAATTCTTCTTCTTCTTAACTTCTTCTTCTTATTCTCTTAAATCTAATTCCTCCTCATACTCCTCCTTCCTACTCTCTTCTTTTTTGATCTTTTCTAATTTCTCCCATTCCCTTTCTCAACTCTATTCTTCTTCTTTTCACTTCTTCTAAATTTCTTTTCCTTCCTTCTTCTATCTAACTTCCTTATCTATTCTTCTATCAATATATATATCAATATATATATATATATATATCTATAGATATATATATTTACATATATATATAACTATGGGGGGGTTTATGGTGTACAGGGGGGTAAAATAGGGGGGAGCTGTCTATGCAGCTCCTGCTGCTGTTGCTACTGCTAGCTGCTACTACAGCTGCTGCTGCACCTACTACTGCTGCTGCCAATGCTGGCTGCTGCTGCTTTGCTCTTTTCCCTCTTCTCCTACTACTCCTCCTACTTCATTCCCTCCTCTCCTCTTATATATATATATATATATATATATATATATATATATATATATATATAAGAAAAAAAAAATATATATATATATATATATATACCTGATAAAAAGATGGGGCTCTCGGTTGGGCTGGGGAGCTCCGCTCCCTGGGTCGATCCCCGCTGGGGATGGCCGCCCCCTTGGTGGCCGGATTGGTGGGCGCCGCCTTGGTGTGCCACCTCCTGGCAGCGAGCGCCCGACTCCGCCGCCGGCCTTCTCCCTCTGCCACCCCCCTTTTCGCAGCGCCCTCTCCCGTCGGAGCCTCCCTGGCAGCCGTGCTGTCCGCGGTGTTGATGCCCGCTCCCTCCTCCCCGGCGCCGGTCCCGGCTCGTCCCGCCTCATCGGAGTCGCCGTCGCCGGCAGCGGCGCCTCCGGTCCAGGGATGGCCCTCCTTTGGCCGCGGTGCCGACCGCTGAGCCGCTCGCTCCGGAGCCCCCTCTCGTTCCTCCGCCGGCTGTGCCTCCCCACCCGGCGGTCCCCCCCTCGGAGCTTCCCCCCTCTAAGGCGCAGCCTCTCGTCGCCGCCCCCCCTTTCTTGGCCGGCTCCTCTCCTCGCTGCGGCGGCGGCCTCTGCTTCTCCGGGGCTCTCCTTGGCGTCGGCGGATCCCCCCGAGCCTCTCTCCTGGGCCAGCGTGGCCGCTCGACGGCTGCCTGTGGACGGCGGTCCGAGCCCGTCGATGTCGGCGTATCCCCGCCTCCCGTCGCAGCGCGTCCCTGCGGTGACCTCTTCGTCTCCGTCGCCGCCCCTCCTCCCGAGAGCTCCGAGATCCCCTCTTGGACGGCTCCTCCACCCCCCTACGATCTCCGGCGCTTCCGGCGCGCGCTGGAGGACACTCCCCCGCCCCCGCCGCTAAGCGGTCCCCCTCTCCGGGTCCGTCCCCGCCGACGCCTCGGCCCCTTCGCCCGCCCCAGTCCTCCCTTCCCCTCCGTCTTCGCCTTCTCTCTCCGGAGCAGTACTCTCCTGCCCCCCGGCGGAGGTCCCGGGCGCCCTCCGCGGCTCGCATCTCTCCGGAGGCGCCGCCCCCAGCCCTCTCCAGCACCGGTGACCCCCCCCTCTTCCCTCGCTCTGGCGTCCCCCCTCCGCGGCTCGCCCGTCGCCGGAGCCGTCGCCCCCCCCCCCACTCCGTGGCTCGCCGCCCCTCCGCCGCTCCGTGCTGTGCCGGCGGGAGGCCCGAGCCGCCTCGTGCAGACCGCCCCCTCGAGCAGTGCGCTGCCCCCTCGGGTAGCGCGCCCACCTACTCCCTCGTTACACGTGCCCCTCTTTCCCTCCCTCGGTTCTCACGCGTGGAAGCCACGCCGGCGCTGCTCGTTTTCCAAAAAAAAAAAAAAAAAAAAATAGGATTAATCCCCTTGGTACAGCTATCCCTCTCAACTCTCGGGCAGTATGTCCTTAGGGCTTCGTGCCCACACCGTTGCTTTTTGGTTATTTTGAAATTTCAGCGTTTGAAATTTCAAAATAGCAGTTTCCTTTGCAGTTTTTGAAATTTCGGTTCTCCGAAGTCTTGAAATACGTGCAGTACTTTTGTTGGTTATTATGTACCCGCTCTAATGGGCCCTTTTGTCTTTCGGCCCATACCTGCATGTAATGCTCTGCATGAGCTCCTTTTTATTATCAATGAAATGCCCTCTTTTCTAAATATATATATATATATATATATATATATATATATATATATATATATATATATATATATATATATATACCTATATTTTTTTTTTTAAAAAAAAATATATATATACCTATATATATACCTATATATCTATATATCTATCTATCTATTTCTATATATATATATATAACCATATATCATATCCTCTCCTTCCATCTATATATATACACACATACACCTCTACATATATACACACACACACACGTATACATATTATATATACATACATAAATATATATATATATATATATATATACAAATACACATATACCTATATATATATTCACAACCACACACACAACCACACACACAACCACTCTCATCCTCTTCCCACCACTCTCTACACACACACACACACACACAAATACATACATACATATAATATCCTATATATATATATATCTATACATATACATATATATACATACATATATATACATATATATATATATACCATTAACATATAAAAACCCCTAAATTAACACTAACCAAAAATCTAGGGAGAAACCTACAAATAGTGGGGGCAAAGTGTAGAGAATTGGATTCTCAACACTTAGTGTAAAGAACTTAAATGAAAAGGAGCAATAAATGAAGGTTTAAAGACAAACCTAAAGGAGTTGGTTGGAGAGAGAACTTGAAGAAAAGAATTTGAGAAAGAGAGAGAGAGAGCTTGATGGAGAAGACAAGGGGGGGGTTATGCCATGGCCGGCCACTTGGGGGGGGGGGGGGTTATTGGGTTGGGATCCAATAGCCCCCAACCCACTAACTCTAGTTTGGGTTCAATTAGAATTCGGGTTGGTTCGGTTCAATTCGGTTTGATTCTAAACGACTAATTAAGTCTCTAAATTGACTAATTAAGTCATGAAAATTAGGTTAATAATTTCTAGCCTATTTATGATGGTACATGGGCTAAGCCCAGCTAGTATGGGGGTCCCACTAGGGTCCAGGCTACCCGGGTCTCCAAATTGGGTCCGAATTGGATAAAATTCAAACCGACTCAAATAAATTCCTAAAAATCATATAAAATCAAATAAAATTCCTAAAATACTATTAAACTTGAAAATGACAAAAATATCCCTAATTTGAAAAATTGGGGGTGACAAATCTACCCTCCTTAAAAAATTTCGTCCTCGAAATTGAATGAGGGCTAACACTGCAATCATGAACAGAACAAGGAAGAAAAAGAAAGAATTTTACCTCAAGGCTCGAAGAGATATGGGAATCGCTCCCGCATGTCGTCCTCCCTCTCCCAGGTGGACTCACCTGGAGAGTGGTGTCTCCATGCAACGCGAACCAAGGGAATGACCTGGTTCCGGAGCACCTTCTCTCTTCGGTCCAAGATCTCGACCGGCTTCTCTGGGTAGCTGAGTGTCGGTCCCACTACGATCTCTGAGTGGTCTATGACATGACTGTGATCTGCCACGTACCGTCTCAGCTGCGACACGTGGAACACACTGTGCACTCCCTCTAGTGCAGGCGGTAACTCCAGTCGGTAAGCCACTGCACCGACCCTGCCCAGGATACGGAATGGTCCGATATATCGTGGACTAAGCTTCCCGCCGCCACCAAAATGAATCGTGCCACGCGTCGAAGAAATCCGCAGAAAGACAAGATCATCAACCTAGAACAAAAACAAGACTTAGAGCTTGACCTAAAACAATCACAATCAGACTCAAATACTAGAAAAATCTAAATTATACCTCAAACTCCAATGGCCTCCGGTGGCTATCGGCCCAATGCCGCTGCCTATCCTGCGCCACCCGAAGTCTATCTCTGATAACCCTGACCTTCTCTGCAGCATCTACTACCATTTCAGGGCCAAGCAAAACCCTCTCACCGACATCATCCTAAGACAAGGGAGTACGGCACCTCCGTCCGTATAGAGCCTCGAAAGGTGACATCTCTATACTGGCTTGGTAGCTGTTGTTGTAAGCAAACTCTACCAAGTGAAGGTGGTCCTCCCAAGATCCCACGAAGTCTAAGACACAGGTGCGCAGCATATCCTCGAGGGTCTGAATCGTCCTCTTCGACTGCCCGTCTGTCTGGGGGTGATATGCTGTACTGAACTTGAGCGATGTGCCCAAGCTAAGCTGCAAACTCCGCCAGAAGTGGGAAGTAAATCGACTGTCCCGATCCGAGACTATACTCACTGGCACCCCGTGCAATCGGACTATCTGTCGCACGTACATCTCGGCCAACCTCTCCGTCGACAAACCCACTTTGAAAGACAAAAAGTGGGCCGATTTGGTCAATCGATCAACAATGACCCAAATCGCATCCTTCCCTCCTGGAGAGCACGGAAGCCCAGATACAAAGTCCATAGTGATATGCTCCCACTTCCACTCAGGAATGGGTAGTGGCTGGAGCAATCCACCGGGTCTCTGCCTCCCGGCCTTCACCTGCTGGCACACCAAACATCTCGATACGAACTGAGCCACCTCACGTTTCATGCCATACCACCAAACATGCTGTCTCAAGTCTCTATACATCTTGTTGGCTCCGGGATGCATAGAGTACTGAGAACGGTGCGCCTCCTGAAGAACCTCCTCCCGAAGTCCTCCGTTCGGCACGCACAATCTGGTACCATGCCTCAACGACCCATCCCCTGCTAAAGAGAACTCCTCCAACAGTCCTATCTGGACCTGCTCCCTGATGACCTTCAGAGCCTCATCCTCAAACTGAGCTGCCCTGACTCTGTCCATCAGCACTGACTGTACCTGCAGACCCCACATCTGCGCCTCGAACCCAGAAACTATCACCTCTATGCCCAAGCTCTCCAGATCTGCCAGAAAGTGACGATCCATCGTCAAACACATAGCCACAGGATACCTGCTCAAAGCATCCGCGACTACGTTGGCCTTTCCCGGATGGTACTGCAAGGATATATCAAAATCCTTCATCAGCTCTAACCATCGCCTCTGCCTCATATTCAGCTCCTTCTGGGTAAACACGTACTTCAAGCTCTTGTGATCTGTATAGATCTCAACTCGCTCTCCGTACAAATAGTGTTTCTACAGCTTCAAAGCAAAGATGACCGCTGCCAGCTCCAGATCGTGGGTAGGGTAATTCCTCTCATGAGGACGTAACTTCCTAGATGCATAGGCAATTACCTTCCCGTGCTGCTGAAGCACACAACCCAAACCCCGTCCTGAAGCATCACTGTAGATCGTATAACCACCAGATCCAGATGGCAGCGTCAAGATAGGAGCTGTAGTCAACCTCGCCTTCAGCTCCTCGAAGGCGGCCTGGCACTCATCGGACCAAACAAACTCCTCGTCCTTCCTGGTAAGGCGGGTCATCGGCTGGGCAATCCTGGAAAAGTCCTGTACGAACCTCCGGTAGTAACCTGCCAGACCCAGAAAATTCCGAACCTCTGCTACTGAGCTCGGCATCGACCAGGACTCCACTGCAAAAATCTTCTTCGGATCCACTGAAATCCCCTCGCCAGAGACAACATAGCCTAGGAACTCCACGCGATCTAAGAAGAACTCGCACTTGAACAGCTTCCCATACAGCTGCTCCCTCCTGAGAGTGTCCAACACTAACCTCAGGTGCTCCTCGTGCTCCTCTGGTGTCTTCGAGTAGATGAGAATGTCATCAATGAAGACCACCATGAACTTGTCAAGGTACTGGTGAAATACCTTGTTTATCAAGTTCATGAATACCGTCGGGGCGTTGGTCAACCCAAACGGCATGACGGTATACTCATACTGGCCATAGCGGGTCCGAAAGGCAGTCTTCGGAATGTCATCCTGCTTTACCTTCAGCTGATGGTACCCGGTACGCAAGTCGATCTTCGAGAACACCCTCGCGCCGCTCAACTGGTCGAACAAGTCATCAATCCTCGGCAGAGGATACTTGTTCTTGATGGTAAGGTTGTTGAGCACCCTGTAATCAATACATAGACGTACCGTACCATCCTTCTTGGGGACGAAAAGAACTGGCGTGCCCCAAGGTGAAGAACTAGATCGAATAAAGCCATTGTCCTCCAGCTCGTCGACCTGCTTCTTCAGCTCTGCTAACTCGCTGTTGTTGATTCTATAGACGTGCTGGGAGATACGCTCAGCACCCGGCACTAGATCTATAGAAAACTCAACATCACGATCTGGCGGCATCCCGGACAGCTCCTCGGGAAAAACATCCAAGAACTCAGCAATGAGTGGATGTGGCAACACCGGCCCCGCCAACAACGCTCCGCAGAATCCATCTCCCTGCTCCACAGCACCCCTGGTGAACTCATACTCCGGCTGTCCCGGTGACCTAAATAGAATCCTGCCCCCTCTGCAGTTAATGCTAGCGTGGTGCGTGCTCAACCAATCCATACCGAGTACCACATCGTAACTCGGAAGTGGCATTACGAGCAGACACGCACTCAGCTCCCGACCTCTCAAAGAAACTCTCCGCCCCTTGCAAACATTATTAACTAGGATGATGCCATTCCCAGTCATAATCTTGCAAGTCTTACCCAGATATTCAGCAATAATATTGTGCCTAAGAGCAAAAGAAACAGACACAAAACTGTGCATAGCACCAGAATCAAATAAGGCCAAAGCTGGAAAAGAATCGAGCAGAATAGAACCTGCGACAACATCCGCAATAGGCTCCACCTCCTTGGCTGTAAGAGTAAAGGCTCTACCCTGACCACCCCTCTGCTGGCGGTGCTGAACGAACTGCTGCTGCTGAGTCGGAAGCGGACCTCTCTGCTGAACTACCGGCACACTAGCTGGTGCCCTCTGAACGGGTGCCCTTTGAGCAGCTCCAGTAACACGGGGGTTCTTGGGACACTCCCGCATCTGATGCCCAGCAGTACCACAAAAGAGACATAGCCCCAGTCTCCTCCTATAGAACTCGAAGAGATGACCGGGCTTCTTGCAGAAGTGGCACGGTGGATCATCCTGCCCCGGACGCTGCTGACTCCTCTGGACAGATGCTCTGGCCTGCCCCTGCTGCTGGTGATGCTGGAACGACTGGTACTGAAGCTGAGGGCGCTTAGCAGGCCCTGCGCTGCTACTGGCCCCAGAAAATACATCTCGATCCCTCTTCGGCTTCAAGCCCAACTCCCTCTCCACCTTCCGAGCCTCTGCATAAACCTCCGCATATGTCGCGTAGAAGGAAGGGATCAGGATCTTGATATCCCATGCCAATCCCTCCCGGAAATGCTCAGCTCGGATCACCGGGTCACTCACCATGTACTCGGCGTATCGGCCCAGCCGGCCGAACTCCGCCGCATACTCCTCTACGGTCATACTGCCCTGCTGCAGATTCTGGAACTGTCGCACCAGGCCAATCTTGTCCGTAGGGGAAAAGAACTTCTCTCTAAACAGGGCCCGAAACTCTGCCTAAGTATGGCCCTCTCCAGCAAGAGCCGGCTCATTCCGGAACCATGTCCGGGAAATATCTAACAACTTTAACCCAATCGCCTCGACCCTCAGGTCGGCTGCAAGACGGCAGGCCCCCATCTGGCGCTCGATATCCTCGAGCCAGTCATCAGCATAAATAATACCCTCTGTCCCCTTGAAATCCCTCGGACCAAGCTTCTTGAAAGCCTGGATATCCCCGATCTTCGGCTGCTGCTGCTGAACCTCCCTCTGTGGAGCCTGACCCTCCACTGCCGCCATAGCCAATCTGTGTGCATCCTCCATGCCCTGGCGCATGGCCTCTATCTGCCTCAACTGAGCCTCGTGCTGAGCCCGCTGGGACTCAAGCACCTGGTGGAAGAACGCTAGCATCTGCCCCATGTCTGTGGGCAGAGGAGGCAATGGAGGAATAGCTCTCATCGTCACCGGAGGAGTCCCCTGCTGAGGAGGAAGAATACCCTCGGCAGCTCCCACTGTAGCCCCTGGCACTACGGGAAGTGCACCCACAATGGCCCCAGGGACGGTCATCGAGGTAGCTGGAGGAGTACCTCCGAGAGCCCCAACAGAAGTCCTATCAGCCGGGGAAGTGACCGAAGCCTGTCCGCCAGAGGTGGCAGACCTCTCCGTCTTCCCGTGCTCCTCGCCAGGAGAATGAGTCATCAATATCCTGGAGACAAATTGAAAAGAAGATATCAATATGGCACATGAAGGCAATATCAAAGGAGGACAGCTAGAAAGCAGTAAATCAATATCAAAGACGGTAAGCAAGATAAGTAATGAGAGATCCTACTGTGATTGAGCACTCTTAGCCTACTACTTCCTATGGGTAACACAGGCTCGTAGTCAACACTCTAAGACGAGTGCCGCTGCGACATCGCACTAATTGCGACTTCAGGACCTGCATGGGCTACCACTAAAACGTGTCACGACCCGCACCCGCTAAAAGGGCACGTGACGCGACAACGCCCAGCCCTCACCGGAAAAACGGCGTGGAACGCTGTGTATTTTCTAGTCTGACAACTGTTTATATATATAACAAAACCTGTCGAGAATATAGTCAACTCCGAACGGAGGACAAGCAATGAATATATATAATGCTCAATCACAACTCTAAGAAGAAAAGTAAAGACTGAAAGATAAAGACAACAAGACGATAAAATATAACCTGTCAAGTCCAGATACAAAGAATATACAAGTCCAGTCTCTAAATACAGTCCAATATAATACAGTCTCAAAAAGTAGTACAGTCTCAAAAGTAACTGGGAACAAAGTCCAGATACAAAGACCTACTCTAAACTATACAAGTGGTATGGTCTCGTCAGGCGGAGCTACGCCCTGCGGGACCAAGTCTAGGCCCACTACGTCGTCCGGACCGTAGTAGGCACTGCAATCTCCCTCGTCGAAATCTGTAATATTTTATCAACAGTCCAGTCAGGATGGAACGGGTACATATATCTCATAACAGATCTCAATATAGAATAAAAGCTATAAGACTGTAAATAGAGCATATACAATGAATCATGGAGTGTACATGTATGTATCATGGCATGGTAAGCTGTAAAGCTAGAGCTAGAACAAGAAGAATAGAACGGGATTATGGCATGTACACAAATCAAGGTAAGCTATATATCCAATGTGTGTGAGTAGTAGTTTTAGCTTGTGATCGGCTTGGGTACCTGTCAAGAATCGGCCTGGCAAGTCATATGTGCGGTATATGACTCACACTGTTCGCGAATGCGGGATGGATCTGATCACAGGCCTACGTTACTACTCCCCCTACCCCAACTGGTAGAATAGATCCAAACAGGACACGTCACTGCACGGGATTCTAATGAGAAGGTAGCTAGCCTTCTCTAGAATCAGTGACCATATATCGAGCAAGAGCTACAAGGGTGCTTGCACAATATATCCCAACCTAAGAAGGAAAAAAACATCTTTCGTCGGGATCCAAGAATACCAATCCGTGAGAACCATGTGTCGGGAATAAGCATATCAACACTAAGTATATGAATCATAACAGTTATCAAAAATTGGGAATAAGTATCAGAGAATGTACTCGCCTGTAAGATGATAATATACGTCGACGGGATCAACTGCAGTATCTCGAGGACCTATAGAGAACAAGACGTATCAATACTAAGTTTAGGAAGTAAAGTTAAATCAAAATAAATCCTATTTAGTCATTCTAGGTCAAGACATGTCTAGTCGGGTCAATCTTGGTCATGGGAGAACATTAGAAGTTAAACCGGATCAATCTAGGTCAAAAACTGGCTTACCGTTGACTTTTGGTCAACGGGTCAACTCTGGTCAACTCTAGGTCAACTCTAGGTCAACCTTAGGTCACTGGTGACTAATAGTTGACTTTTAGTCAACTGTCCAAGTTAAAAAGAATTTGGAACCAAATTGGGTAAAGTGTTGACCCATAGTTGACTTTTAGTCCAAAAAGTCAACCGTGGTCAACCGGGTCCAAGACTAGGTTTAGACGGCTAAATCTGCTTATTACCAACCTATACAATCCATATCCAAGTCCATCTTGGACTCGGAAACTCAAATCTTGGCCGTGGGCCAAATCCCTATTTTACCCTTTTTAAGGGTAAAATTCCACCCTCGGCGATTATCTAGATAGCGTACCTACGCTAGTTATTTTGACCCGATCTCCCTAGGGTAGTAGGGTACTATCCTATAGGTTCGTTATCTACCATAATACCTAAGTAAAGTAGACGTCTAGTCCACCTTACGGCCCGTTGCAGATATCTTGAAGATTTCGAGATACGCACTGACACGGCGCGATACCGGCGCCCTATGACCCCGATTTCCACCCGGGAGTTTACCCGCAAAATCTAAATCATGTAACCTAGGCCTATGTCAAGTTTCATCGCGATCCGATGCTCCGGGCTCAATTTCGCCCTCTAACTCGATTTCTAATAAAAACCTTCTTTTTGTTCTCATCTCAACCCTCTTCTTTAACTCCACTCTAATTCTTCTTCTTCTTAACTTCTTCTTCTTATTCTCTTAAATCTAATTCCTCCTCATACTCCTCCTTTCTACTCTCTTCTTTTTTGATCTTTTCTAATTTCTCCCATTCCCTTTCTCAACTCTATTCTTCTTCTTTTCACTTCTTCTAAATTTCTTTTCCTTCCTTCTTCTATCTAACTTCCTTATCTATTCTTCTATCAATATATATATCAATATATATATATATATATATATATATATATATATCTATAGATATATATATATTTACATATATATATAACTATGGGGGGGTTTATGGTGTACAGGGGGGTGAAATAGGGGGGGAGGAGCTGCCTATGCAGCTCCTGCTGCTGTTGCTACTGCTAGCTGCTACTGCAGCTGCTGCTGCACCTGCTACTGCTGCTGCCAATGCTGGCTGCTGCTGCTGCTGCCAATGCTGGCTGCTGCTGCTTTGCTCTCTTCCCTCTTCTCCTACTACTCCTCCTACTTCATTCCCTCCTCTCCTCTCTTCTATATATATATATATATATATATATATATATATATATATATATATATATATATATATATATATATATTTCTATATATATATATATAACCATATATCATATCCTCTCCTCCCATCTATATATATACACACATACACCTCTACATATATACACACACACACGTATACATATTATATATACATACATATATATATATATATATATATATATACAAATACACATATACCTATATATATATATTCACAACCACACACACAACCACACACACAACCCCACACACAACCACACACACAACCACTCTCATCCTCTTCCCACCACTCTCTACACACACACACACACAAATACATACATACATATAATATCCTATATATATATCTATACATATACATATATATACATACATATATATATATACATATATATATATATATATATATATATATACCATTAACATATAAAAACCCCTAAATTAACACTAACCAAAAATCTAGGGAGAAACCTACAAATAGTGGGGGCAAAGTGTAGAGAATTGGATTCTCTACACTTAGTGTAAAGAACTTAAATGAAAAGGAGCAATAAATGAAGGTTTAAAGACAAACCTAAAGGAGTTGGTTGGAGAGAGAACTTGAAGAAAAGAATTTGAGAAAGAGAGAGAGAGAGCTTGATGGAGAAGACAAAGGGGGGGGGGGGGTTATGCCATGGCCGGCCACTTGGGGGGGGGGGGGGGGGGGGG